>DF239026.1:53527-200612 GCA_000507305.1 Breviolum minutum Mf 1.05b.01
TTGAAAGCTAGATCAAATAAGATAACGGAGGGCAAAGTAAGATATGTAGTGATATGTTGAGGATACAATTGAACAGTGGTAACCCGCCCCCTCTTCTGTGGAATGGGTGGGCCCTGTAGGAAGGGGTCGGGGTCATCCAGTCTCCAACAAACAGCAATGCAACTGGTAGGGTGAACTGAAATAAGTTGATATCAGGCAACATAAATTTGGAGCATGTAAGCTGAAAAAACTGAGAGAATTTGAGGTTGGATCAGTTACGGAAAACTAGATACTCCAAGAGAAAGTTTGACAGGCATAAGATATAGACAGATATCAGACCGGTTACCGAGGCTGTAAACCTTTTTAGTAGAAGATTTAGAATTATATGATAATTTGACATAGAAATAGAAGAGGGTGCGGCTGCACTACTCCACGGTGTCGAAGCCGAAACATTGCAAATAACACGTTTTCAGAAGTTTGGTTGCAAAAATCCCACGGATTTGCAGGTTTGCAGACCGCGCCAGCAACCCACAACGCAAAAAACATTGCAATTACCACGTTTTCATGCGGAATGCTGCAAAACGCAGGTTTTGGGACCATACCATGGGGGGGGGGGGGTGGTAGCGAACCGCGAACCGGGATCATATATAGCGATGCAGAGATTTTTGATATGCCAAAAAATGCAGGCGCTGTTGGGTGAAGTGCAATACACAGTTTTTGATCAAAGGAAGTTCGGTTTGGGCATCAAATGGTGATGTAGAGACGTAGATGCGCCTAAGAAATACTGTGGCGCTGTAGGATGCATGATGTTTGATGGTGGTTTGAAATATTTTTTATTTTCACTCTTATTATTTGGGGAGGATTCCCATTTTGACTAATATTTTTCAGATGGGTTGAAAAGGCCAAGGACATCTTGTTTTTTGCACATTTTAGATCACGCTGCGTGCATTCGGAAAGCTAGGATGCGCGCAATTCCGATCCAAAAACCCCCACCGTTCCCCACGCGTCCGAATGGGTAGGTTGACTGGCCACGTGTGTTGGAAATGTTTACCTCCACTATGTCCCAGGAAGTTAGTAAATGGTTAGTAAGTGGGCTATAGCCTGCCTATAAATCGGGTATATTGGGGTTATAACCAACTTACTAACCATTTACTATCTTCCTGGGACATCCAAGAAGGGGAAATGTTTTTCTGTAATTTTGACGATTTTTGTTTTCAAATGGATGGGTGAACCGAATCAACTCCGAATCTTGTCGCCACAAATCCCCTCACAGTCATGGATGTAGAAAATGGATCGCCAAAATCACTAAAATTTCTTCAAAATTAGATTAATTAGGTCCATTTTTTCAATGACTTCCATGATTATGAAAGAAAGGGCGGATGTGTTTTTGATTTCAGAAGAACTCCAGAACTCTTGAAGATATCCCTATAGATAATATGCATCTTTTATTGCCAATTTTTGGTATACTTATATGTTGATTTTTTCTTTGTGCCGCATACAAAATTGCGAGTTTTTTTGCGACGATGCTCAGGTCGACCCAGGTATGCAAAGCGAAGTTCCCGGCATTGTGGGGACGAAAAGGATGTAATACACCTCGGAGGCGGGGGATTTTTTGTAGCAAACATATCAGGTAAAATGGAGGATTCCTCACCTATGTAAGCTGTATGGATACGGCTTATGTAAGGGAAAAAAACCGTCCTCCGAAATAGCCGAAGTTAACGTTCAGTATCTCCCATTTTAGGTACTTGAATTTTTTGTTGATTTTTTCCATGGGAAAGTCCGAAGAGGCCCAAAACCACCCAAGGCCACCCCGTGATTTTTTGCGGATTCAAGCAAATCACCATGACTTTCACCAGGATTTGGGGAATATGTTTTTTCTAACCAAAGTTGTTGGAAATAACAGGGACAATGATGACTTAGTAGTGCCTCATGTTTGGCGGGTGATACAGTTACTGGGAGGGGAAATTTGTATCCCAAACTATAATTAGGATACTCTGCCTGAAACTAGCATAGCACCTGAAAATGGATGGTTTGAAGACATTTGAAGACTACTTTCCCTTTGAATGGTTTCCTGCCAGGTGCGATTTGTTATTTTCAGGGAACGTAATCCTTTGAGATTCGTGAAATCCTTGGTTTGGCAACTGGCAATATATGATGACCCACTTCAAGATGGCAAGAATCTATGAATATAGTTGAAGGTTAAAGGCCTTCGTGAAACAGCATCGCTTGTGCAGCAAGAATTTCACAAACTGGTTGGTGGAATTAGGTGGAGGATGAATCTTGGCAAATCCTTGGTAATTAGTCCCTTATACTTATACCCTGTAAAGCCCCTTTAAAATTTGGTGTTTTCCACACAATGCAGACAATCGCGCATGTAACTCACTAAATGATGCACAATCGCGCCTGTAACTCACTAAAAGTTAAACCTTTGGCCGGGGGCCTAAGTTTTGTCTAGATGTAGTGACCGTGAAATTATTCAAAAAATTGTGCCCCCTTGCTGAACCAGCCAGTATTTACCATCAACTGGCAAATCGCAATCTGTTTCCCTTAGGACTACGAATGTGACCCGCCCCCCCCCGAAAAAAATCAAACTTTAACTGGATGCTGCTCAGTGCTCAGTGATGCGCATAAATGAGAAATTGATAGCCAGTTTCCTTAGGACATGACGAGCATGTGAGCAACCCATTTCGGGGTTTGAACACTGGCGAGTTAAGAGCATGTGACAGGAACTTTCGTATAACCTTCTCATAAATCGGATATAGCCTAGCACTTGTGTGGCAAATCATTTACGAGGTTCCCTTGTGGTTTCTCAAGATATCATCGCCACAGGCTGCCCAGAAATTAAAAACACCAAGTCAGAGATGTGACGAAAAAAATCCTGGATAAACTGCCAAACTGAAAACAGGCAAGTCCAAGTTTGTGAATCGTCAACTGCATCATCCTAGGGAACCTGTATAAAACTTTTACCTTTCTTAGGAAATATGACTAGAATAGGCTGAACAACCAACAAACATAGCCACCAAGCATCCATTGACCCATTGAATGGGATATGTTTCCAAATATGTTCTTGTTTCTTTCTTTCGAATGGTTATCCACTTTTTGACTGGGGGAGTAAATGGTTTGTAACACTCAAGGTGGACCCCCAGCAGTGATAAATGGGGCGAAATAGCTCCTATAAGTACCACATTTACCCATGTATTTTCGGCCATTTATGGGTGTTATTTAGTTCCCCACTTATAACAACTGGATGGGGCGGCTGGAGTTTCGGAGAGGAATTTTTGCCACAGGAGCCAAAAAAGAGTGTCTGGGAGTGGCCTATACTGGAGGTTCACTTGTTTTTGTTGGGCGCGAGGAGGGACATAGCCAGAGGAAACCAACGACGGTAAAAAATCAACACTGGCAAGATGGAGGAAGATTTGGAGGATGAGGTCTAGACCGCATCATGGGCAGAGTGGTTTGCAGGATTGGTTTTTGTGCGATTAAGGCATGAAAAGTGCAGAGCTTCTTGGCAGGTGAATCGGAAGAAGTTGGACTTCAATGGTATCCAAAGTCCCAAGCAGTTCGACTCTTCTTGATCTTCTTGAATCTTGGACCAATTGAAATTGACCTGGTGAGAAGAATCAAGAAGAAGATGATTGCAGGCATGTTGCTATGATGTACTGTACTGTACTGTACTTCCTGTGACTCCTGTGTGCGGAAAGGCCCGCAATATCCATCGACAAATTGTAGGCTCCCAGACTCCGGCTGCCTCCTGTGAGGAGTATCAAGCTTCCATTGATCCAGAGCCAACCTCGCCCCTGACCAGCCTGTGATATAGGGCAGCTTAGGGGCCAGGGATGATGTATTTTCATGTATTTTCTTACTATATGATGAGATCATAGTGGTTATATATAATTCACCAGTTTTTGTGATGTGTAAGGGATTGAGGGATAGGCCGGCTATTTCCTGGGGAAAAAAAAACGTGGCAGCTCCTTGGGGGATCATCCCAGGATCTAGTAAGTGGTTAGGATGGGCCCCCCATGTATAAGCCATTTGGAAGGGGTCCCACAACCCGATCCTTAGGGGACTTACATACTAACCACGGTTATTAACCACTTCACTTGCTAAATAAGATGATCCTCCAAGTACAAATTTATGGTTTGGAAATCCTGGATCATATGTCTATTTTGGGGTACTTTTTGGGTATGTTACCCTGCTTATTAACCACTTAACACGTCCCTGGGATGATCCCTATGCCCCCCGGCTGTTGCAGACTTTTGGACCTTTCTCTTCGAGCTGCTGCCAAGCAGGAGAGTGACGTGATGGGATAAGCGAGCGGTATGAAGTGGTGCTATATGGGTGTTGAACCAAAAATAGGGGGAAAACCCCCAAAATGGATGGTGAAAATAATGGAAATCCCAATCAAAATGGATGATTTGGGGGGAAAACCCACTATTTTCGGAAACATCCATATATGTGCGGTTCGGTCTAAATTCCCATGATTTCGCTTCATAATAGGGGATGGTCATCAACCCAATAGTAGGGGTTTACATACCCATTATAAGGATTCCCTATTAAAGGTGGGATGACCATCCCCGATATAAGGACTTTAGACCTATACAAACAATTCTATAACTGGGTGGTGGAAACTCAAAGGTCTTTTATTTTCACTCCGATCCTTGGGGAAATGATCCAATTTGACAATCATCTTTCAGATGGGTTGGAACCACCAACTAGTTATAGCAGAGTATATATAAACCATACATGTATATATAACATTACCATGGTCTCCCATCCTGTGATTATGCAGTATTGTTTGCAATACTGCACATTGATATGTGTAAAGCAAATGTAATGTTTTGATTATTTTGTTGTGTATTACATTATATTTTATGTCTTTTGAATTATGTTATTCATATTACTTTTTATCAAGTTACATTAGTATCATATGTTCATTTAGGATATTACACTATATGTTTGAACCTTATCATGTTTTTTTGTGCTCTGGCACTCGTGACTTCTAAAACATGTCCAACATGATCATCCCAGACTCCAACATTTATGGCTGGTCAACCTACTTGGAGGATCATCCCAGTTAGTAAGTGGTTAGTAACCCCTATCTATAAGCCATGTAGCCCATTTGGAAGGGGAACAACCCTACATAGGGAACTTACTAACCATGGTTATTAACCACTTACTAACTGGGATGATCCTCCAAGTACCCCCCCATAACGGAACCCTCCCTCAGAGTTCAGGGTTTGATAAGTCCTTATTAAGGGAAACCAATGGCCAAATAAGCCCTGCTCATGAGGCCGGCTATGTCTGGAGGGGTTAGGTCGACTAGCCGTTTTGAGCAGGAGCCGTGTTCATTCAAAACCCGGCTTCGTTGGTTTATATAGCGGATTACACGACTATACCCATTTATATGGGTGTTTCCAAAAATAGTGGTACCCCCAAATCATCCATTTTAATAGGACTTTCCATTATAAACCATCCATCTTGGAGTACCCCTATTGTTGGAAAACAAGCCAATATGCCGTCATGAACCTATCAGTAGTGCTTCAATGTCACCTGTTGAACCTTGGTTCGAAACGTGTTTGAAACGGCTCCCGTTGGGGTTTGGTCCAGGAGCCACAGCTGTGGTTGATCTTGGGTGATTTGGTGGATCATAATGCTGGCGCGAGCATTTCGAGTCAAGTATCCAGCACGACCGAAGCTGTGAAGGAAAAAAAACGTGGTGACTTGGTGGCATGTGGTTTTTTTTCCGAAGGCGAAGATGAGAATTTACAGTCCACGAAAACTAACAGGGGACCCTTGGACAAGGAGATCCCTTTTGGAAACCATCATTTTTGGAGTTTATGTTAGGTGTCGGAGGTGTATTTTATTATATAACACCAAACTTATGCGACAATTCTACCAGGTGGACCCCGGATCCAGTTATAAATGGGGTGAAATAACCGTTTTTAGATGGCCGAAAATAAATGGGTAACCGGAGTTACAACCATACTTATAGGAGTTATGTCGCCCCATTGAGAACTGGTAGGGGCCCACTTCGTAGTACATTTGATGGTTCCGAAATCTGGCAAAAAGATCACCACATGGGATTGATTTAAAACCCTGGGATAAACTGCACCACCGAAGACTAGCATGGATCCAAAAAAATGCTCCCCCGAAAACAGACCTTGTCAATTCTGCAGATGACCATGTTGGGACATGTTGTGTTATTTTTGTTTAGGTTTTTTTTTTCAGATTCAATTCCGTGGGATGAGAATCACCATGAATTTCACCAACACTTGGGGAATATGTGTTTCTTTATGTTTTTCCAGTTAACCCACTTTTTAGCAAATCAAAGTCATCCAAGTTCGAAATCGTTTTTTTTTCAGAGAAGCCTCATTTTGAGGTGTCCACCATTCGTATTTTTTGGGGTGTGTACCTTTTAATTCGCTGCTGAGCGATCTATTTTTCCATCAATGGTATGAAGGGCATTTCTCACTCAAGATTTACCCAGCGCTTGATGTCACCAAGTATGTTTTGTTGTGGTCTTTTTTCAACCTAGCCAAGATGAATTAATAGGGATCCACTACTAAAAGTATAAGGATCCTACAAGTAGTGGTGACTGTTATTTGGGAGGAGCAACCCAAACGCAAGTTGGTAGTTTCTTTTAGGATGAGAGTTGGCTTGACCTCACAGAGATAACATGTCCACTCCTCCGAAGTCTAGTGTCGCAACCTGCTCCGGGAATAGATACTTGAAGGATCATTCCAGGTAGTAAGTGGTTAAGAACCATGGTTAGTAAGTCCCCTAAGTAGGGTTATTCCCCTTCCAAATGGCCCAAATGGCTTTAATTGGGGGTGATCCTAACTTATGCCGCCCAGCCCTGGTTGATCAGGGTTTGCAATGTGAATGTTCCCAAAACTGGGAAGGCTTCCTTTCAACTAACACTTTTTTGAGGGGGCTTAAAATGATGGATTTCTGTTGGCGTTTGTTTGTCTAGGGGGAAAAAAATCAGCAAAGACTTGATTTGAGAAAGATGTAAGATGTCCATTTTGACTGATCATTTGCTGGGCGTAAAAATCCTGATTTACGGGGATTGGTTATTAAAAATGTAAAAAATCCTGGTGATGACTGGCAACCTGGTTGGGGGGGTAGATCCAAAATATACACCTCCAAGCCTACTTTAACTGAGGATTTAACATCTTCAACCTGACCTTGTCCAAAATTGGCGCAGCGAGCAGAGGCGACTGAACAGAGGGGAGGTGGTGTGAAACCCCTTCAAGGTTCCATGCATCATGGGGCCCAGTGAAGGTGCCTTCAATGCCACCTTTTCTGTAGAAAATTAAGTCGGCCTTATGATCAGGGGCTACCAAAACCCATTTTGTTTGTCCTTGAAAGTATTCCCCGATCATAAGAATGGAGCTCCAAACGGTCTAAAGTTCAGATTGGACCCAGAAAGAACCAATCAAAGGTTAGAGAGGGAAGCTGGGGTCAATGGGACCTATATTTCCGAGGTGATTAGTCAAGGTTGATGCTTTAAATGGGATTGTTGACAAGGGATTAGTCAAACTTGATGTTTAATGATACTTTCTTGTGTTTGTTTCAGGTGATTTTCTACTTTCTACCATGGAATTCATCACCGTTAAACCACCATGTGGAAGCAATATTATTATTTTGTTCCAACCACCGAACAGTCGCAAATCAAAGATTTTGACAATGGATTTGTTTCTTCATACATCAGAGGCATTGGGTAATGAAAGCTGATATGTGTTGTGTTGAATATGTTGGTGGCGAAAAGTTTGTTAAAGAAACACCCAAATGTTCAAGGAAACTTGAAGAATTCAGACGCCGATCGCAGCCAAAATCCCATGAGGCAAAAAAAAACTGCCCCTGGCAATTCTGCACATGACCTGTTTTGTATGATGTTAAATGTGACCCTTAAGAACTTGCGTTTGTTAGTTCAGGTGTTTTTTTTAATGGATTCGATCCCATGGAAATTCATTCACCATTTTTCAAAAACAGTTGGGGACTGAATATGTTTTTTTCATTTGTTCCAACCCACTTTTTATGCAAAATCAAAGTCATGGATCCCCCAAAAAATGGTTGTTGTTTTTTTGCAAGCACCTGAACAACTACGCAAAAATACAAGGTCCTCATGGTTTTTTGTATCCATTTTTATTTACAGCGTTGTTGTCTCTCAACGGTTTGGTTGGTTAAACCCCGCATTTCTGAACCTTGGCCTTTGCGACCCTTGGATTTGCTTGGCATAAGGTGGTTGGAAAGAATACATAAGTATTGCGCACATGTTGGTTTACTGAGTGGTGGTTTCAAATATTTTTTATTTTCAACCCTACTTGGGGAAATGATGCAATTTGACTAATATTTTTCAAATGGGTTGAAATCACCAACCAGTTTAGTTTCATGGTGATTAATCCCATGGGATGAAGCAACCTTCCCTTAGATTTGTGACCATTCGGTGGTTGGAAAACATCACAAATACCTTCCCCAAATGGTCAAGTGTAATGGTGATTAGTCACATGGTAGAAAGTAACAAATCATCTCAAACAAACATACCTGCTTAGCCGTATTTCTGCACCACGAGCAGTACGTCCAGTTGCCATAGGCAAATGCGTCTTAGCCTTTGGGAACAATGATGCTCGACTGAGAGAAACCTGGAATTGGTGACTTGTGAGGAGTCAGATGTTGTCAAGTGAGCAATGAAAAAAACCCTGGTTGGTTGTGTTATATAGGGGATTATACTACCCAATTGTATGGGGATTATAATGCGCCAATATAAGGATCCCTATAAACCAATCAGTATAATGGAATGTCACTTGGAATGTCATAAGGTTTTTGAACGCTGCTCAAGTGTTTTTTTTCATGAATTGATTCTGGTTGGTGCTTTGGAAGAGAGCTACTAGGATGTCGTTGGAAGTTAGTAAAAGGTTAGCAAGTGAATCATAACCCAATCTACTCCCCATTTACAAGTAGGTTGTAAGCCATTTGCTAACCGTTGATCCTAACTTCCGGGAACATCCAAGTAAGGAGCTGGGGTACCTAAAATTCCGAACCATAAGTGGGACAGATTTGGAGCTACCCTTAGGGTGCGATCAGGACATTTTATGATTGTGTTGGTAAGAGCATGGAGTGAAATATGAGAAAAGTGCTTTTCATCGAATTGGAAAGTCAACTCATATTCGTAGTAAGGAAACTAGGTACGGTAGAGTCAAGATAGATGGGGTTCCGTTCCCAAGAGATAGCATTGGTATTGGGCAAGCCTCGCCATGTTTTCAACAGCAATGTCATTGAATTTTTATCTAGGTGGTGGTTTCAAATATTTTTTACTTTCATCCCTATTTGGGCAAGATTCCCATTTTGACTAATATTTTTCAGATGGGTTGGTTCAACCACCAACCAGTTATATTACTTGTATGCGAAAGTTTTTTTCTTTGGCAAAAAAAAAACGAGTTCATCAGCCTGATCTCTTTGATCGTTGATGAAAAACGTCATGAGTCGCCAACACAATTTGGTCCCTTCATTTCAGGACAAGTTTCCCAGATATGCCGTTGACTTCAAGCAGGAGGAGTGAAAAATTTTAAATAGCGGCTTTATGGGAGCTTCTGGCTGGTGCTTGGGTCCCAAGGGTCGGGAGGGGATATCTGAAATCCCGAATCATAACAAGGGAGGTAAGGGGCTAACCTCAGGTTTCTTGGGACATCTTGGAATTGTTAATACGTCCCTTCTGGGGGATTTCAAACGTCAGTTGTTTGATCGTTGTTTGGACCTCAACATGATATTTAGTAGTACATGATTTACTTTTAAGAGTTACTAAAGTAAGGTTGAAGTGAGTACATGCATGGCGAACCCTGTAAGGGCTGTATGCGATATAAACACCACTGATGTATCGAGAAAGAGGCATCATCTTCGAGATGTCATGTTGTTGGGATTGAATTTAACGAATCCCGGAATCCCTCCGTTAAACCACCCTAAAACCATACTTTCATCAATACACCCCTGAAATTTAACATAGCCCCCAAAATGAGGCAATTCCAAAAGGAAAACTCATCTTCCAACCATCATTTTTCAGGGGCTATGTTAAACTTTGGGGGGGTAAATTACCATCAAATGATGATGTCTTGGCAAATCTTTGGAACCGTCCCTTATACCCAAACAGTCCCTTTAAATTTGGTGAGGGGTTTTAATGTAAGTCACTAAAAGATAAACCTTTAGCGGGTTTCACCTTAGTTTTACCTAAATGTCAAAAAGCTCATTTAAGTGTCGACCAGCGGGACCAGCATAGGTAATTGATAGATGTTAGCAAAAAAGAAATCCAAGGAATGTGATTCTGAAATTTGAGTGCTTTGAAGGTACCGCCGTCCCTACATATTGGTTTGTTTTTGGACCCTTTACTAACCAACCTTTTGGTATTTGTGCCATCTATTTTGACCTGAAGGTAAAACTTGATTTAAGCTTTTTTCAGGTGATTTTTAAGGTTCTGGTATGGCGAATCGCTTGTAACCACCCCTCCATTTGGCAAATATGTTTTTATTTTTTTTCCAACCACCTTAAGCCTCAAGCAAATCATTTTGGGGATGATGGAAAAGTGACCCATGGGATAAATCATGCGGATTCCACCATGGGATAAATCACCATCAGGCCAGCGTTAAACCACCATTTGGTCCTGTGTTTGCAATATGTTTTCCAACCACCAAACAAGCAAATCTAAGTTTTTCTTCGTCCCGCGGTCAGCAATGTTTGCGGTGAAACAGGCTTTTTGCACGAAAGCATGGCCCCGTTCTTTGTTGGGGGGTGGGGAATTTGGAACATCACCCGCTAAACGCGGCGAATAGAATGATCGGTTGAACCTCCGCCCGTGTTCGGTGATTCGTTAATGCCGGCAACACATGAACCTTGCAATCCATTTGTTTGGGGAATCAACCTTGATGCAAATGTATAGCAATGTTGATGGATTTCCCTTGATAATAGTGCATTAAGGGTTGATGGAGGAAATCAACCAAATGCAGTGAAATATACGATATATATGTATATATGGATCATCCATCCTTATGGGTAATGGTGCATTGTTTTGGGTTGGTTCCATACTGTTGATGGAAAACCCTATGAAAATGCGATATGTTCCATATCAACTGGTGCAGGATTTCTTCCATCAACAGTAATATCATATTTTCTCACTGTGTTCCCAGGGTTGAATGGCAGGTTTTAAGGGATCTCTTAACTAAATTGGTGGTTTCATATCATGACCCCCTGCAAAAGCCCTGTGAGATCACTGGTTGTTTCTGGTTTCCCTTAATAGGTGGGATCGGTAGCATATAATCACCCAATTGGCAATATATACCACTTATATATTGCCTTCTGGGGGGTTACATGCAACCTACCACCTTCTATGCGAACCAGAAAGGCCAACCATTGATGAGAGAAAAGGTCGATCAGCTCTGCTGTGACAGGACTTTTATTTGCCTGAAGCCAAAGTGCTTCAAAGGCGTGAAAATTTTGCCACGGGTTTTTTTGGGGTGGCGGTTTTTTACCTCTGGGCAAATTATAACGACCGGACAGACGTGCAGAATTTTCCACTTTCTTGCAAGGAGATGGGTCATTTGTCCCTTCCGTTCCGCATTCTTCTTCTTTAGATTCTATGTCAGTTGAAGACATAGACAGTGCTGGAACCAGTCCGGCTAAAGGTGCTGCTTCGGTCTGGCCTGCAGACGGATGATGTCTACGAAATCCAGTGGGTCTCAGCAAAAGGTCGCCCTGTCAACAGAATCAAAAGTTTCGAACACGACGAGGTTCCAACACACATCTTACCCCGGAGGTCGACACAGACGCCGTCTTGGCTTTTGGAGCACGGGCTGTGGCGCAAGGCTGGCTCTGGAGTGGTTTATATCTGAAGCCGATCAGTTGACATGTTTTTTTTCAGGATCAGAAACCTGCCAGAAGAAGGATCCGCCGCAAAGGAGCTTCAAAACAAATTGCGACTCTTCAACTTTACCTGCTGTCATCAATGCTTGGTTGATTTGTTCAATATTTGTCAACTGAATGTCTATGGCCCTAGCCATTGATCCATGCAAGTAGGTGTTGTTTTGCTTATTTTATACCTTTGATGAAATCATTACATCATCACCACGTTGGTAAAATATGTTTTGGGGTCCTCCCTTATACCAGTGACATTGTTTCCTGCATGTTACAAAGGTGTTATCCAGTATACAAATACTGTTGCTAAGTACACATACCCGTCACAACGACAAGGGGTGTTGTACATTGGACTCTGCGTGGATGAGTCCGAGTTGGGAGCTGCAAATAGTAAAGACCTCAGCCCAAATCACCCCAAATCATGGTTTAGTAAGGGGATCCCCCCGAAATGCCTTCCCCCCCCCATAAAAAAAGTAACATGTCCCTGAAAAGAATCATGTTCAAGACAAATTTCATCTTCCAAGCATCAATTTTCAAGGGATATGTTTTTTTCCGGGGGGTAATTCAGGACGAAACTATTATAAACCTTCACTTGCCACGATGGCAACCTGGAAGGCCAAATTTCGCCTTCCAGAATATCTAAGAATTTTCCAACACCCTGGAACTTCCCCCAGACCCCCCACCAACAGTTTATGAAGGAATTCCTGTTGTATTGGTGGTTTGGGGATGCCTGGGGTATGCTCCAAAAGTATGTTGGAGTTCTCTTGGACAAATATATGTATGTATAATTATATTTTATGTATTTATATATGTGATTTTCCCACCGAAAACTAACATGACAATGGAAAATCCGCCATTCGAACATGCATTTCCTATTGAAAATGGTGATTTTCCAGTTAGTCATGATGTTAGTTTTTCACAGGTGTACGGGATTCGTATTTCGGGAGAGGGGAGTCCAAATGGGGGAGAAAAACGAACATCTTTCCTATCATTCCTTAACAAACCTTGAGGTGAAGCCCAGTTACCCCCCTATTTTACCCCACTCTTCACCCCATCTCCCTTGGTGTTTTTTGGAAGGAATTCGATCCCATGAAATGAAAATCACCCATGAAAATTCACCACCATTTGGGCGTATTTGTTGTGATTGTTTTTTTCCAACCACCGAACTTTCGTCGCAAATCAAAGCCTGGAAAACCTATAAATAGGAAGGTTAAGATCAATGGTGATCGGATCAATGGCTTAAATTTCACTTACTTATGAATGCGGTATTATTTGGGGTTATAACTTATAACCCACTGATCCTAGCCTATCCAAGTTTGTTGCAACTACGTGCTACTGCTGATGGCTTGATGGTTCGGGATCACAATTCTTCGAATGAAATTTATCAAATGCGGATCTACACCCCACCAGGATGCCATCGTTTAGTTTGAGATCCCTTGCTACGAAAAAACATGTAGTTAGTCATCCAGGTGGTGACTGTCACTAGCATCCTGAGTGAGGGGTTTTCACGCCACCTTATCATCCCTTAAATACCTCCAGAATCCTCAAAATCACCGGGTACCTAAACAAGATACTCTGCACGACTTGAGTTTCTTTTTGTTGTCTTTGAGATATATAGAAGTTAATTACAACCACTGATACAGTTGATGGAATCCTGCACCAGGTGATATGGAGAATATCCCATTTTTTTCGTAGGATTTAATAAATAACAGGTGGTTTGCTGGATTTATGAACCCTCAACCGTATCAAGTATACATAGTATACGGTATACGGTACCATTTTTTGAGGTTCTCTCAATCAAACCTGTCCCTTGTTTTACAGATCCATGCTGCCAGCACCTTTCTCGTTCTCCAGGCATTGTCTCCTGCCAAATCAAGCCTTTGAAACCTTGAAGAGGCAATTTTTGGGAGAATTTGTTGCAGGGATTTACAGCTCAAAGAAAAAACAACGTCTCATGCGATGATGGTCCTCTTATAGATGTGTGTGCTTACTGTCAGGTAATATATGGGGGTTTCCTAAAATGGTGGTACCCAACAACCATGGGTTTTCCTACTAAAAATGATCATTTTGGGGTGTTTTGGGGGTACCACCATTTACGGAAACACCCATATATTGCTGATGTCAGGCCAGTTCTTAATTCTTCTTTTGTCATGCGGATACAAGCCCTATTCTTCCAAATAAAATGACAGGGTTTTTGACAGGTGTGGACCCCCCAAACCACCTTTTCAGGAACGTTTTCCTGTCGGGGGTCCTACGGTATCCCACACGGTACTCGAAGGATGTTGGAAGAATACCAACAACTATCGGCTGGAACCAATCAGGATTAGCATGCATCATGTCAGCCTGGTGGGTTGACAGTTGACATGACTCCAAATGACTTTAACATCTTTAACTTTAGTGTGATTTTTTGGAGGTGATTTTTGTTGAGGGAATTGGATCCTATAAGGATTGATCCCTATTTAAACAAATTTCCACCATTTTAAGGTAGGGACCCAGGTAGGGACGTTTGATCAAAGGTTCGAAGTCGTTTCTTGGGAGTTGTTTCAGGTTTCACCGTTTGGATTCCTGGTGGGGTTTTGAAGCCCAGTTGTTTGGATTCCTGGGATCCCCTTATGAAAGGGATTCTTTTGCTTAAAGCTACCCCGATTCGAATCAATAGACTAGGTGGTGGTTTCAAACATTTTTTATGTTCACCCCTACCTGGGGAAGATTCCCATTTTGACTAATATTTTTCAGATGGGTTGAAACCACCAACCAGAATAGATAAAGCATCGACTTACTAGTAGTTGATTATAAGCAAATCGAAGATTTCTTCAAGAAAATTCCATGTTAGACCCCTGGAACATACCCAAGTACCCCAAAATAGAAATATGATGCAGGATTTCCAAACCATATACAGGTACCTGGAGGATCATCTTATTTAGCAAGTGGTTAAGAACCGTGGTTAGTAAGTAAGTCCCATAAGTAGGGTTGTTCCCCTTCCAAATGGCCTTTCCATGGCTTATAAATGGGGGTGACTGACCACTTAGTAACTAGGATGATCCTCCAAGTAAGCAAATCGAGGGTCATTGTCAGTATCTCTAATAACCAACCACCAACCAGTATAATTTAAATGTCAATGGTGGGTTTTGATCACTGCTCAGTAGTTGATGAGCAAATCGAAGGTGGATTCGTTGTGTTTTGTTGCTGAAGGTTTGGCTACTATTCACTCCAACTCAGTGAGAAGATGACCTTGCTGGTGCTGAACACCGTGTGCCTTGTGGGAAGTCGTCGACCGGGTGGTTTTTGAGGGAAAAATGCGTTGTTTTTTAAGGTGAGAAAGTCGGGAAGAATCCAGTGTTTTTTCCAACCGAGTAAAAAAAGAAAGACGTTAAAGCATGCCTTTTTACACAACAAATAAAACCATCAGCCGTGGTTCGTCTTTGGTGGAAGTGGACTCGTTTCGTAAATTTCAGGTGTTCTTTTTGGGTACAGGGTTAATACCGGCACCTTCAAGGGGGTGCCAAATGGTGAATTGACACCCTGTAACGGAACCATGTAAGGCACCCCTTCGAAGGTCCATCATATTGGCAGTTCAAATTTGATGCAAATGTATGGTACTTTTCATGATCAAATACTGCATTGTTTTGTGTTGGTTTCATATCATGGCCCCCTAGAAGGGAATGGTAGTCACATTAGTTGCACTGACCATACCTTGGATCCCAGTACCAGAATTATTCCATTGTTACTGGGTGGGGGGGGAAGACCCAAACCATACGCTATTGTTCTGGCCACTTTGTAGTCACCAACCCGCCCCAACCAGAACTTGCTTACAAATAAACGTTTGGGATCCGCACATTCAATGACTTCGGCAAGAACATGTGGAAATTGCGTGAAACTGGCCATTATTTTCTATCGTCCTTGAAGTTTACCATTGTGCATTTTCAATGTTCTATTCTTAGACAATAGATACTTACCTGTATTTATCAAAGTTGGAAAGGTGATATTGATAATTTATCATGTTCACCTCTCACCATCCACCCAAGCCACAGCAGCTGTTGCGGCTGCCAGCTGCTGCCAGCTGCAGCCACCACAGCCACCACAGCCACCACCACTACCACTACCGCTACAACTTCCAACGAATGACCCCTCCCCCATTCACTACCGCTAGCGAATGACACCCGCCCCATTCACTACTGCCCGCTAGCGAATGACCCACCCATTCACTACCGCTAGCGAATGCCCCCCCCCCCCCGTTCACTACTGCTAGCGAATCCAACCCCCATTCGCGGGATTGATCCCTGGATGCACCAGAGTTTCATCGATTTAGTGGCCAGAACAATTATTGTAAAAGATGATTCTATAAATGTATTTTGGACTAGGTGCTGTTAACAAAGTCAGTGTTCTAAGAAGGGGCGACCGTCGCCCCTCCTTAGAACTGTCACTACCGCTAGCGACTGTCCTAAGGGGTTTTGTCCGTCGCTGATCCCCCCTTGATCTCCTGTCAATCGCTCACTTTACAAGGCGAAAACACAACTTTAGGCCTGGATCGGCGAGTGGAAGACCCCCTTAGATCAGTCACTACCGCTAGCGAGTGTTCTAAGGAGGGGCGATTGTCGCCCCCCCTTAGAACACTGACTATATTAACAGCAGGTTCAAAAAATTCCAGATCTTCCCACTTGAAGGCTTGCAGTATTCAAGGATTATTGATGGATTGGAGACCCTTCACTACCACTAGCGAATGAGCCCCCCCCCATTCACTACCGCTAGCGAATGACCCCCCCCAT
Source organism: Breviolum minutum Mf 1.05b.01 (assembly GCA_000507305.1). NCBI lineage: Eukaryota > Dinophyceae > Suessiales > Symbiodiniaceae > Breviolum > Breviolum minutum. The sequence continues at coordinate 70,174 of DF239026.1, forward strand.
TCACTACCGCTAGCGAATGACCCCCCCCCATTCACTACCGCTAAGGAATGACCCCCGCATTCACTACCGCTAGCGAATGACCCCCCCCGATTCACTAGCGCGGTGATGGTGATGGTGATGTTGATGAGGACGAGGAGGCGAGGAGGAGGAGGAGGAGGATGATGATGATGATGATGATGAATGATGATTATAATAATAGTGATGAGTGAAATATTTTTGGGTTCACAGGCTGTATCACCTTTTCACCTGTAATAAAAGCAACTAAGGATATGTTGTTAGATTCAATATTTAGGTGTTCTTTCCAACATCACCTCAAAAACAAAAACACCGTTTGAAGGCTTCAAAATGGATGTAATCAATCAGGCAGAATCACATATTCACACACATATGTTTCATCAGAAACCCTCAAAAAGGTTTGAACCATTGACTCGTTTTTCATACAATGTGACACACCCAAAACCTGGGGGAAGTTGCGTCGGTGAAATCCAATCCATGTGGGTGAAATCCGTGTCAGGATTTATGCGTCCAAGAAGAAAGAGTTGCATACCTCAAAGGTGCCAACCTCTGCCTTTTGTGGGGGGGGGGAGGAAGATCTAAAAAAAGGGTTTAATAAGGCCTTATAAAGAGAAACTGATGGTGAATTCTGGTGAACTCTGGGGGTGTTGGTACTTAATGTTCCAAAACATGATTGGTGCAAGTTCGATGATGGAGAAGAATTGAAGCACATAGCATCCATGGGACTGGTAAGATTTCTTACATTTAGTTTTAGTCGCTTTTTCCCAAGATAGCGAGAGTTTTTTGGGGGTAGTTACTTCCAATAGGAGGCGGGATGGGCATCAACTTTCGCGGACTGGGCGCCATGGTAGGGTGCCATGGGTGCTTCATTCATTCACTCGTTGCTTTTGGAACTTGACGAAGGCGATCGAAGGTTTGGCGTCTTCGGTTTGACCATTACAAGAAATTTGGGTGACAGACAATTTGGCTAGGAACTTCAAAACTAATCGTTAATCCTTAGTACGGATTACGGATTACACGTTTACGGCTTGTAGTTTGGCATGTATATTAACAATCTGGTCCTTTGGCTGGAGCCTGCCTTTTTGTGTATCTTGTGCCTTGTCACTTCGTTCCTTGTTGTTCTGACGCCAGAGTAGCAACTTAGACCCAATTTGGAGCGGCTTCTCACATCAAAGCATTCCAAATGGACTCTGAGGTTTAGGTATGTATTTAAAGTTTCAGCTTTCAACCAAGCATCAGAGTAGCACCTTAGACCCAATTTGGATTGGTTTTTCGCATGAAAGCACTCCAAATGGATTCTGCCGGAAAAAGACTTGAGACAACCACCGGATTACGGATTAGGCGGGTTATAAACGCTTTGACGGATTGAGAGGATTGCGGATTCCTTTTGCTGTTGGTTGATTCCTAGTTTGGAATGGTGACTAGAAAGGTACATAGTCTCTACATAGTCTTTACATATTCTCTGCATAGTCTCTACATAGTCTCGATGAGTTAGCATTGAGGATGGCAGACATATATTTATTTATTATTTTTATTTATAAACACTCTCTGTAGTTATGAATTTTGCGCATTAAGTTGCTGGCCGCAAAGGGAATACACAGTGCGGTTTCCAAGGGCACATGACAAAGCTCTTGCAAACAGGCTGGTACATATGTATGGAGATCCATGAATATATATTTATTTATATTTATAATTTAATGTTTGATTATTTTTTTAAAACTTTAGAAATAGATCGATTAGTGGTAAGGGTTTGCTAGCTGCTAGATTCTGTCAGGTTTCCGGGATCATGAGGCTCAACGGTTGCATCCCGGACGACAAAGTATGACTCTGTACTAGAACCTTTTGTGCGCCACAAAATGCCACTTCTGCTACAAAGATTTTTTCTTATGCAAGTACTTTACTCTGTACCCCCCAAATACTATTTTGTACCACCAAGTAGTAGTTATTTTTCACCACTGTTGGTCTTGGTTTTTCTGCTTTGCAATTTTGATGGCTGCCCTGCATTTGTTGCATCGGTTTTGGCTTTGCATTTCTACATTGTTGTTTTGCCTTACATGTTTAAAGGTAGCATTTTGCCCTGCGGTTTGTTTGCTTTGATTTTGTCCTTTTCATGTTTTCTCTGCATATTTTTCGCTCCTGCATTTTTGCGTTTCAATCTTGCTTTGCGCCTGCACTTTCTCCATCTCGCTGAAACACCATGCCATGGTTGACGGCGGAGGTGAATCGCTTCGTCGGGTGGTTGCTGGAGCTTTTATTGCTGCCGCCGCATGGTAGCGCACAGTTGCGCCGCCGGTTGGGCGAATGGCAACAATCATTGCAGCAATGGTGTCGACGCATCCGCTTAGAATGGTTCCAGGCGATGGCAGTGTATGGCCTGGAGCTCCGTCAATGGTGAGATGCAGAGAGACCAAGAGTTTCGGCGAGTCTGGAATGGCCTTGCTGCGGCTGACCAAACTAACACAGGAGCTAGACTACTGTCGATAGTGAAGGAAAATCGAAGTGTTACAGAAAAGAATTTTTTCATTTGCAATGTTTGAGACTTGGACAGCAGCACGCAGCAAAGCCAAAAAAGATCCAAAAGATTCGCGACAAAACTGCTTTGCTTGGAAAAAAGTTTGGTTCGCAACAGTCGATCGAAACAGGTGCAGGTACTCTACATGTGGTGGAACGTAGTGTTCGTGGACATCACCTGCAGAGGCTACTCGAACCATGTTTCATCTGTAGACACGGCCCATGCGTATGGTCGACAGCAGAGGGTTTTTGGTTGCAAACGCCCTTTTTTGTTTTGGTGCTTTTGAAGGGTTCAATTTTTGGTGACCTTGGTTGTCGTTGGTGGTGTCAACTTAGGCCATACGCTAGCGTAGGGGCCCTCAGTTTCGTCAAAGTGTTGTGGTCACTCGTGAGCTTGTTCGGTGTGTTGGTAGCAAAAAGCCTCTCTATATATAGTACCATCGGGTATGTGTTCTTAGCTGGAGATCATTGGAAAGAAACATAGAACTATTGGCAGCTTTTCTGACATTACACATTTGAGAGGATCTTGAACAGCAGGGTGACCCTTGATGGAAAGCCATGTTCCACTTCTCAAGACTTGGGCGTGCAGATGGTGGCTTTAGCATGATGCTAGGCTATATGGAGCTGCGTTGCCTATGCGAAGGGAGTGTGCTTGTTTCTGTTTTCTTTGCTGCAAATGTGGCCTCCAAAGACCTGGGAAGAGCAGCAGCCACTGGAGCCGTGGCACCTCCAAAGCGCGAGAAGGTAAGTTGGATTTTGGAACTTTCGCTTCGCGTGATTTTTCTAGTTTTTTGGGCGACTGGCAGTGTTTATCCAATCAAGCAGCACGACTCATATCTTTCGGACGCTTCATATTGCAACCGCACTCAGGGCACGCGACTCATTGAAAACGGCCACTTCGAAACCGAATGATGTTGCTTTCAAAAGGACTTTACAGATCTTGAACATCCCAGCTGGTGCCCAAATGTTTGACGAATTTAGTCAAATTCCTGCACCGCTGCTGCGCGCAGCCTCTCTTCGATCGATGTTTGCAAGACGTGTTGCTTATCTCTTGGATCCTGATACCTACACTCAGTTCTCCGGTTGATTTGGCAAGATTCTGGACCTTCAATTTTTTGGAGACCACTTGCAGCTTCCACCAGTACCCAGCCCATGTCTTCATTTGCATCAGTGGAAAATGCCGCAAGTGAACAGCGTGCAGGTTGCGAAATGCCCCAAGCGACTGGTTGCAGTTTTTTCAGCAACATTCAAGGTGCACATGTTTTTCACACGGCCCGCAGATTCACCGACTGCCTTGATCTCCATTCTCGAAGGGATGCGGACACCAGGAAAGAAACGATTAAATGGAAAATTGGAAGGAACAGAGGCGGATACTCAAAATCCAAGCTTCAGCCCCGAAAACTTCATTGCAGACATGCATGACTGGTCATTGGTCACCATGGCTGTGTCTGTGAAAGCAAAGGCCGAAGCACAACGAGATTGCCGGACATTATCTATTTGCCAGCATTGGATAAACCAACAAGATATTGCACACCGGCCTTGTAGAAATGGTTCAGATGATTCATTCACATGCAACGCATAAATTACCAAGCATTTGCCGTCTTTACACCGGAATGCGTGTTGTTTTTTTTGCAGGCTCCAACTGCGTTGCAGGTTTTCAAGTTGAAATGCCACGAATACGAATGTTTGCGTCAGGTGGGGTTGCTCTTCCCACGTCTCCACTCGTCTGCACTGCTTCGCAAAGCAGTGGCGAGAAAAACAACTACCTTTGAGCTTTTGAAATGCACCGGAATGTTACACCGTTCTCCGTTACCTGTCTCTAAATTGATAGCACAAAAATTGGTTTCTGCTAACTGGGGTCTATGCTGGTATGATTTATGTGAAATGTAGGCAAATCTTTTCAATAAACCAGTCCCATGGGAGGGTTTGACGCCCAGTTTTGTTTTTATCGGATTTGCTACATATCAGTTTGGCAAAACTTTGGAAGCGTCCTTGCGACCTGCAGAGCTCCTTTGATTTTAGTGGGAATTTACCATATGACTCACTAAAAGTTTATCTTGCTGCAAGGGACCAAAGCTTTTGCCAAGTCAACTAGACGTCTTCAATTTTTTGGAACGCGTTCACCCCTGAAAGTTGCAAAAGATCCAGTTTGGAAAACATAGTTTTCAAAATGTGTGGAGAAAAGCACCTCAGGATCCATGTGATCATGGTAAATGTTTAGTTGCCTACATGTGGCTTTCGTATGGTATTCATGGGAGGTGCTACATTCACATTCATCCACCATGGCTTATAAAGACCCCGTCATGAACCAATCATGGCTCCCATTGTTGAAAACAATCTAAAAAAACTAGGTGTTGGTTTCCAAACAAAATGCACTTTTACCTTACCTGGCGGATTGATCCAATTTGGCAAACATGTTTTTCACATGGGTGGTTCAACCACCAACTAGAAAATGCCGGCGCGAATATCGGAGTTTCCGAAGCGGGACAGGTAGCAGATCCTTTCGGACAATTTGCATGGTTGGATGCTGGGCGAGTTCGTTGTTGTTTTTTCAGAATTTCGGACAATTTGCATGGTTGGATGCTGGGCGAGTTCGTTGTTGTTTTTTCAGAAAAATTACCCCGATAACCGCAAAGAAAGTAACATGTCAATGAAAAACACCATTTTTTCATAGGAGATATATCTTCAAATTGTTGTTTTTTCCATTGTCATGTTTGTTTTCTGGGTTATTGTTTTTTGACCAAATATGAGCACTTTAATAGAGAAGGTTTCTAGGGCAAAAAAAACATAGCATCCAGGGAACTGTTTGATTTACCTTCACATTGACCCCAAAGAAATCAACCCAAAGCAGGTAAATATACCAGTCCCATTGGGTCCTATGGGTAGGGGATTTTTACTACCCACTTATATGGGGGTTAATTTCAGAACCCAGGTAAATAAGATCCCGGAACCTTAACCAGCCAAGATATCAATTGAATGTAACGTAGTGTTTTTGTTCTTGGCCAATGAGGTGAACATGCCTGAATATGTTCAAAATTGGATGGGCCTGAGGTGAAGTTATCCCTGAAATGGTGGGAAATTAACCAGTTCATATGCCCCAATTCTTGGCAAATCCTTGTATCGCAGTAAAAGTTAAACCTTTAGCAGGGGACCTAAGTTTGCCTAGAATTGTGAAAACCAGCGGTTGGACCCAAGAAATGACGGCTTTCAATAGGAATCTCCTTTTCCCGGGGCCCCTCGTTTTCGGGTGCCATGTTAGTTTTCAAGGGTGTAATCATCTCAAAACAGTTGTTGAATAATCATAGTCCAAGGCTTGTAAAAGGAAGGTGGTCCTCGTTTTGAAGGAAACCATACATATCATTTTCCACGCAGCAAATGGGAGGAGTATTTGAGATGGGGGAAATCCTGTGGTGTGTGATCACACCTTACATAGATATGCCGATATGCCTTACTAATACTGCTTACATAGGGGAGTATTCAGATGATTTTTATTTTGGCACACTCAACAGGTAAGCTCCCATACCTTTGGTCCTGCGGTTCAACCCTGGTTCACAGTCATCACTGTTTTATTACGGGACCTATTTTCAACCTTCATGGAATCGTGAACCAGTGGGAATGGACAATACCCAGGATATACCCATTGAGCCATTTTGAGGTTAAACTCGTGAGGGATTGAATATACCATAAGCCACTAGAAGTTCAACTTTTAGTCCAAGAAAAATCCAGGTTTTGCCTAGTTATTGTTAGCTTTAGTTGTTTATAGCCCCACAGGCTCAGTATGCAGGGTTTGTCCTAAGCAGATAGGGAAATAGATACCCCTCAAGTTGCAATTGTTTAGATGTTTAGATCATGTGTATTTGGACCCCACATAGATTTTTTCATTCATGGTGATTTACTTATGATGGTAGCATCCGGACCCAGAAACAACACGAAACAACAAATCCCCCAGAATCCAGTAAATCACCCACTTAAAGCAAAATCCAACAAAATCAATCCCTTAGAAAACAACTGCAAATCCCCAACAAAACTCACATAGACCTGTAAGATGTGCACCGGATCCAGTTCTAAGTAGCCCCTCAAAAACTTCCTCATGGTCACGAATAGTTTCTGAGGGAAAATCTGTTGAAACTACGGGAATATCAGAAGGTTGGTGTCCTAAGAGCTCTTTAGGACACACTAGTTGGAGAGGGAGAGATTGATGGCTAATAGTACTCGATGAAGTGAGTTTCGAATGTTAGGCTTCTGTTGAAGGCTATTTTTACGGATTCTACCATGGGATTCTTCACCATTTTTCCCCACAAATTGTTAGGAAGTTTTTTGTGAGTTTTCCAGCCACAGAACAGTCGCAAATCAAAGGTGAGTTTTTGAATGTTAGGGATTACTCCAAGGTTAGGGATTACTACAATGCAGTAGAGAACAACATTTTAATATTACATCCATGAAGTTGTAGACCAAAAATAACAAGTAAGTTTGCGGTAAAGAAGAAATATATTCCCCTAAAAATTAACATCTCCCCTTGAAAAATAGTTGGTTCAGATGGTCATTTTGTTTTGAACATGATCTCTTTCCAGGGACATTCGTTAAGTTTCAGGGGAGTAGCTCTACTCTTAAGGTAACTTGAGCCACGAAAAAACCCTCCTACTTGCCATTATACTGGGTTGTTTAATTCGGATCCTCACAACGGTTTATTACATTTATTACATTTTATTACAATCCCCACATAACTGGGTAGTATAATCCCCATATATACCCTAAACCACCAGTTTTTGTTCATAGCTCACCTGCACCTTCCAAGGTGTTTTTGGTTGGAAATTACATTCGGAGTACCTCGTTCGCCTCAGGAAAAGCAGTTGGCAAGTGCCATGGACCTTCACACACAGGTGAGGAGTCCGATCCATGGGAATAGGACCCCAATGCCCTCAGAAAATGGGCGGCCGAAAAATAGTTCTAGGCAATCTTTTGTGGCGATCCTTACTAACCGCCGGTGGGTCACTCCAAATGGTGGTGATTGTAAGGGAATCCCAGCCAAAATGGCCCAAAGATTCAGGTTAAGGATTTAAGATGGTACTGGTACTATTAACCACCATGACCTGGTAAGAGGGCTGGCTATTAAGGCCGGCTATCTTCGGGGGTGTTTGTGGGTATTTGAGGGGCAGGGTGCCCTTTAGATTTCCATGATTCATCACAGTTTTGGTGCGAACAGTTGGATGATCAGTTGAGCAGGTTTGTGATGAGCGTCCCTTGGGGGGGGTAAACATCACCTTTGTTTTTTTAAAGAGGATGGTCGCATAATATAAATTCACCTGTCTTTGGGACGTTTAAAGGAATTAGTGGGTGTTCATTCAAAATATAGGCCCCCCATAAAGTTCGAAAGGAAATCCCTAGCTGTTTTGAATGTGCCAGGGACGGCTTTTCCTCTTGATGATGATGAGTATTTTAATGCTTTGAATCTCGCCATTAAAGTGGCATTTTGAGAAGTTCGTCCTACAAGAGATGGAGACTCTGGAGCGGGCCACAGATGTGTGCCTATCCATATGGAATGGCTAAACACCCTCATTTTGCTGGTTATTTAATTTGGGGTAAGCAACCTGAAGGCATTTCTCACCATTTGCCTTCATTGCTCCCTTGGCATCGTGCAGGTTTACATTGCTGGTCATATTCCTCCAGTGGTGTCATCGTACAGCTTGTCAGATTTGCACCTCAGCTGATGGGAATCAATACCAACCTAACCAACCTACCCCAAAGCTACCCGGGCCACAAGCCATCATGAACTATCACTATGGTGTTTTCTCAACCTGGAGTCTAGTTTGGTGTTTTTTTGTTTGCCAGATGTCTCAAAAACATCAAGAACACCATTGTAGCAGGTTCTACTTAGTAAATTAGAACTTAGCTTTGCTTTGCAGGTGGTGTTTTGTCCTTTCGATCCCATGGGATGCAAGATCACCATCAAACCCTCCATTTGGTAGGAATATGTTGCATTTTTTCCAACAACCTTAAGCGAATCTAAGTAACCCACCCCCAAAGCTACCCTCCCCTTTGCCAGTAAAACTCCAAGAAACCACGGAAAAAATGCACTATGTTCAGTACACTTCTCTATGCGTAAAACTCGAAGAAGCACATGTTGGGAGTCATGAATCATGAAAAACATATGGTGTGAACACATGACAGCATCCTTATTCTCAGTTATTTACGTTTTTCAAAAGCATTGTTAAGAGCATGATTATCATTATTGTTAAGCCAATGTGTTGAATGGAATTACTAGGTGGTGGTTCAAATATTGTTTATTTTCACCCGGATCCTTGGGGGACATGATCCAATTTGACGAGCATATTTTTCAGATGGGTTGAAACCACCAACTAGTTTTGGATGACACTCTCCAGTGAATTAAGATATCAATTATCAAGGGACATCCACCATTTCCAATCGGACATACATCTACCCTGGAAGTCACCCACCATAAAAAGAAATGGTGGTTCCTTTTGGATGATGATAAAACCCTTACTTAAGAAATGGTGGTTCATAAAAGCAACATATAAAAGAAATGATAGTTGGACTTCCAGGGTCTACAAATAGTGGATTTTGGAGCCTGCCATGTTTGTTACCAAAGGGTAATGAATTTGAACACTTCCCGAATTTAAAGGTCCCACCATAGATTTGACTCCAGTACTTAGACTATGCCGCCCACCCAAAAGAAAAAAACATGAGTTTCATAAGTTCATAACACACTTTTAACATCACACAGCTCGACTTTTGTTTTTGTTTAGATATCGCTTAAACAACTGAATAAACATCATCTCCACCAATCTCGCATCCAAATTTCCCATGGAAAAGGTGGGAATTTTTTGTTCACTTCCATACCTGGTTCCAAGGCATGAGCAACCAGGGCTTGCCCAAAGCTGGGGCAAATCTTAGATGGATGTTTCCGAAAATAGGGGGTGTTTACCCCAAAATGGATGGTGAAAATCATGGAAAACCCTATTAAAATGGATGATTTGGGGGGAAAACCCACTATTTTTGGAAACACCCAGATGTTCCCCAAAAAGGACCAAACTTTGACTTTTTGAGTTGATCGAAGGGTTTTAAATGTAACCTGTAACCTACTACCCCCCCGAAGTTTAACAGCTCGCCCCTGAAAATAGGGAATCCCAAAAGGAAACTCATCTTCCAACCATCCATTTTCAGGGGCTATGTTAAACTTCCAGGGAGTAAAGTGTGGTCTTGGGACACAAGGGGCTACCTAAGATTCACCAGTCACTATGTGACTTGAGGCCGCTGCGAAATTAATGTAATCGACTAAAAGTTAAACCGGCCTATCGGATTTGGGGCCTAATTTTTGCCAAGAAATATATTGGGAACTAGCATGGAGCATATAATGTTCCTTTCATAAATACCATGAACATTGGGTGGATTTTCCATCCAGCTGTGTTAGTTTTACAGGTAATGTGTGACATTTTTAGGGTTTCCCTGAAAGATTGAGACATCATCAATGATTGTTTCTGGTTCCCTTAATAGGTGGGATCGGTAGCATATAATCACCCAATTGGCAGTCTATACCACTTATATACCACTTGTAGTCCTTGCCAATTGGGTGAGTATATATATCACCTACTTCCCACCTTTTTCAGGGAACAATCGAAAGGCCAACCCATTGAGACATCATGAGACATCCAAGGTGGGAATCGCAATTTGCTGTGATGTATTGGAACTTGCTTCACATGTGCCCTCGGTTGGAACTTGTGAAAAAAATCCCTCGGTGGGGGATCCATGTAACCTACCAGGGAACGATGAACGGGGAGCGATCGGGATGATGTGACATGTTCCCTTAAGCTTCCTCAATGAGGAGCTTTAGGTTGAACCCCAGAATCCTCAAAATCACAGGGTAGATGGGAATGTAGTATAGTTGCCTATATGAATAGTTGATGTTTCTGGTAAGTTGGTAAATATACAATCGTCCCATGGATCCGTCATGGGATTGATTCCCAGGAAGCGCGTTTTTGAAGAATCGGAATTGTAAGGGTGAGTTTTCATCCGAATCTCAGGGTTTCTTTGGCAAACTTGACAATAACATAAAAACTTTTTGCCAGGTCCAAATGTTGATATTCTTGTGATTGTTTTTTCACATGATTTTTTTTAACGGATTCGATCCCACGGGATCCATCACCATGAATTTCACCCGACCATTTGGAGAATATGTTTGGGGACGTTTTTGAAACCACCGAAAAGTCGCCAATCGAAGTAATTATTGGAAAAATCAAGTTGGACAACTTCTATTGGTCTGAAATGACTAAGTGAGACTACCTTCTGTGATGGGAATTATAGCCAACTACAATAATCAATAATCCTCAGCATTCAATATTTGACACATTTCTGGCATTGTGACGGAAGAAAAAAACTTCAATTGCTTTAAAAGATTGTTCACCCTAAGATTCAGAGGACTCGACTCAGTTTATTTGTGGTGATTTTGTGGGTGACATGTGTTTGTTTACGGTGATGTTTGTCCTTTCTACCATGGGTTAAAAATTACCATTAAACCACCATTTGGTAGGAAGATGTTTGAGATAATTTTCCAACCACCCAACAAGCAAATCTAAGATGCTAAGAAACAACAAAGCCATGACGGATCCATGGGAATGTCGTATATTTACTTATAGTTATTTACCATATAAATCAACCATTCACTTGACGGTCAATATAGCAGTCCCATGGATCCTATGGGAATCCGGGTGAGCAAGCTTTGCTTGCAAGTTATGGCCGGGAATCTGAAGAAGATGTTGAGAGCATGGGCTCGTCAACCAACAATCAACATTCATGGGGAAAATGGTGGCCCCTTGGGATGGGGGGCCCGAAAAATTATCAACCTCATATTATACACCTTATAGTGGGTATTTTATTGGGTATATTTTCTTTAAAGGGCTTCTTGGGGGATTAAACAGCTAGGGTACCATCCCAAGAGTACCGCCATTTCCCCTATGAAACGTGCATTGCTTCCTCCCACAAAAGTCACCTTTAGGTGTTTTATCGATCCTAAAATCAACTAGTAGGGACGTCAGGCGTTTTGGAGATGGTTTATAGGAAATGAACAAAAACCCTGGTTGTTTAGGGTGAATAGGGGATGAAATCCTACCCAGTTTTGCGGGTATTGCAATAAACCATGATAAGGATCCCCATTAAACAGCCAGCATAGTGGAAAGTAACATTTTTTTTGTTCGTGGCTCCTATATAGAAATATTAGGGATGCTGCATGCAGCACACGGTCTGCAAAACGATGGATGGGCCAAGAATGGATTGGGTCAACAGATCCTCGTTGTAACGGGAATATTAAGAAAAAACACTATAAAAGAGAAAGAAACTTCTGAAACACTTGAGCACTGAGCCAAAACCTCCGTTTTTTCTGGTTATCTAAGGGGATGAAACGGTATACCCAGTTATGTAGGGATTCCCAACAAGTGTCTGGGATTTTCAATGTTTTTCTTTTGTCTTAAGTGAAGGACAATTTTACAAAACATGGCCACTGGGGCCCCGGTGTGCCGTGCTCGGAAGAGCGAGATTTCGCTGCGTCTGTGTTGTATGGACAGCTGCAATTTGCCCAGCTAGGAATGAACGAGGCATCGGACTGCCTGATATGCCATCAGGGCCAGTTACCATTGAGGATAGGTCGAAGCAATACGAACACTTTGCTTGGGCTGGTGGTGAGGACACCGAACTGAAGCCCGTGACGAAGTGGGGTGCTTTGAGTTAGATGGTTAGATTGCAGTGGTAATTGTCAAGTCACATGAATTCATGAGGGAGCACCTTACTGAGACGTAAACCTTCCATCGAATTCTTTGCAAACTTTTGGATGAAATTTACCCTCGACAAAAAGTGTCTATGTCAACTGATGAAGCGGATCCTCCCAGGCTACAGCTAGGACTCCCATGTTTTTTTGCTAAAAAATCCTTTGTGAACATATCCAGGTATTTTGAAAAAGCTAAGAAAAAAAGGATCCGTACTGTGAAACAATCAGGAGTTCATGGGGAATGTCATAAGGGTTATGAACCTTGCTAAAGGATCTCTAATATCGGTTTTGACGTTTTTGGTTGGGGGGGTTGAAGACGTTCACCGCGTGTTGGCTTCGGGACGCATCTTTAAATTCTTGCTTTTGATGATTCCAATACAAGGTTGGTATTTATGACAATCCAAAATATAACGTGTTTTTTTTGCTGATTTTTTTCACTTTTCCCATACGATTCATGTATGGTATATTTACCTACAGTTGGTTGATCTTTATGGTAAATGTAGGGAAACATACCATACACGGATCCTTTGAGTTTAACAGGAAATCTGAGACTATGCTGAAAAGATGCAGGTACCAAGATGTGGTTGCTGGACAGTTCTTCGGTCATGAACATCGTTTCTTGCCGGCAACTCATTTCGGATCCGGGGGATTTGGTCATATATGATTTGTGAATACATACAAGGTGGGCCCCGGATTCCAGTCATGGCCCATACCATCCGACTGGCATATTCACCTACATTTGGTTGTTTTTAATGATAAAATATGGTAAATGTAGGTAAATATACCAAACATGAAATCCATGGGCAAGTAAGGTCATAACTCCACTTATAAGGGGTTTTTCACAACAGCTACCCCATTTTCTTTTCGGCCATTTATAGGGGTTATTTCACTCCATTTATAACGATCGGCTCGGGCCCCACCTTGTAGGCACCTCTATACCATGAAATTGACTTCCATGATGTTAAACTGCCGAGCTGGTGTTGTAATATTTGCATGGTGCACATTGTTCCATTGTTTTGCCAAAATATGCCTGTATATATATTTATATATGATTACAAGATGGTATACATGGAGTTATAACCCTTACAAATGGCCTTATAAATGGGCAACTGGGCTTTTTACACCCTGTATAAGTGGAGTTACAAACCTACTTATAATTGGTAGGGGCCCATCTTGTATTCATGAATTGAGTTGAATATTCGTTTGGTACTTGATTTGATTTTGACATGTCTTGGTATACCTGACGCATTCTTTTTGAACATTTAGTGGCCTCCTCCCAATTTCACTCCCCAAGAGACATATTTATCTCATTTTTATTCTAGGGGAATCCCCCCAAATGGCATCTTCAATTTCACATCATTTCCACAGATTCTTTCAGATTTTTTGTTCAAGTTACATATCACAAGTGATAATCAATCCAAAAACAATTTTTAGGTATCACAAAAAAGCTAGGGTAGGTATACAAGTTTGGCACCAAAAAAATCCACTAGATGGTGGTTTTTAAAAAATCTTTCGGAATTTTCACCCCGATCCCTGAGGAGAGGATCTCATGTGAGGAGCATATTTTTCTCAGGTGGCTTGAAACCACCAACTAGTAAGAATCTCTTGAAACCTGCAATTCAACCCTGGGAAAACAGTGGGAAAATATAGTGAACATCAGAGTACTCCTGGATCCAGGGTCAGTAAGATGCAGGAAAACATGATAGTTATGCAATGTGTTCCTGGGACAGAGGGGAATCTAATCCAGGCTTCTAGCTTCCATTCCACAAGTACTTTCCTTTTCGAGAGGCAGAACCCTTCAAGCCCAGTTTGATCAACGGGTCAGTGTACATAAGACACACTTTCAGTACCGGGTTCCCTGTCCTGGAATCTGCAGCAAGCCTGATCGATTCCACAAAGGTCCGTGAGGCCATAATTGGTTTCCTTGAGGTTCTGGTAGATTCAATCAGGGTAGTTGGCCAGGGTGTTAGGTTCAATCCCGGAACAACTGTGGGCCAAGTTCAGCCTTGGCAGTGCTTCACAGCCATGCGAAGGATCACGTGGAGAGAGCAAAGCAACTGAACGGTGGCACGCCATCCGAAAGGTTGCACGTGGATCCGCTCTATGCCTACAATTGCGCGATCCAGGATCTCACCCCGAAGGCCCTTGACTTCCTTGCCATCTGGGTACTTCCATCATTCCATCGGGGAACCGAAGCCTTTGTATGGAATTGTCGACGGCCGAAGGCCGAGCGTCGTGACCTTCACTATTCAACGGTTCGGTACGAGGTCAGAAGCACGTTTTGACTTGGAAAAGTTCGACCCAGGAAAAGAAGCGGCAGCAACGAGATGGAAGCTGGTGGACCAGTACATGCACAAGCACAGGTTTCGCAAAGAAAACGCTGAAGTTCTGGCAGAAGTTTGGAAAAACTGCGCCGTCAAAAGAGCTAGACCTGGAAGGCCCACCCCACAAGAGCTAAAGCAAAAGGAAGACTTGCAGAAAAAAGCAGAGAAGCTGTTGCACGCTGAAATGACAGTCACAATGACAGTCTCTTCTTCCAGGATTACTTCCAGTATTGACGGGGCCAGCTTCAGAACAACAGCTCAGGAAGGTGGATGGCCAAAGTGAAGAACAATAAGGACTGGCAATCCTGGAATCAGCTCCAGCAAAACGAGACCAAGAGTCCCGCTCAGATGTCACAAAGTTGCGTGTCCTCTGCCGCGGACATTCTTCCTGCCAATGTCTTGGCGGTCCTCTTGGGGGGACTGATCCCTTTCGCCTGATCGTTTGCCGCTGTTCGGGGTCTTTGGCTCCTTATGTATAAAGGCTGTCGTTGCGGAACTGGCTGCGCTTCTAGAAATTTGCAATGTATGCCATTCCCGTTTCACATCTTATTAAATTGGCAAATTTCCCGTTTTCTAATTGAGTTTCACACAACTTCTTACAAACCTCTCACAATTCATACCGTAGTTCCCTGACATATACTGCCGCATCCATCCACAATCTTGGATTTCCTTTCCAAGTTGAAAAGAACAAGAGGTGCGATAGTTAGGTGGGGATAGTGCGAAAGCAAGGGTGGCCAAACGCAAAATATCATGGCACCTGGCAGGACACTACCGCCTAAGCGCCGACGCCCCGCCTCTACTCCTCAACGAATTGCGGTAGCTTGGGGCTGAGCAGGCAAAGGGCTGCGACCCAGAGCCGAAGAGAAAGGTCACCCGGAGCTTGTTGTCCCTTTTGGCAAAAGCCTTGGGCGGCCCAATGGCCCTCCGGAAGGCCCTCAGAGACGAGGGCGAAGACGATTTCGCGCAAAAGCTACAAGCCAGCAGACGGGCGAGGGAAATTAAAACCCTCTACGGCCTGTCAAATGCCACTTGGCTGTTTGACTAGGCGTAGAGCTTTTTCTCCTCTAGCAGTTTGACGGTTGCTTACAGCAGACAAACTTGTTCTGTTCAGGGCATGTCACCGTTTTAGATCCCTCGCCCGAATGCCTTTTTTCGCAGTGAGGGTTGGCCAAACTACGTAACTCAGTATTTTACCTTTGGGACATTTATTAACCTTCATTATCTACATGGTTGCAGGGTGTTGCAGGAAATCATGAACGCAGACCTGATTGCATGTGTCAACTGGGTTTCCTCCCGTGGAACCCTTGGAACTTGGAAGGCCAAGTCCTATCCGGCATTGGTTCCTGGACAAGAAAAAGATGAAAATAAAAACAAACACAACATGGTATCTGGTTGGGACAGCAAGGAAATGATATCAAGTGCAGCTTGCCCAGCAGGCCAATGCCTGCAGTTTGGCGCTGTTGGTAGAGCGGTCAGAGCAGTGTCCCTGCATGAGGACAAATTGGCGCTGGAGCGAACAAGCAAGAGCAGCGTGAAGAGGATGGCCTGCAAGACTTTGTTGGATCACACTCGCTCAAGACGCAATGGTGCCTCCTCCATTTCTAGGATGAGGTTGCTGTTAGGATGCCTTTACCAAGAGGATGATCATGACTTGGAGGATTGGGAGGCTCCTGCCATGGTGGAAGAAATCTTGTGAAACCCCATAGGATTTTCTGCATGTGAACTCCTGTAAGATTTTTTTTCATCAAACATATTTTCCCTAGATACTTGTAGCGCCAGCTATTAGGGGATCTTGCTTCTCATAAAGGAGGTGCTCGGGGCCACGGTTGAATCTTTGGGTGCTGTATTTGGTTGCTGTGAGTGAGGTGCTAGGTGCCTCAAACTATATTGTCCGAAAACACCTAAGTTGATAGCTTAGCTATCCCATTGGAAAAGCAGTTTTAATCATCACCTTGCCTTGCGGAAATCATATCATTTGGTGTTTGTTTACTTGTTTTGTTTACTTTCTACCATGGGGTTCATCACCATGAAAATCCACCATTTGGTAGGAATATCTTTGTGATGTTTTGAAGCCACCGAACAGTCGCAAGTCAAAGGGAGGTTTTTCAAAAACCTGCTTGGCAAAGTCCAAGAATTCGCACCGTTCAGGCCCCAAAAAACTCACAGACACAGTATTTTTCCTTGGCGACATGGGTGGTTGCACGACTAAATCATTACCGCAGCTTTCTGAGTCCACTCCGTCAACTCGCCTGGTCGTTAACCTTCTCATTTGTCATGGCGGTAAAGTTTGCCCGCACCAGCGCTGCAAAGACAGCAGCTGCGGAAGGGTATTTGGGCGAACCTGCGGCACATCGTTGCCGGAGAAGCAGGGGCAGACAATGAGGCAAGCTGGGGGTAAAGTAGGTTTTGGGTATGGGCAATTCTTCATTACTTTCCTTTGTTTAACCCTCGCCCCGCTGTTTTGCAAAAACTGGCAGGTAATCTGCGGCGGCCTCTGCCGCATCCCGTTGTCGGGCGTTGAGGATTACCCTGTTTGCATGGCGTGCGGTGCCCTGCAACCGAACTACGTCCGCCGAGAGGCTGGGAGTTTTTGATGTGTTGATTTGCTGTTACTGTAATTGTAAACGCATGATATGACGCCAATGAAAGCCTTTTCAAGACATTCACTTGTCATGTTGTCACGGCTTTTTTCTTTGCGTCTGACCCGCTGCCAGGTTAACGACTGTAAGCCGGGATGCACGCCTGCTCATCCAGAGCAGCGCCGCTCCCGTGCTAAAGCTCAACACACGGAGTGGACACACGTTGCTCCCCCCCCAAAGAGGTGGGGAGGAATTCAGCGAGTGTACTTGGCCTATACCCGGGGCACCGGGGCACGGTCCCAAAGTGGACCGCTTACAAAAGGGACCAAGTCATTCGCAAGTATGGTCCATGGATGGATTTTTGGATGCTTAAGGGCATCCGAAAAATTCCTGTACATAAGACATGGACCAAATACATCGTTGAGAGGGACTGGTACCAAGCTCCCCGTGGTACACGTGGACCTGCAGGCGTGAGAAATTGTCTGCAGCTTTGCCGCGATTTGCAGCCAGGCCAGAAGGTTCCGGGCTTTACCGCGAGGAAGCGACACCAGGTGGCATGGACATACGGCCCGTTTCTCGCGAAGAAATGGGTGAAGAAGCTCTTGGACTACTAGCCGCACAGGGTAGCCAAGAGCGAGCAGAGGGCAAACTTATGATTGATGAAAATTGTTAGTAGAAACGGTTCCTATACATGTTTGAAAGGAAGGGCAGTGGTGCAATGTGAACACTTGCACCCAGATTGATTCGCCAAACGAGGCAGTGATGGTAGCATTGGCCAGCCACAGGCAGGGTGATCAGATATGATCAGGGTGTATTCAAATAAAATATATTATTTATTTATTACTCAATTATTCATTGTTATGTTATTATTATTTTTTTATCTATTATGAATATATTTTAATTATTAAATTAAAGTATATTATTATTTGATTATTATTGAATTATTATATTTTATTATATTATAATATTATTTGATTATTATATTATTTGTTATTGTTTTTCTTTTATTTATTTATTTATTATTAATATTAGTATATTTATTTTGATATTATTATAGTTATATTACTATTAATTATTTTTTATTATTTATTATTTATTACTAATCATTATAAATTAGAAAATATGATTATGATTTTAATATAATAGATTCACTGGGCAGTTAGGATCACCCCCATTTATAAGCCATTTTTTTATTGCCGTTTGTAAGCGGTGACAAGAGATTGAATTGCGCACGAGAGCACAGAAACAGAGCACAGAAAGCAGTGGTGACATGGCCGAAGTGCCATATCATTCATTTGAACACAGCTCTTACTCAGGAGATGAATTTCGTGTACATGAGACTTGGTCGCAAACGGATTTACAATAAAGATCACCCCCCTGAAGGAGGAATACATTCCCTAAAGCTAATACCTACAAGGAAGCCTTTTTGAAAAGGAAAAACATTTTCCAAAAGCCGTATTCTATATTTTTTTTTCATGCGTTACCTTAGTTTCGGAGAGGGTATTCTTCCTCAAACGATCATGGAAGTTGGACATGACTTTTCGGAAAGTTACAAGGGTTTCAAGGATTGCTTTTGAGCGTGCATCAAAAAATTGGGAAAGAATGATTAAACTAGCGGTATTTTCTTCGTTTCTGTGTGATTGAAAATGCCATCAACTAGATTCAAGCAGCCATCGAAGCATTGTAACGGAAGTGTTCGAGGATTTTTGTCCACATGAATTGAGCAGCCATCGCCTTGCAAAATCATCCTTCATGTCATATCCCATAGGATCCATGCGACTCGAATATTTACCTACATTTTGGTTGATTATTATTGTAAATGTAGGTAGGTATACCGTACATGGATTCTATGGGTATTGGGGATGTATAGTACTTTTGTTGGGTCGTTTTTAAATTGGTTACCCTGACAGAAATGGGTTCCCAAAAAAAAATGATAGGTTTCAACGTTGATGCTTAACAATGAGTCAATGGTTTCCATGAAACGGTTTTTTGACCCAAAAGACATCCGTGATATCTTTGCACCATGGCAGCAAACTTGTTGGGTATAGTCCGTGCCTTTTCCAGGTAGTGGTGGTGTTTATTTTATATTTTTCATGTTCACCCCAATCACTGCCAATCACTGGTAAGATGAAGACATTTGACTAATGTGTTTGTGAAATCCGTTGGTTGAAGCCACCAACTAGTTTTTTTTCAATATTGCTGTTGTCACGTCCACTTGAACAATGAAAAAAACCTGGTTGTTTAAGGTATATAGGGGAAAATATACTACCCAAGTGTATAGTGATTTTCATAAACCACTATAAGATCCCTATCAACAAAACAGTATAATGGAATGTCAGAATGTCATAAGTTGATTTTTTCGTTGCTCAAGTCCACTTAGGAAAAACCTGTTATCCAGACCCATGGCTTAATACTTGGGCATCGAAAATTTTGCAAAGAAAACGAAGCCCCATTTGGCGGTGGGGTTTTTTGAGGGGTTTGGTTGGCACCGTCCCTTGGAAGGGATCGAAAGGCACGCCGAAGAAAGATGATTCTAATGTGAATTGAGCAATGAAAAAAGGGCCCCTAGTTGTTTGGGGTATATTTGGGATGAAATACTACACAGTTAAATGGGGATTATTTCATAAACTATGAAATAAGGATGCCTCTTAAACAACCAGTATTTCATGGAAAGTATATAAGGGGGTTGTTTTCGTGGCTCAATTGGATTGACATGTTTTCCCCATAAGATCCATAAGATAAGCTGGTGTTTTAGAAAGGAGCGATTTCGAGCGAACGGGGTGGTAAAATCCTTCCTAACGGGGTATGGTATTTGGAGCGATTTCCCAGGTTTCGATCAGCACATCTTCGACCAAAATCAGCCCATGCACCCTAGTTGGAGGATCATCCCAGGACGGACGTAAGTGGTTAGGATCACCCGCATGTTTTTGAGCCATGGAGTTCGGTCATTTGGAAGGGGAAGAACCCGATCCTTAGGGGACTTGCGATCACCTATGGTTATTAACCACTTACTAAGTGGGATGATCTTCCAAGGTACCCTGTTCCCTACCAAGGATTTTAAGGACTCCTCTCCGCCCTTGTTGTTCCTCAGCTTTGGAACACCAACGACTTTTGGGAAGCTGTTGGCCGCGGTTTTTTTTCGCTGGCTGGCGCCATGGATGTTTCATAAGAGAAAATCTGCCCCGCGTTTTAGGGATTCAATGAAAAAGGGACCAAATTGAAGGGCTGGAAAATCAACAAAAGCATATATACCAGCACCTTCAAGTCGGGGTGCCAATTAAACCCTAAGGGATGCCATTTGGAACCGCTTTGAAGGTGCTGGTAAAAGCAAAAGTTCAAAGAGGATACCCTTTTTCCAAACAATGTAAGTGCATATATTCTAATGTCTAGCATTAAGAATCACAAGTTTGATAATGTCTATAGAAAAAGTTAGGATTTTTCGGGGTCCAAATTGATGCCAATTACTAACATTGAAGCAGCCCCCCTTTTTGAATCAATCCCAACAGTTGGCCCAAGATTGTAGCACTTTTTTGGCACATGTTACACCAGGGAGTAAGATATACCCCAGGCAGAGGCATCCCTCTTTTGCTGGGAAACGATTCCTACCACCGCAACTGTTTGTCTACAATTTCAGGTTTCAATCCCCGGTTGCCTCACCTATGAGTTATGCTGTATTTTCCTTAAGGGAAACCAAACATGGCCTGAACATTGTGGTAGTTAAGGTGAATATTGATCAAGGTTACCTAGAAAATCATATAGTTTTGTGGTTACTTTTCAGGTGTTGGGTTTACCCATATGAAATGGTAATAAGTCGTTTATCCAGGTGTATCATATCACCTAGTTGTTCATTGGTGGTTCTTGGGGAGCCTTTTAGGGTCTTTTAGGTTTGGAATCTCACTGATTTTTGGGTGTTTTTGGGGTGGTCGATTCACCATTTCTGATGTCTAACTACCTGTGGAGAGAATCCGATTTGACTACAATACATTGAAAAACCGGGTTGAGTCAACCACCACCTAAGGTGAAAATGCTACTGTGTAGACTTATAATGCTATCAAAAAATCAACATTTGGTAGGAATATGTTCTAAGTTCATGTTTCTTGGAAGCATCCCATTTATAGTCGTAATCTTTTTTAAGCATGAGAACTACTATGTTTGTTGATCCCCGCTTTTTTAATACATTCGCAGACTTTCAATGTATGGCGCATTTACTTTTATTTACCTCCTAAAACTACCCCCAAATGTAGGCTGATATACGTTTGCCATAGGTTTCATGTATGGCATATTAACCATTCATACAGGTAAATATGCTACATTCCGATAGATCCTATGGGAATAGCATTCAATAAGTCCATATTAAGTCCCATAGGATCCATGTATGGTATATGTACCTACATTTACCTTAAAAATCAACTAAATGTAGGTATACATGGATCCTATGGGAGTCCGGGAGTGTTTGGGATTTTTGTGTGCCGCGAGTTTTCGAGGTTGTTTCCCTCGGTCAGCCCTGTCTTTTCCAATAATCCGTCCCTCGGACTCGAAGTGAGTGGGAGAAGTTCGGTGTTTTTTTTGTTTCAAATCCGAAACTTGTAGGGATTCCTACTATTAAAGGTAAAAGAATTATATACGCATTAGAAGGATTCCTATTGAAGGTGGGATCACTGTTAATTCAATAACTTGTGTTCTGGGTTTTTCAGGTGGATGTTTTGCGAATTCGATCTTATGGGATTCTTCACCCTGGATTTCACCACCATTTGGTAGGAAAGATGTTTGTGATTTTTTCCAACCACCGAACAAGCAACTCAAAGATTGGGTTTTCGTGTTTTTGTTCAATCCGAATTAAAAGAATTGAGGGTGGTTTGGCAAAGGGAAATGTTCAATTCTATGAATTTCAAAAAATGACCCAATCATTGTCCCTGAAAAGGGACCATTGCAAAAGGAAAGGCTTGGAGTCGTCCAACCATCCATTTTTCAGGGGACATGTTAGTTTTCGCAGGAGTAAGTCACAAAATTATTTCCAGATGATGCGAATTTCAAAGGTAAAGGCCATGGTGAGCCATATGTGGTTCCCTGAGTTCTTGTATTATTTGTCATTGTTGTTCAAACTGACAAAGGGATGAATGGAGCGCAAAAGATGAAGGCAACCTTTACCTGGCTAGTGCTGAACGTGATGAGCAAAATGGGTAAAGGTTTCCCGACAAAATGGTCGTAGCAACTGGTCGGAACTCGGAACCGGAGGTTGAGCATTGGCCGTTGTCCATGCTTCAGAGTCAACGTTTAAAACCCCTATGAGAGTCCATTTTACTGATTAGTTCATATAGGAATCTTATAATGGCTTATGAAATAATCCTTAATATACAGGATAAATAACTGCTCCTGTGTGTTATTAAAATCATGACAATTCCATCTAGCAAACAAACTTGAAGAGGAGGCCATCTAGCAGCTGGCCCTTTTGAAAGACTGATCCAAAAAAAAACTTAACCACTCTATGGATGCCACGATTTGTTTTCCTCCTTTCTGAGAGAGCTGATTTGAAAAAACACAAGGTCCTTCTGTAAGTTGGAGATACGCAATGGATGTTTGCATCAAATGCAAACTTTCTGGGCGAATCTGGAAGAGGAGTCGCTGCCATTGCTTGACTTTTGTTGGGGGAGGGTGTGGTATCGTTGTCAGACCCGGAAGTTGCATGTTGTGTGTATTCTTATCTTAATTCCAAAAAAGCTACCAAACCTTTGGGGATTACACATTAAGATATTTTTAGATTATATAGTCTGTATGTATACATAATTATAGTAGGATGATACTTTTATTTCATGGTCCAAAAGGACTGAGCAATAGGGATGCCTTAGGTCTGGAGTTATTTTGAGCACCTTTTGGTTCGGCGTGGAGTCCGTCGATGGAAAAAAGAATCCGCTAAGCAGTTGATATGGTAAATTTCTCATGATTTACAAGGCTTTACAAAGATCTCAATTCAATTGGTGCAGGACTCCTCTAGCAATGGTATTAAAACATCTTATCATAGGTGTTGGGTTGTCACGCTTCCCAGCAATAGTGACCAGTTGAGCATGATTTCAATCACCATGATCATGTGCTGGGTGATAAGCCCTTACCTTCCAAGTAGTTGACTATTAGCTATTGCCGGTAAATCGATAGCCGGGCATCAAGAAAAATGTTGGAAATTAGAGATTATCTCTAGTGATCCCAAAGTGTACCCATTAGAATTAGGGTTAAGTGGTGTTTGCAAGGCTTCTTGGGTTTAAAGTTTGAATAATGTTTACCGTCATTTAATAAAAAAGGGGTTCTTTCTTGTATTTTGAGTTATCCGCAGTTTACCAATCAACCCCTTCTCAGGTTCACTGGTGCCTCAAGACATAATGCGTTACAAAGAAACCACTCCGGTTAATTGTTCTCCCTAAAGAAGCCCTGGAGGTGTTTTCCCGGCCATGTCTGGAGGACAAAAGATAGTAATTGTCCAATTTGGGATCACATTTTGAGTCTTTGTCATTCAATCACTGTTGTTTTTGATAAAATTGGTCTCATGGTGTTGTACCTCCGAATTTGCAGTATTTTAAGGTTGCTGTAAAATGAAATGCCACGAAAAGCTTGGACCTTCTTCAAATCCATTGCTTTACCAGAGTTGAATTTCTGATTCCAATTTATATCCTTTAAAATCGCAAATCTTGCCCTAAGAATCCACCCTCCAATGGAAGGGTTTGAACCTGTGTTCAAAACAGGGGTGTTTTTTTGGATCCTCAAAATGGCAACGAATTTGAGGGGTTTTCATATTTGGTGGGTCATTTTTGGACCGTCCCCTTAGGAACTTCGGTCCCGAAGACTTTTTGAGTTTGGAATTTATAAGCTACCTTGGATGTCCCAGGAAGTTAGGATCAATGGTTAGGATCAATGGGTTATTTCACCCCGATATATCCCACTTATAAGTAGCTGAAATAAGCCATTGATCCGATCACCATTGATCCTAACTTCCAACGGAACATCCAAGACTGGAAGTGAAGTCACTCCCCGAGGTCTTGGGGGGTGTTTGGGTCCCAGAAGTTGAGGTTCGGTTAACCTAACCTCGGGACCTTGGGACCTTTTGATTTTCACCGACGGTCGATGTGATTCTTTAGGGAGCAACGATGGGACCCATGGGATGATGGAACATCGCCATGCATTTCACCAGCATGGTGGTGGGAATATTGTATATATTTATACTTTCATTTGGATGATGTTTTGGATGGATTTTGTTCGTACCAAAAGAATTCCACCAACAATTAAGAAAAAATCCTCTCTGTTTTTCGTCCTTCGTGATGAAAGTCGCCACACCCATAGGATCCATGGTATATATTTATCTACATTTTTGGTAAATGTAGGTCGTAGGTAAATAGATATATCATACATGGGATCCTACACGGTGGGCCCCGTATCCCAGTCATAAGTAAGGTTATAACTCCACTTATAGGGGTTTTTTCACCACAGTTACCCAGTGATTTTCGGCCATTTATATGGATTAAATTATGAGTCCATTTATTTCACGATCGGCTCGGGGGCCCAGTTTTGTTATGGGACCAGGAGACTCCTGAGTTTACGTTGGAATATGCTGCAACTCCAACATTGGTCAAAGATATCACCAATGCACAGTGCCTTGGTCAACGGTTGATCAACCGATGTGTTTATGGTGGGGTTTGGTACCATATATAAGCGGCTATATATATATATATTTAAGGTGGGATTATGTATTGCCTAATAAACGGATTATATTGGATATTATATATATCACCCAATTGTATATATAAGGATTATATTAGGTGTTTATATTGTAAAAGGGTGTGTTGGGGGTTTTGCTCCACTTATATATATCAGGTATTGCCTTGCAGGGGATGAAAAAATCCCTGCCACACATTTCCAGAACCAGCAGAATCCATTGATTACAGGATTTCATTATTGTGTTCACACTGTTACTAGTCATGCTTATTTTCCCATGATTCTGATTTCCCAGAAAAAAAGGGCGCCACAAAACACTGGGCCAATGTGTTCTGATTGAATGGACTTGAAGCAAATTTGCTAAAAAGATAAACCCGCAAAAAAAGAAAAGGAACTCCTGGATTAAAACA
The DNA here is from genome assembly GCA_000507305.1 of Breviolum minutum Mf 1.05b.01. NCBI lineage: Eukaryota > Dinophyceae > Suessiales > Symbiodiniaceae > Breviolum > Breviolum minutum. Next base: position 95,486 of record DF239026.1, read on the forward strand.
AATGGTATTTCAATGATTTAACAGGGGACTGTATGGTAAAAAGAACACACCCCCCCCCCAAAAAAAAAAAAGTCATAGTTTAAGCAAATGACTACCATACCTAACCCCACCTAAAGGAACTATAGGGTGTTTTTCCTGGTTCCAAAACATCCATCAATGGAGTTTCCCGGTTCCCTTAATAGGTGGTAGGTAGCATATAATCACCCAATTGCCAATATATAAGTGGTATATAAGTTGTATATATTGCCAATTGGGTCGCTATATATATATATATCACCTGCCACCTATTAAGGGAACCAGAAACAGCTATTGAATCCACCGTTAAACGAACTACGTTTAAACACTTCAGCCCGCAGATACCGAGAGTTGGCTTATTCCTTCAGCCTGGAGAGTGTCTTGGCCACATGGGTGACATTTCCATATCCGAAGAGCCCCTTGAAATTTGGTTAGCGTTTTCTTTGTCCCATGTAACTTACTAAACTGTTGCCCTGAATTCACCTGTCACACAACGTGACATGACAGCAGATGATGTAACTCACTAAAAGTTACTATGATCAAGGTTTAGCAAGGGAGCTAAGTTTTGCCTGGAGAACTGAAATTTCATAAAGGTTCGCATGGATAGTGAAAATGATTTCATTAGGTTTTTGGACAAACGTGCGCAGGGTTTGCAAGAAAGCATGTCCCAGCACCTTCAAGTCGGGGTGCCAATTAGAACCCTAAAGGGATGGTGAATTGACCGCCTGTAACGGAACCATGTAACGCACCTCGACTTGAAGGTGTTGGTCCCCTTTTGTGCGGGTGAACTAAACATCGCGGGGCCTGAAATAATTTTAGTGACTTTAAGTTTTGGGAGGGACATGAACATACCCTCCTGGGAACGATCACATATCCCATCAAAAATGGTCCCTTTTGAGTCGATGAGAATTCTCCTTTTCCCCAGCTGGGATAGCGCAATTTGGTTCGTCAGGTCCTGAAGGGCAAGAGAACTGGCGGAGGTATTTTGCACAGCTGGCCGTGCAGAAGCTTGCTGTGATCGCAAATCTGATTCGTGGGGGTTTAAGGGGTGAGAAGGGGTTCTTCCGATTTTCAAAGTCATTGCACACAGATGTGGAAAAATGCATCAATTCAAACCTTCCGTAAGTTCTTTTTGTGTATGTTGTGAATTTCCTGCTTTTGCATTTGAATCTTCCCCCCAACAGAGACCTTTAGCTTCAGTTTCAGGAAATTTTGATTGTAAATTGACCCGAATCGTGTACAGGTCCATGCCAAGGAATCCGAGTTCCCAATACCCCGATGCTCCATGCGACGGGAATATCTACCAAGCCATTTCCCCGTGTTCATGTTGCCATAATTTCACCTATTGCAGGTGAATAGTCCATACATGGAGCATTTGGGATATATTATATATAGCTACCATGGTAACCCATATTTTGGGGGTGTAAAACCTTCACTTTTCATGGTTTTGGGGTCCAAGGGTAGATGGTGGTTTCATCGCTTGTTGGGTTTTCACTTGTAGCTTGGAAGATGATCCAATACTTCCGGTGTGTTTGGAAGGAGCTCCAAAAAAGAAAACAGGTCCTCAACAACCTTCCAAATGATGCCTGATTGGTTGGTTTGTGTTCAAGGTTTACCTCTAGGTGGTGGTTTCAAAGATTTTTTAATGTTCAACCCTACCTGGGGAAATGATCCAATTTGACCAATATGTTTCAAATGGGTTGAAACCACCAACTAGACCTGCGTTGTTTGAAAACAGGATGAAGAATGGGAATTACTACCAGAACGCTTAGAAAACACCCCTAAAATTTGATTTAAAACACGGATGTCCAAAATGATGGGCATTGGAAAAGGTGAGCGAACTTCTTTCAAACATGGCCATTTTGGGGAGGGGGTGCACATGTATCTCCAATGGAGGCATGAAAGTGTTTTTAAAGGTATCTGTTGTGTGTCCCTTACATTAGATTACCGCGCTGCCCGTACATCACAGGGGTGATGATACGACAGGCCAGTGCAGCCCACACGGCATTCTGCATAGAATTGAAGGCAGCCGTCAAGAGCTCTGTTGCTTGGATCCTGGGCAAACCATTGGACGATGGTGATTTTCCTGATGCCTCGATTCAGGATGAGGGGCGAGTGCAGAAACGACCCAAATTGACTCAGACTTTTGCTGCTCAAGTGCAGGAAGCTCAGAGGCAGGCAGTGTTTTGAATTGTCATATGTGGCATGTCTTGAAGACATTGCCAACGTATACATCGCTTCCAGAGTCCGTTGATGACTGGCAATGGGTGGAGCACTTTTTCATGGTCCACTTTCTCAACAATCAATGCCCGGATACTGAGTATTGGCAGGAACACGGGGGGAAGCTGCACAAGCACATGAGCTCGCAAGTGGTTCGCCTAGTGGAGCGCAGATTGGTGACTGACCAGCATGACTGGCGCTCTTCGTGAAATGCCTTAACAAGACTTCCCAATGTACAAGCTGTCATGTTTATATAAAGTTTCCACCATGTACTTTCAGAGATGACCGACCCAGCATCGCTCTGCATGCTCTGGCAGCTCAGCGGGATATCTGTAGGGATCCAATGACCTCTTAAGAATGGGAGCATGGAACCTAAACACTCTGCGTTTCGGAGGTGTTGACTGACATCCCAATCATTATCTGAGAATATGACTGGATGCCTAGGGATATTTCCTGGGAAAGATATAGCTTGAAACTTTTATTCCATGATCTGAAATGGATCAGTAAGTAGGTTCGTTCGAAGCAGGGTAAACATGAAATACTGTTGAGGGTTCAAGAAATCCGGCTAACCACCTGGGATGTATAAAACACCTTTAAATAATGGGATAAACTGCCAAGCTCACCTGGTTTTCCCGCCAAATTTTCTTCAACAATATTGGCAACATCTCCAGCCACCATGAATTTTGCCTGTCATCTCTCTTTTTGGTTTCAATTTCCCTAAGGACCTTGGGCAACACTGTGTGCTCCAATGCGACACAAGTGGATTCAGCACCTTGGAGCAAGTTGAGTTTATCTCCTTTTCAGTGGATTCACCATGGAAATACATGGTTTACTACATGTCCTGTTTTTGTTGGATTACTTTTTTCAACATCACCAAAAAAACAGCGGTGTTCCGAATAACATGATTTGGATTCATGCTTGGTCGCAGTTTTGACACGTTACTGTGTTTTTTTTGTTTCCTAGCTATAATATATTTTTTCAATCCACATTTCTTGAACTCACGCTATCTCCCCGCTGGCTTCTCCCAGTGTTTCAGCGATGTGAATCTCGCGATGCTGAAGGTACGTATTGCCCAATCCACGACGTGAAAACTTCCATCAGCTCCCAGCCGTAGAGGGGCATTGTCATCAAAAAAATAGTGGTTTTTCTGGTTCCCTTCATAGGTGGTGGGTAGCATATAACCCCCCAAGAAGGCAAGGACTATAAGTGGTATATAAGTGGTATATATTGCCAATTGGGGGATTATATTCTACCTACCACCTATGAAGGGAACCAGGAAACTCCATTGAGTTTGTGTCTATTTTACGGATTCGATCCCATGGGATAAATTACAACAAAAACCACCATTGTTTTCAATTTTTTCCAACCACCGAACAGTCGCAAATCAAAGTACGGGTGTATATTGATAGTACCCATTTGATAAGGATTCCCGTCATTAAAGGTGAGATGAGTTTCTGCCCAACGGAAGTTGATCGACCCTGGTCACACATTTGGGAGACCTATCAAATGCCAGGTGGTTTTCAAAGAGATATTTCTTTTTCAATCCCTAAACTTGGGCATTCATGGCTTGTCAACCTACCCTCCCCCTAACGTAACCCCCTCACTCAGGAAGTACGGGTTGAATAAGGCCTTGTTAAGGGAAACCAATGGTTTTCTGGAGGGGGTTCGTCAGGGGGGTGTTGATTGACCAGTCATGAAGAGAATCATCATCACTATTTTACCTAAGGTATCTAAATCACCAGGTACCTAAAATCGAAAAATCCAGGTACCTAAATAATCACCATCACCAGGCACCAGGTATCTTAAATACAAACCTTCATAGAATCCACTGTGACAACCAGTGGGAATGAGCAGTGCCCAACGAAAAAGGTCAGCTGCAGCGAGTGCGTTGCAGAATGCAAGCAGCAGGTGGGGGAATAACGGATGGCGCTGACATGACCTACATGAGGCATTTGCCTTTCCCAAATAATCCATGTATGGTATATTTACCTACATTTACTATAAAAATCAACCAAATGTAGGTAAATACACCATACATGGATGGTATGGGTTTGATATATTGAAACAAAAGTGCGATGGGTCTATGTCTATGAGTTATTTCATTTGTCCAGAGTCAATATTATTGATGGATTTGTTGGCCGCACGTTTAGGATTAAGTTATTCATTGATGGTTTCACACCATTTTGCTGTTATTTGTTTATTACTGTGTGTTTTGTCAATGTCAATGTTGTCACATTCCTTTGTGTTTGTTTTTTCAGGTGATGTTTTACTTTCTACCCTTGGATTCATCACCATGAAAAACCCGCCAACTGGTAGGAAGATTTGTTTGATGATTTTCCAATCACCGAACAGTCGCAAATCGAAAGGTTCTTCGATTTGGTTTCAAGAAATGCTCAGTTTGCTGGTGAAACAAAAATGAAAACTAACATGACATTGGAAAATCCCGATGTTCAAGAGGAAATACATCTTCATTCATGGTGGATTTTCTATTGTCATTTGCTCATTTTCGGGGAGTGTGAGCCATCAAAATGTCAAGCGGACCTAGCAGCCTAAGGACCTCGGACTTTCCGATCGTAAAGATACACCGTTGATGGTTCAGAAATCCGGCGAGAAAACCAGTTGAGCTTGGTAGTTTATCCCATTGTGCCACTATTTACGAGGGTTTTATACATCCCAGGTGGTGCAGGATTTCTGAACCACCAACAGTATCCCATTTGTTCATGAGTTTTCATATAGAACAGGTGGTTTGCAGGATTTCTGAACCATCAACAGCAATTGTCGCATTTACTCAAAAAAAAACATGCGTGTGTTTGTTCCACCGACTGTGGAGATCAGATCTTTGCTGCCTCAAAACTTTGAAAAGCCAAGTGAGCAGTGCACTTGGTTGTTTGAATTATTTTGGGGATGAAATATCCCGCCCAATTCCTTGGCAAATCTTTGCTAATTTGGTAGCTAGTGCCTTATACCCAAACAGCCCTTTTAACTTTAACGGGTTTTTAATGATATTGTAATGTAAATGATCAACCTTTAGCAGGAGACCAAAGTTTTGCCTAGATTATTTTGGGATTAAATCATTATGTTATTGGGTGACGTCCCCCTTCCCAGTCACAGTCAAAAATGAATCCCTGTGAACTTCTAGTAGAAAGGAATGGCAGAAGGGTTTTGACTGTTTTGAACCTTGCCCACATGGGCAGTAAAGACACGAACTGGTTGTTGTTCAAATGTTGTTTGGATGTAGGCTGTAACCCTATTGAACAGGGGTCACTATCACCCCGCAAATGGGAATTTGTATGAATTACGTAGGATTGCATGGGATTAACAAGAGATTGTTTGTTATTCTTTTTTCGTGGCTCAAATACTGCAAATCACCAGATTGGATGCCTTGATTTGTCACCATCGATGCGCAGGCTGTGTGCACAGTTCTCTATGGTCTTTCAGTGCCTTGTCTTCAAATTATGAATTTTGGAGTTTGCCCCAAAGGACTGCACAATGTTTGCCAAGATTAGAGTACCTAACTATATGTTGTATGCAAAACAGACACAAAGATCACAAAGTCTTGTTTAGTTGACGTACACTAGATTAGTATCATACTTGTAAGTTGGATTGAAGCGAACCTGTGTTAGCGCGGTTGATGTAGAAATCACACATGTGGTTTCATCAAAAGAAGTTATTATTGTTGTTTTTTCGGAAACATGTCATTGAGCCTACTACTTGAGAACTGTTTATTGCTTGGACACTTTTCTCGGGTATCAAGCCTAAGCATTGGGTTCATTTCCAGAAAACAACCAGTGTCTTGCAACTATGCTCGTCAGTTTGCTCGCAGATACTTTCCTTGGACTAGAAAAGATGTTTGATGCCCTCCCTTCGTCGTGAAGATGTTAGATTTGAAATAGTTTGAAATATTTTGTGTTCAATGAGTTGAAAGCACAAGCAAGTTTACTGAATAGTCTTTTGTCAAACGTTAGCGAGGTTCCGAATATTTGTTCAGACGATGAAAAGAAAGTTCCCTTATGATTTCAAGAGCAAGGATTGGAAGGATTGTTTTCAACTTGTGTCCGAACGACTTCCGGGAGATTCAGACTTCTGTTTTTTTCTTCGGAGATGCACCTTAGTTATTTACTTGTACAATAGAAAAACCTGTTGGAAGGCTGTGAACATGTTCTATTTTCACCCCTACCTCGGGGAATGATCCAACTTGACTAATCTGTTTCAATTGGGTTGAAACCACCAGGAATCTTTCAAGTTCGTTCTACAATATTTTCGAAACTGATTGAATCACCAATTAGATTCGAAATCTCCCGAGGTTGCACTTTCGGGGGATTACGTATTTGATAGGAAACATCCCAATCATTATCTGAGAATATGACTGGATGCCTTGGGTATTTAGTAGGAAGCATGTAGTTCAAACTTTTATTTCATGGTAAAAAATGGCTCGTCGTACGGGTTCCATGGTGAATTCCGAAATCTCCATTTGACAGGAGAAAAGGTAGTTGTGTTCTTTGGGAATATTGTAGTTTTTGTTGCCAAAGTTCAACATGTTTTTTGCAAAAGTAATGTTTCTTTTCAACTATGTTTTATTTTCACCTCTATTTGGGGAAATGATCCGATTTGACGAGCATATTTTTCAAATGGGTGGTGCGACCACCAACCAGACTAGTCCTAGATATTTCACAAGAAAGAACATCTATCTAGACCCAAATCTATGGGCCAGGTGCTGATTGCATGAAAGATTTTTTTTGTTGAATGTTCGCCCCGATCCAATTTGATGAATATACACCCCCGAAAGCTAACGGCTGGAACCTGAAAATACCTCCCTTGGAAAAGGAGAAACATCGAACCAAACCGCCAATTTTCTCGGGTTCCATTTCAAACTTTGGAGGTGTAATTTTTGCACCTCCCGAAGGTCACAGAAGGTTTTCACGGAAGCATCATAAGACAAATGGTGCACAACATGGGATTGATAATTTGACAAATCCTATTCAAATGGGTGGAGAAAATCACAAACTCATCCCATAGGATGTAGATTTACCTACAAGGTGGGCCCCTACCAGTTATAAGTAGGGGCCCATAACTCCACTTACAGTGGTTATAACCCTACGTATAGTTACCCATTTATATGGCCATTTACAGGGATAACTTCATTTATAACGATCGTAGGGGCCCACCTTGTACATTTGGTTGATGTTTGTAAGATAATTGACCCTAAGGATCCAGCTCCCTCCCTAGAAGAGGATTGAGGGTTCCAATCCCATCCTTAGAATAGGAATGTAGGGGGCCCAATCCCTTTCTTAGGACATATCTGGATCCTTAGGGTCAGTAGGTAAGCATACCATACATTGATCTGTCATGGGGATATCGTCTTTCAAGTTTTGGACCGCTTCGCAAAGGTCCAAAGTATGAATGTTTGTGCCTTGGGTCCATGATTCAGTTTTTTTTCGCTGGTTAAGTTTGGGGGGTGGGGTGTTTTCCCAGAAATAGTGGGGAAACTTAAAGCTGGATAAACCTGTAAGCCCTCAGCAAAATGTACAGTTATCATTATCTGGAGGGTATTATGTTTTGGTTATTTGGGGTATCACTATTTTTGATAAGCCCCATAGACTTTGGGACTATCCCCGTGCCACTAAGGGTCAAATTATAATCCATTCATCTTTAAGTCACTTGCTAGTCTTCACTTTCCACATGCTTCGTGGGACAAGGATGATGCTGTTGATGGAAGAAATCCTGGACCACCTGGGATGTAAACCCTGTGAATAATGGGATAAACTACCAAGCTCAACTGGTTAGCCGGATTTCTTCCATCAACAGTAGCACCGACCCAGCCAATGGCTGACCGGCTTAAACTTTCGGAGATTACATAGTTGATAGGAAAAATAAAGTGTGAACTTTTACTTCATGATCCGAAATGGCTCAGTATGATCATAGGATATATCATCACCTCAAACAAAACACAAAATAGGCAAATCATGATTATCCTGGGATTTATCATCCATAAATGGACTCAAAATCATCAACAAAATATTACCAAATATTATCCAAGTTTACCATGTCGCTGATGTTGAGATACCCATAGGATCCATGGGACTGGTATATTTACCTACATGAATGGTTGTTTTTAATGGTAAAGCATGGTAAATGTAGCTGAATATACCAGTCCCATGGATGCTATGGGATAGTTGGTTGTTTTTTTGCGAAGATGGTTTGAACATGTTCGTAAACTTCACGAAAGTTTAAAAAACATATGCTCAAAAGTTATTTGGAGTCATTTGTATTCTCTTGAATAAGTTTCAAAAAATGACATAGTTCACTTTCATGAGCACTGTTCCCATGGTAGGAAGCGCCCAGATGTTCAACCAACGTTTTACCAATTCATGTCACAAACCACATGAACGGGGTTAAAAGAAAACTGCCCCTGGTTGTTCTGGTTGCATTTGGGATGACATACTATCCGTTTGCATACACTTTATTGTAGGCCAGTGCAAGGATCCCATCATTAATCCACAATGAAATGCATTTGGGCGCATTTTTTGTTAGTGGCTCACATTGAAACCCATGGAACATAAATTGGGGTTTAATTTTCGGCCCAAGAAAACTAGCCATCCAACTTGCCATCCAATCAATGGAGTTTCCTGGTTCCCTTAACAGGTGGTAGGGGATATATAATCACCCAATTTGGCTGTATATACCACTTATATACTGCCAATTGGGTGATTATACATCACCTACCACCTATTAAGGGAACCAGAAACAACCATTGATCCAACAAAAATTCAGGTATGGAAGAAGGACTTTGGGAGAAGAAAAGTTCAGAACCTCTTGTGGCTCGGTGGAACCGAGGTCCAATTTTTCAGATCACCTCCATTGGAAAATCGGGCATTCCACGGCCATTTTGGGGTCCGGGGTCCGGTACAACCTGATCCTTAAGGGGATGGTTGCTAACCATTGCTATTAAGCACGTATCGGAGTCCTGGGATGATCTTTCAAGTAACACCCCTGAAGTTCAACAGCAAGTTTATCCCTGGAGGATTCCAATCCCATCACTTTTTTTACGGGGGCGAAGTGGTTAAAATCTGTTGCATTTGAACATTGGATGTTTATCCATGCTTGCTAATGTTCTCCCGTTGTGTGATTGATTCGTTGCACAGGTGCAATGGTGTGAGTTTCCAGTCATTCAACTCAGGTACTTAGTCAAACAGGAACCAATCAAGCAACTAGTTTGTGGGTTCACTCAATCCCATATCCTCGATGCATGAAATATGTATCTACTCAATGGTTGTTTCCTGGTTCCCTTAATAGGTGGTAGGTGATATTTAATCCCCTTATATATTGCCAAATGGGTGATTATATGCTACCTACCACCTATTAAGGGAACCAGAAACAGCTGTTGAACATTTACCATAAATTTAAGCCACGTGTAGTAGGGGAATGATTTTTTTCGTTGTCAAGAGTTCACCGAAAAAATCCTAATTGCTGAGATGATCCAATTTGACCTGCTCTTTTTTCTGTGCAAAATTGGTGGTCAAAAACCACCAACTACTGAAGCCGTCAGAGTTCAAGGTATGACCCGAATTCCGACAAACCAAGAGATGATTTTTTTCAATGGCTAACCAACCAACCCGCCCATCCGGAACCCCCTTCAGAACTAAGGGGTTTAATAAGGCCTTATATAGGGAAACCCAATATTTCTAGAGAGCGGGCCAACCATATCGGGGCGGTTTTTCAAAAGAAAATAAGCACAAAGCTCTCTATTTCTACGAGGGTACGTTTGGGGGGAATGGTTGACCAGTCATGATTCTTCGTGGGTTTGTCACCATTGTTCCATGTTTTGCATTTGTTCCTAAGGAACCCACCTCCTACGCAGAAGTTCAATTCTTCATCCTTGCATTGCTCCTTGATCGAAATTCGTCGAGATGCTGTGAGTTTGTGTGTTTGTGTGTGTCTGCAGCCCAAACAGGCAGTATTTTGGCCAGTTGCAAATAAAGGTTTAGTTTGGGATTCCCTACCAAAAAAGCAATAATCCCGGTGGTGACCTGTGTGAAGGGGTAGATCTAAGCAGTACTGTTTTACAACAGAAGTTTCCAGTAGAAAAGCGTTGATTTGATATTGGCTGCAGGGTGTGTTGTATTGATAGAGTGCAAAGTGCGGATAGTTACCTAGGTGGTGGTTTTAGATATTTTTTCATCCCTATTTGGGGAAGATTCCCATGTTGACTAATATTTTTGAGATGGGTTGAAACCACCAACTAGGGATCCATGTATGGTATATCATAGGATGGGATTCGCTGTTTACCAATTCTTCCGTTGGTCCGCTCCAAAAGATGAGGCTCGCCTTCATCGGTCTATGTTACATCCAATACAAGCGCTACAAAGTTGCTCGGGCGCGCCGCCCAAGTATGGAGATGCTTGGTACGGATCAGTATGTGACCTTCAGATACTGCTGATGTTCACACCCACCAAAGTCCCTGTGTTCCATATCTTGGAGAATCTACTCTAACCCATCTAACTCCTTCACCCAGGATGCTGGCTCCTGGCAAAGAAAGGTTTAATTTGGAATACTTGGATGTCCCGTTGGAAGTTAGGATCAATGGTTAGGATCAATGGGTTATTTCACCCCGATATATCCCACTTATAAGTAGGTGAAGTTTCAGCCATTGATCCGATCACCATTGATCACTTCCAACGGAGCATCCATTTCTACCGGGAATACCCGGATCCTAAAAAATGTCATTGCCATCGTGTAATCCTGGTGTAATCCCAGGTGTTTCGGGTGTTTCTCCAATCCAAAAACCTCTTAGAGTCGGTGATGGAATTCTTCACAGTCGAACGTTTAGGCCGATGGATTCCATCGGCTCCGCAAGGTCACATCGTTTGGATGATCCGGGACGGGTTTGTTAGGATCAATGGGTGATCGGATCAATGGCTTATAACGTACTTATAAATGGGGTATATTGGGGTTATAACCCACTGATCCTAACCTTTGATCCATTTTGATGCTAACTATTGAATCCCCGATTTTTTTGATAGGAGATACATCTTTACAAGGTCCATTTTCTGTTGCCATGTTAGTTTACCAAAGGCTACTTATAAATGGGGTATATTGGGGTGAAATATCCCACTTACTAACTTTTTACTGACTTCCTTGGACATCCTAGCAGTTAGGGAAAAATCGATGGAAAGACTGTGGCCTCAAAATATTTCTTCGGCTACCGAAAGAAAACCGCAAAACTTGGGTTTTTTCATGCTTAGGATTGAACAAGCATTGTACTTGCGTTTGTTTTTGCAGGTGATTTATGGTGATTTGTTTAGGGATTCGATCCCATGGGAAATCATCATCATGAATTTCACCACCATTTGGTAGGAATATGTTTGCGATTGGTGTCGAACCACCGAACGGTCGCAAATCTAAGTGTACGAATTTGGAGGGTTAAAGAAATTGGAGCCAAGGACACAAGATAGATATGAATGAAACCCTTCAAAGAATAGTGGTGCAGGATTTCTTCCATCAGGAGTACGTTCTCTATTTTTACATATCCATGTATATATATATATATATAACGTATACATACCCTGGAAGTCCAACGAGCATTTTTCAAGTAAAGGTTTATCATCATCCAAAAGGAATCACCATGTTCAAAATGGTGGTATATAGATGTATACATACATATAGGTTGAAACCACCAATTGCTCATTGGGCCAACACCTAAAACTTTGGGACGTGCTGTTGTTTGGAAAAAGAAAACCACCCCATATGTACAGAGATTCGTCCAGTTATAGAGTTAGAAACCATGAATCCAACTTTTTCTGGGACATCCTATAGGAACTTACCTTTTCAGGATGTTTTGTTCGTCATTGACCCTTTAAGGGACACCTGAGGGAAAAAAACAAACACATCTCGCCGTCGTCGTGCCGTACGTCCCGCCTTCGTTTTGAGAAATTTCCTAAGGATCTCAGAAGTTGAGTTGTGCCAGAGTCAGGATGCTGGATGAAAAAAAAAGAAGTCGAACTCTCTAAGGGAAGGAGACATGATTCTGAGCCAATGAGATAAAAAGGGCCAACCTGGGTTGGTTGTTGGGTATTTGTTGGGGATGAAATTTCCTACCCAGTTATATAGGGATTTTAATAAGCCATTATAAGGATCCCTATGAACCAACCAGTATAATCGAAAGTAGGAAGGGTGTTTTTTTCGTGTCTCATTTGGGAAGTGCAGATGGATGTCACGATACCCTCCAGGAATATCCCAAGTCAACTCGAACAGTAGCCTTTTTTAATGGATTCCAATAAATAGATAGAGCAGGTTGCAGATTTGTCCAGTAGACCTTTCCGAGAGCAATGCCGCAGATGGTACCAAGCCGGATCCAAAAAATTGGTGAAACCAAGGTTTGGCTTTGATTCAGGGCTAAATCTACTGTTACGCAAGGATTATTAAAACACTTCAAGAATGAATTACGATGATAGTACCGATTAGACAACAGTAGTTGAGATTGAAAAAAATCCAGTACTCCTGTCATAGCAATGTGCCTTTAACGCCTGCGACACAAAACACGGTTCCTATTCAATTACTTGTGTTTGTTTAAGTGATTTTCTACTTTCTATCTATCATGGTATTCCTCACCATGAAAAAACTCCATTTGGTAGGAATGTTGTTTTTTTGCAACCACCGAAGAGCCGCAAATCAAAGATTATATAATTTGGATTGCGTCAAATTTTCCCCGTAGTGCTGAAGATGATTTGTCCTGTTTGAAGGTCGAACAAATGTGGGACATGTCACTTTCCTGGATTCAAGTGGGTTGAAACCACCAACTAGTTCAATTTCTTTTGAAAAAAACTTGGCATATCTTTTGGGAATTTGCCGGATTTCACAAAACCCCCGAAATCTCTTTCCAACTTGAGGGAAGATATCACGTGGGATTTGAAAGATTTTTCACTCACTTCCCAAGTGATCAACCTTTTGAGTGTTTCGGGACCTAAGTTTCGGGACCTAGATCTCGAGATGTGATTTTACAAAGGATTCCCCAAGATACCGGGCGCATCTTTTGTGAAAATACTTCTTTCGGTATTCAAACATCACACTTCCAGTTCAATGGTTGTTTCTGGTTCCCTTAATAGGTGGTAGGCAGCATATAATCACCCAATTGGCAATATATTTAAGTGGTATATAAGTGGTATATACTGCCAATTGGGGGATTATATGGTACCTACCACCTATTAAGGGAACCAGGAAACTCCATTGATCCAGTGAATCTTATAGGATCCCCTTCTAGTCAAGTTTCTGTAAACTTCCTGAAACAATAGCTGGCCACTTTTTTATTCATGATAAATTCCAGTTTTGGTGGAAATTCTTGTAATTTGATAATGATGTTTCATCCTGGTAATGACCCCCTGAAATGTGGTAGAAAATGTAGACGCTTCCACAGAATTCTTGGGGGTTAGGGTAGGAGAAGACCCCTGACACAGGTTAAACTCACTAAGTTTAGTACTGAGAAAGTAGTCGGCTTCAAATTCGCTGATTCACTTCTCGTCTCGATTCGCTATGGCTTGAGGTGGTTGTGGCAAATGACGTTGGTTGCATGTCATGTTAATTTGTTCCTTTGTTTAAATGTGAAGAAAAAGTTAATGCCAAAAAGGAACCAATATCAAAGTTCAAAACACAGCTGGGGATGAACCCGATTTTGAGTGGAACATGAGCCAAGCAAACGACTTAGTCTCACAAGTAGCTTCTTGAAGAAGACAATAACTTGTTGTTTTACAGGCATAAAAGTCACCAAACATTTGAACCTAAAGTTTTTTTTTTGACAGGTACACTCTAGAGTCACTGCTTCAGTACCTTAGTTTTTTTTTGTTTTGAAGAGCCTCTTGGTGAACTTTCGTAAACCAACAACAGCCGGGCTGAAAACTTGACCCTTTGGATTGAAAAATGTATATATTTCCTATTGAAAAATGGGGGAAATATTCCAGCCAGCAAGCTCGCTACTGTTAGTTTTTTTGATACCAGAGGGTATGCATCATCCATGAAAAAGTCAATTTGGGAGCACATCAGTCCATCCCGCGACACTTTTGGAACGCTGGCGATTTTTCCAGACCTCTGTTCCAGCGTTCCGTTGCGACCATGTGTGGCAGCTCAAGTGGCGGACGTGATTGGTTTACTATGTGAGTTAAGAGAATTCCAACAGGCCCCTGGAACACACCCCAAGGTGGCCCAAAATACAACTATGAAAGGTTTTCCTTCATAAACTGGTGGTTGAGGATCTGGGGTATGTTCCAGGAATCTGTTGGGTGGTTTCACATATTTTTTTATTCTCACCCGGATCCTTGGGGAAGATGATACAATTTGACTAAAGTAATAATATGTTTCAGATATGTTGGTTCAACCACCACCTAGATGATCACTTTGAGTCTTTGGTTTGTGAGTGGCTCCTAGATGCTTGTAACCAGAATCCCAGTTTACAACAATGGAGGACAGGGGTCGTTAACTTACCCATTTTGAGGGGATCAATCACACAATGCAAATGTAAGATGATTTTGAGGGATTTCTATCTTAATAGTGCATTGTTTGGGTTGGTTTCATATTACCCCTAGGATTCATGTATGGTATATTTCCCTACGAATTTACCATACAAATCAACCAACTTTAGGTAACTATACCAGTCCCATGGATCCTATGGGTAATGACCACTGGAGGAAACCTTTCCCCAAAGAAAAGCCCAAAAAAATCGTTTTCCAAAATGCTTCAACTATGTGTTGCTTAAACCGAAATCCGGCAGTCACAAGTTGATAAGGGTGGGTAAGTTGTGTTGCAAAACCCATCCAGATCCGGTTGATGGCAACCAGAGAAAACCACTGGTTGGATGGTGCTAAAACCCTTGTAAAAAAAATATACTGGGATAAACTATTTATATATATATATATCAAGTGGTGCAGGATTTTTTTTCCATCAACGGTGTGTCACCCTTACCTGGTTGGAAGATTCCCATTTTAGCTAATATTTTTCAAAGGGGTTGGTTCAACCACCACCCAGCTTATCATGTCCCTTGATTCTACTACCAAACGGCACCATTTTGAGTTGCCACAGTTGTTGAATCAGGCAGGGCGCTGGATTTCCTCCGGCACCAGGCGCCTTCTGACAAGCTTCAACTTGTGTGTTCATACTCGGATCATACGATTAACCAAGGAGTTCAAGTTGTTTAGGCTAAATATAGGGCATAGTAGGGGTTATATAGGGGATAATAGGGGATATCAGTATATTATGGTTATTAGGTATATTATGATTTCGGGCCCCTGGTTGTTTGGTTGTGTAGGTTTTATAGGGGATGAAATACTACGCAGTTATATGGGGATTATAATAAACCATTATGTTTTTTTGTCGTGGCTCAGGTGGTGGTTTCAAATATATTTTATGTTCACCCCTACTTAGAGAATCAAGATGGGTTGAAACCACCAACTCGTTTCTTATGGTTTCTTGCTGGAAGTTTGACATAGCCCCTGAAAATAGGCCATCCCAAAAGGAAAGTAATCTTCCAACCATCACTTTCCATGGGCTATGTTAATGGTGGTTTCAAACATTTTTTATGTTCACCCCGATCCTTAGGGAAATGATCCAATTTGACGATTTTTTTCAGATGGGTTGAAACCACCAACTAGTTTTGAGAGTTATGAAACAATCTTCCTGAAATAAAACAGCGTCACTAACGAGGGATTACCCCCCATACAGTGATTTTTTTTACGGGGGATGTCCCAAATGTTTCGGGTGTTTTTCCACCGTGAATGAATGAATCAAGTCTTGCTAAGCATGAAGCATGACAGAGACCCACAAACTGGGAAGAGAAGAATCCCAGAATGTTTGCTTCCAGATGTTTGTTGGAACCTCTGCCCTTCCGGATCCGTAAGTTTCTCAGAACCTACGCACCGTGAGAGGGTTGTTTTGGAAGATGATGTTCCATTTTGAGATACCCTCCCTGAAACTAACAGCGAGGTTACACGGTTACACCTGAAAACGGATGGTTAGAATACCATCGTTTCCTTTTGGGGCCCGGCCTATTCAGGGGCGAGCTGTTTGTTTCAGGGAGTGTAGGTGGTCTATATTTCCAGGAGTCAAAGTTTTTTTGTTTGGGGAGGGGATTAGGAACCTCCAAGCAAATTGCGTCTAGGTGACTCTTTGCCAAATGTGTTTCCCTGGAAGTCGTTGCCACCACTTGAAAAATGGTGGCTCCTTTTGGATCATAATAAACCCTTACATAATAAATGAATGCTGGTTCGTAAACCCACATAAGAAATGGTGGTTGGACTTCCAGCTTCTTTTACTTTCCTAAGATGATTATCCCAACTCCATCTAAAGAAAACCTTCAAAAACTCCAGATTTGAGTCATTGTTGTTCACTTTTTCGGGACTGAACCTAGCCATTGAGCCATACTGATTATCTGCAGTGCTCAAGGATAATTTTTACAAGGTGAGCCCTTGCGATTGTTATAAATGGAGTAATAATTTCCCTATAATAATAGCCATATAAATTGGTAATTCTGGTGTTTTTCGCCCCGCTTTCGTGGAGTTTTTTCGGCCCTTACCCAACTTGTAGGAAAAACTAGTTGGTCATGAGCCGAACTTCAGGCACATCCAGCCAAGGGGCAAGTGATTGAAATCGTGCACCACCACCTGGAAGGAGTATACAAAACTGTTAGCAAATCAAGGAATGAACAAACTACCCTCCTTGGAACTAACATACTGTTGATGGAAGAAATCCAGCTAACCACCTGGAATGTATAAAAACCCTGTAAATAACTGTAAATACTTGGGATAAACTACCTATCAACTGGTTAGCCGGAGTTCTTCCATCAACAGTATCCCCCAAAAAGGCACTTTCAAAGATGATTTCGGTGGGATATGTTAGTTCTCCGGAGGGTGTAACTATGGCTGCAGGAGCATTGTTTCCATCAACAGCAGTGAATCGCAAAGTAACATGTCACAATGTGCGTGTTCACGCCTCAGGCGGCTTTCCCATGTGCGAGGGCTCAGGGGGAAAAAACATGGGATAACAGAAAGTTGTTGAAATTGGATAGTGAAGCGTTTTGGGGGAATCGCAACTGCCTACAAAAATGGTAATGATCAACCTTAAGTGTTATAATGAGGTTTTCTTAGAATTTTTTACGGATTCTGATATGGTAACATCACCATGTTTCACAACCACTTGGTTGGAAGATGTTTAAGTGATTTTTATCCAACCACCGAACTTTCGAGCAGCAAATCTACAAAGTGATTCGAGTGATCAGTGCTCGGCATCCTGGGAGAGTGCCAGAACCCAACTGATATGTCATATGTTTCCAAAAATGAGGGTACCCGCAAATCATCCACTTTAATAAGGTGTTCCATTATAAACCATATATAAACCATCCATTTTGGGGTACCCCCCATTTTCTGGAAACACCCATATATATTTCAGTTCTTGAATCGTGATCAGTTCACCATCCCTGTTTTCTTTTTTGGGAAGGAATGAACAACTACTCGCTTATATGGGGATTTGTTTCAAGAAATTATCAATGATCAGCATCCTTATTCTGAGTTTTATGTAGGGTTTTTGTTAAGCATTGTTAAGCATCATTATCATTATTAAGCGATTTTTTGGAATGGGATTACTAGGTGGTGGCTTCAAACATTTTTGTTTTCATCCCTGGGGAAATGATCCAATTTGACTTGCGCACATGTTTCAAATGGGTTGGTGAAAAACCACCTAGTGACCGGCGTTGGCTTAGATTTGCTTACGAACTCACCTGGGACCTGCACTTAGGGTCCGGTCCGCCGTAAAGGTCCAACGTTGTGAAAAAACCATGTGAGCCATGAACAAGAGGGCTACCATGGTTGTTTGTTGGGCCTATGTCTGGGATCAAAATTTCCTACCCTTTGTTATAGGGTTTATTATATGCCATTTCCAGAATCCATATTAAACAACCAGTTTAGGAAAGTTGTTTGTTGGGTATATGTCTCGGAGGAAATTTCCTACCCAGTTATATTATATGGGGATTATAATCAACCATTATGAGGATCCCTAATTTCAACAACCAGGATTTCATGGAAAGTAAGATGTTCTCTTTCGTGGCTCATGTACCTTTCATTCCAAAGGATCCCGTTGATTCCAAACACGAAGGAAATCGTGAGGGATCTCGGAGTGGCCAAGAAACATGAGGGGCTTTCCCCTGACGAACCAGACCTCTTGGTACAAGAATGCGTGATTGCCAAGATGGTTCAACCTGAGGAAGTTCCTGGTGAATTCAGTACCTGGAGCAGTACCATCACCGTTTGGGAGACGACGCGCTACCTACCTGGCAGAGGGTTCATGCAGAGCACAGCAATCACAGACCCGTGAGAGATGGCAGGCATGCAGCCCATGCCCGCGTCGTGAAGAAAGGGGAAGTCATCCGTGCCAACCTGAACTCATAGAATTGCTTTGCTAAAAAGGCACCGTGTGTGGTTTTTCCGTCACCATCAATTCACGACATTCACGGCCAGGAACTTGCTGTGGATGAGATGACCCACATGTGTGCAGGCATTTTGTGAGACTTTGAAATGGCGATATCCCGATAGGTGAGCAGGATGCCGTGGGAGCGGAGATGGATGGAGATTTCTGGGATCTACTCCTACATCGCGACGGCCGGTGCTCACACTGATCCTTGATACACCAATACATGGGAGTGGTTAGACATCTACTTTCCAGGTAGTACAATTATATAAGTACGGTAATGATTATAATTAGTGTAGGGATTAAACTGCCCTTAGTTAAAGGGATTATGATTCTGCCCCTTCAAAATCATCTTGTTTTTGTACTTATTACGTTCTAGAAAACTCTACGAAACTGGACCCACTTGTCGAAACAAAGCCTCTTGGCAAATCTTTGGTAGTCCCTTGTACCCTTAGCCTTAGCCCCTTAAAATTTGGTGGGGTTAAACCTTTACTCCGTGGGACCCAAGTTTTGCCTAGGTCTTTTAGTAATTGTTGGTGTAGCTGCGTTCCAGCTCACTGTGTTAGTTCACAACTTGAGACACGAATTGGCCATGCACAAAAAGTCGAAAAATCCCCATCATTCAACTTTGGCGGTCTTATAAATACCACATATTCCTGGCAATTCTGCTGGTGCCCTTTTTGGGATGGTTAAGTGACCCTTTGAAAAGTTAAGTGACGTCAAACTAGGGAATCAAAAGGTCACGAATTGAATCACCTGGTTGTTGATGTTGTTTTTTGAAATCCAGATCCGGGAAGCACCCAATTTCACCAAAAGTTTCAGGTACCTAAAATGGAGGTACTGAAGCAAATTTTTGGCCATTTTGGGGATGGGTTTTCCATTACAATAAGCCTTACATACAGCTTATATAGGTAAGTACCTCCATTTTAGATATTTTAGGTACCTGAAATGTTTGGTGATATTGGATCTACTCCCCGAACCAGTAACGGTGGAATTTGTTTTTGCTGTTTTTGTTTGCCTCAATGTGGTGGAAAGTGAAGGTTTGGTTTGAGATACCCATTCAACTACCATTTGGGAAATATGTTTTTTTCATCCTTCATTGGGCTCGTTAGGAATCCAATTCTTCTGGGTGTTTCTTGTTTTCAGAATTTTCTGAGGCCAGGAATGGCTGGTATGCCAAGTACCATGCCCGGTACTATGCCAGGTACGATGTGGTAGTGGGATGTCCTGCTGGTACTTAGCAAATGGATTCTAACCCCTTGAGAAGTAGGTTATAAATCCATATACATAGGTTATAATCCAACTTACTAACGATCGTTACTAAACTAACTTGCAGCCAGACACCATAGTATGGGTGTAGCAACAAAAACTTGTTTGACTGGAGGTAATTCAAATCAGCGCCCGACGTGTGTTTTTTTGGGGGGTGGCCTCACATGTGTCCATCAATTGATGCCGACCTTGCCTTCCATTTCCCTTCCATCAACTTGATAGTTCTCTACATTTTCCTTTTTTTCTTGTGGCCCTTAAGGAGTCCCTAAAACCCCCTTTTGTTTGTTGTTTCAGGTGATTTTTTTACGGATTCGATCCGATTCGATCCCATGGGAAATCATCACCATGAATTTCACCAGGAATTTGTGTGTGATTTTTGTCCAACCACCGAACAAGCAAATCTAAGCCAAGTATATATACACACATTCCGGCATCTTGAAATCGCCCCTTTTTGAAATCCCTGTGAGCACCAACCAGATTTCTTTCATAGAATGGGGCCCCACACCCACCTGAAAAAAAGTTTTCTTTCCTCATGTTTTTGGTGCAGGTTCCATTTGTTAGGTTCTGGGAGTACCAGAGTTTGGGAAAAAAACAACTCCACAAGATGGGCACCCCACTATTTATAAATGGATGTATAACCCCTACAAATGGCCGAATAGGTAACTGGGAGTTAGTTCACCCGACTTCTAACTGGATCCGGGGCCTTCAACTAAGCACCGTAAACCTTCAACTCAGGGACATGAATAGCTCATTACACCCCCAAAACTAACATGGATACCCGAAATGATGGTGTGGGCAAATGATGTATGTTAAACTTCTTAGATGTATGCCTTATGGAGTGTATTATTTGGATGGAATTCTGAATACCGGTACTTAGTCCCAATGTTGATGTAAAGCAAGTGCAGGTGTTGACCAACTTGAGTTGTTTTGAGATGGCGATGTCACAACCAAAAAAATTGATCAAAGATGTACTATGGCTTACGATTCTCACCACAACCTCTGACGTGGTAGTGATTTCCCAAAAGCAACATGGTCATCGTTCTTGAAGAATTGATGATCATATTTTCCAATAGGTCCAAGTATGCTGCATTTACTGGGAATTTAGATAAGGTCACCCAGTAAAACTGTTCGCCTGGTGGCTTTATTACAAGCCCTAAGGTTTGCATAGATGTAAGATCACCCTACAACTTATGACCCACCCAAAACCACTTATTTGAGCAAGGAAAAAAAGGGTCCCTGTTTGTTTAGGGTATACGTCGGGGATGAAACACGATCCAGTTATGTGGCGATTATTTTCAGAAACCATGACATAAGGACCCCGTCATTAAACAACCAGTATTTCATGGTTCAAGTCTCGCGCCGGGCCCCCCCTTTTATTCCTAGCCAAACCATACCCAACCCTTGGAGAATGCCGTGGTTTACCAGGTCAACAAGCCATGCCCAATATGATGTCGGGAAGCTTGGTTGAGTCAAAGATGGCATTTGCGGCAGGGAAAAAAAAAACGGATTTTCGGGGATTTTGGTGAAGAGAAAAAGTGGACAAAATGTTGGGGTATTTAACATGATATCACCAAAAAGATAGGGAAACCCATCAAATCGGGTGGGGCAAGATGACAGCTCATTCAATTGGGTGGAAATTCAAATATATGTTTCTTTGTTTTCACACCAATTTTTTTGGGGGGGAAGTGATCCAATTTGACGTTAATATGTTTGTTAATGGGTTGAAACCATCAACTAGTTGGGGCATTTAATATGGGGTATCAACAAAAAAAAGGAGAAAACACCGCCAACTAAAATAGGCTATGCAACAAAATCATCAACAATTTGGGAAAAAATTACTGTCAGCAAAAAACAATAAAAACCCATCGATCGCCGTTCTGCTGGAAACGGCCGCTTTAATTTTTCCCCTGAGAGGATTCCGAAGGACATCTTGACTGGGCAATTTATAACGACCTCAGCCGAGGTCACCCCAGATGGTGGTTTAGTAAGGGAATCCCGACAAATATGGCCTTAAATCAGGTTGATGATTTATAATAAATTGCCCAGATCTTGAGTGTGACATTCCATCCAACACAAACATCCCTGATGGGACCACTGTTGTGTTGGAATGCGAGGTTGAAATACCTTGAAACTTGAAACCATGTAGTACGTAGATAGGGATTTTTTGTATTGGAATGCGGGACTTTTGGGGTCATTAACCATGGAACTATAGGAATTGTGGATTGGGTGGGGAGATTTTGTTCAGCCTATGCTAGGAAATCTTAGCACCGACCCCACAGATGGAAAAACGCCCCCGAAGTTGGGGGGAAATGACGATCCAATTTTTTGACGAACTCAGATTTTTTTCCCAAAATTGGATTGGAAACTACTTCCACTACTATAGGTACTGAAAAACATCCATCAGTTTGAATCATATCTCCGTGAGGCCAAATACCAGCAAAATTTCCACGGATATCATGGACTTGCTTGCTTCTTCCACCCCCAAAACACCCTTGCTATGACCTTTGGCACCAGGGGGATGCAAGCGATGCCTGGCATGGATCAGATGATGAATGCCATGATGCAACAACCTGGGATGAAGGTGGCGGTGAAAAAAACCCTGCGTTTTTGGTTGCTGGGGAGGAAGCTGGAGATACCACTTGGAGGATCATCCCAGTGGATGTAAGTGGTTAGTAACTCCTATTTATAAGCCAAAACAATGCCATTTGGAAGGGGAATAACCCGATCCTTAGGGGACTTACGATCACCATGGTTATTAACCACTTACTAAATGAGATGATCCTCCAAGCACCGGAAATGGTTTATCATCTTCAAAGAATTGCTCATGAGAAAAGGCACCCAACAAACAAAGTGATATCCCAAAACAACAGGAAGTAAAAGTACTGTAAAACCTACAAATCGCTATCCCAAAATCACCATCTTTGCTGGCACATACCATCCTGGCAACAGGTGTACTGGGTAATATAGAATTAATAGAATCACTACATTGGCATATCTTGCCTTGGCTGGGGCGTGGTTATGCTGTCAAAACCACCTGTTGCCAGAACTGTTCGTCAAAATGAATTGAATTTGTGATTGACGACATCGAAACTGGGGCAGCCAAAAACCCTACCTATCTAGTAGCCAGTTGCCAAATTCAACCGACATCCTGGTAGTGGGTTCATTCAAGTAGGCCTGCTTGCCTTGATGATATTGCAAAATTCATGTTTCAATGGATGCAAATTCCAATTCAACCAAGCAACCTACCTGGGATGATTACTGAAAGGTGAAGAACTGAGGGTATACGACTTCGTATACCGGCACATCATGGGACCTAAAGGAAGATTTAACATGGGACCTAAAGGGAGTGTTAACTTCCAAACGTCCATTTTTTGGTGGTTCCATGTGGATTTGTTCCAGGGTGTACCGGTTACCTATTCACATTGGATGTTTTATATGAAAAGTTGCAATGCACCTCGAGGAGATGATGGCGGCGATGATGGGGCAGGCACCACAGGCAGCGGTCCATAACTTACAGGGAGAGAGATAAAGACCATGGGTCTTGGGTGTTGGTTTCAAAACTGGGTTAGTTTCATGTATAGCTAGGTGGTGGTTTTCAAACATTTTTTATTTTCACCCCTATTTGGGGAAGATGTCCAATTTGACGAGCATATTTTTCAGAGGGGTTGAAACCACCAACTGGTTTCAAAATGTTTCAAGTTTTGTAGAAAGGAATTGCCCCTATAATTCTGGGGATGGGATTGAGACCATCAATCCTACTCTAGGGAGGGGTCTGGATTCTTAGTGTATGTTCAACCCATACTTGGCGAAATGATTCAATCTAACTAATGTTTTTAGGATGGGTTGAAACCCCCAACTGGTGGTCCCACTTGGTGGCGGAAAAAAAAAAAATGCAGAGAGTAATCAACAAGCATGTTCCGCAATTTCTGTGAAATGACCAGACCATGTAAATCCTGGGATATGTTGGTTGAAATGTGTCCCCCCCTTTCAAAGGGATGAACCAACCTAGCTTTGAGTTGGCAAGTTAGAAGGTACAGGGGGCCATTCACCAAGAATTAGCCAATCTTCTAGCAACTTACTGAATGGTTCACTTAACCGTCACTCCAAAATACCATGTTTCATCCACCTAGTTTTATTATTACCTCTAAATCCCACATGTTCCCCAAGATAAGCAAACTCCCGAAACAAAAAAAAGACATCCGGCTCCACTTGATTTATCTCCAGGCGGCCACCAGTCAAAAAGCCGAGCCTGAAGAGCGGCCAGAGCCGAGGTGGTGGTGGGAAGGATGGGAAGAGATGCAGGAATTCATTTCTACCCTGTGTTTGAGCGGATGTCAGCGGGACATGTCGGATGAGTCATACTAACATGGAACCTGAACATGATTTCGCATTAGGAATCTCCTTTTCCAGGGGTTGATTTTCAGGTTCCATGTTAAACTTCAGGGGTGTAATTAATGACACTTTTCATCACGACCTCTTCCCGCCTTTTTGGATATGTCCCAAAATGCTTCAGGTTTCCGCCCTCCAAAATGCCCAATACATTCAGCTTTAGGAATTATAGTTTCATTTGCCCAGATGGGGGGCCTGTTTTTTCGAAAATCCCGTAGAACTTAGAATCCACCATTTTTCCTGCTGCTGCACAAGAAAACAGCATTTCATATTAGTTGGTTTTGTTTGGAGGAGGTTTATGGAAGGTGATTTGGTTCACAAGTCTCCCCCAGGATATCTTTATTAAGGCAATTATAGGTAACATTCCCTCATAAGTGGGCTGAACATGCATATCTTTGAAACCACCAACTCGTTTTTTTCCCAAATAATACGTAATCTCCAAAGTGTTCAAATCTTCTCCATCTGCGTGAGGAATTCCAAGGTAATATGTCTTGGAGCCAATGGAGGCAAATATTCCATGCATGGAGCATCTAGGCTGGTGTTTGTTCATTATTATTATATCTAGTAGGATGCCCCACAAAGTTAGGATCAAAGGTTGGGATCAGTGGATTATAGCCCCAGTATACCGCATTTGTAAGTAGGTTGCTAACCATTTATTAACTTCCTGGGACATCCTAGTAGTTTTCTCAGTGAGTTTGCTAGGTGTCAAGTGATTGTTAATTGGTGGTTTGAGGCCCGGTGGTTTGGATTCCTGGAATCCCCTTGTGAAAGCGATTGTTACTTGGGGGTACCCCTGGAATCCCAAACCACCAACCCAAACCCCAAATTAACCATTAGTTGATGGTGTGTGTGACGGGATATGAATGGGGTGTCTTAGAGTTTCAAGAACGTAGATGAATGTTTGAATCCTCCCTGATTTCAAATATTTTGAACTGTGGAGCAGTGATCTGAGCTCGGTGTTTTTCTTTGTGTTGTTTGCTGGTGGTTGTTGACCTTCTTGGTATATGGATTCTGTATATTACCAAAAGTTTGTGCGAAGTTTGTGTGAATTAAACACGGCCTAGGTATACAATCAACTACACCCCTGAAATTTCAACATGGAGTACCCTCCCAGAAACTAACAGTTCCCCCGTGAAAATTGGCCACCCCAGAAGGAAATGTTATCTTCCAGTCCCTTCAATTTGCAGGGGTAAACTCGCTCTTAGTTTCAGGGAGGGTAGTAACGTAACTCATCAAAGTTTAAGGTAGGATACACAAAATTATTGTACATCTATCTTCCACTATGTGTCAAACTGCTGCATGGTTTTGGGAGGTGTTTCCATCACAGATTCTACACACAATGGGAAGATCCATGTATGTTTGATTTCCCAGTCTCTAGAAATCACGGAGATTTTGTAGATTTCCTGGCAATTTATGATCTGGAGCTGAACTTAAGTGTCATCTCAAAAAAACCTGCGATGAGTTTCGTTTCTTTTTTTTCACAATAAAATGGGCAAATTTTGTCCAGCTGAGCTGAACTTGTTCTGTGCCAAAAAATTCAAACAAAACTGCGGCAAACAAAAATATAGCGACAAAAAGGGAATTCCACCGAAATGGTGGTTTAGGATCATGGAATCCTCCCCCTCACAATGCCCCCAAAACAATACAGGTTTGAAGGAATTTGAGTATCATCATTTGCCCCCCCACCCACCACAAAAAACAAAACTGGTTGGTGGTTTCTCCCATATTTTTGGAATTTTCACCCCGAAACGTGGGGAAGAAAATCATCCATTTTGACGATCACATTTTTCAAGTGGGTGGTTCAACAGCATGTTCGCTTCATTTGAAAACACAACTAGATAATCGCAATTGAACCACCCATTTGAAAAATACCACACCAACTAGAAATGGGTGGAATCCAACTAGAAAATATGCCACCAACTAAGAATATGCCACCAACATACCACCAATGGTTGGTTTCTCGACTAAGAATATTGGTTTCTCGACTAAGAATATGCCACCAACTAGAAAACACCCTTGCCTCGCCTTCAGGAAGGGTAGTTTTAAAGGTCGAGGCGGTGGAGTGGCGAGTCGGGGGAGAGGACTGCGCATCCTTAGATTTAAAAAACACCCTGGTTGGGCCAGGGGTATGTAGGGGATGAAATCCTACCCAGCGAAATATGGGTTCGGAATTATAATAAGCCAATAATTACAAGAATCCCGAAAAAAAAAACGTCCAGTATTTCATGGTTCATGTCACTGGTGGGTTTTCATCACTGCTCACTTGCCAACAGTCAACAAAAAGGGTAAGTGTGACACAGTGCGTTTTGCTTGCTGTACCGCTTCGATATTCGCAAAGATGGCAATGAGCACAAAAAAAAGGTGCACAGTTTCATGGCGTTTTTTTCAGTTTCGTCATTAAACACGACCCATTGATACGTGGGATCAAACATTGATGAAGTGTTGAGGGACTTCCCTTATAGTAGGACATGGTTTGGGTTGGTTTCATATGATTTTCCACCTGTTTTTGGTGACCTCCAAGGATCGGGGCCGTTGCAAAAAAAAAACGTCACGGTGTTGAATTTGCCAAGCAGCGATTTATTTTAATCAGGGCGAAGCAAGAAGGGTTTATATTATCTGGTCAAATTATAGCGACCTCACACGACCTCACCCCAAATGGTGGGTTTAGTAAGGGAAACCCGTCTATTTCAGGGAAACCTAGGTTGGTGAAATAGTAGCTTACGCTCGACTCACAGCATCATCAAGAACACGGAATCAGGAAGACAACAGGGTCGTATGACCGTGACTGCCGTTCGTAATGACATGTGGCAGGATGATGAAAGGAGGAATTGCCGGTTCAGCAATGATCGGACATTCTATTGTGTAGAGATGTCGACTTCTTATGAACATCGTTCAAGACTTGATGATCCTCCATTCGCGACCCAAGTTTCTTCCAAGAAGGCCTTCTATCCGCTGACGTGTGATCGGTCTCCTATTTTGCGCTCTACTCACGCGGCCCCTGCAGCACTTGTTGCAAAATTCGCGAGTGGCAATGACTTTCGTGATGAGGCCAGCAAAATCTCGTATGTGCCGCGTTCGTCCAAGATTGTCACTCCAAAACGTATCCCCCCCCCAAAAAAAAATAGGACCTTACTGAACCCTTACTTCCGAGGGGGGGTACGTTTGCGGGGAAAGTTTAGGTTGACCAGCCATGATTATTTTGAGAGATTCGCTTGCTAGGTGGTGGTTTCAAACATTCTTTATGTTCATCCCTACCTGGGGAAATGATCCACTTTGACTAATATTTTTCAGGTGGGTTGAAACCACCAACTAGCTTGGAGTTTTACGGATCTTTGCATCAAAAAATTCCATTGGGGAGGCAAAGATTTGGATGGCGATGATCTTGGTGGCAAAAGCGGTGGCAAAGGTGGATGGGATGGAAACATGTGGCAAAGGGGCTCCCCGAACCAGGATGGCAGTCACCACCAGAATTTTTGTGGTTTTTGTTGGCAATCCCCTATCAACCTTCATTTGTGACTGTTACTGGGTAGATCCAGTGGAACATATTCATGGCGGGTTCAGTGATAGTTTACCGATGAAAGTTTCAAAATGCTACCCACCTGAAGTTTAACATAGCCTCTGAAAAGATGCCATCCCAGAAGGAAAGTACTCTTCCAACCACAATTTTTTCAAAATCAGTGGACCCTGCAAAAATATCTGCCGAGCATCCCCCCTGAAATTCCCAAGTAAATTAGATTATATAATCAAGTTCAAGGATGCTGAAAGTCATGTCTCGTTGTTTTTCGCTACCGTCGCTGCTAAGGACCCCCACAGAAAGTTGCTAGTTGCTGATTTGGGGATGTGGTGTGTTGGGGTGGTTTGATGTGTATGTTGCTTGAACTTGCATGAAAAACTGCACCCCAGCTAACTCGCACGCTGATCTCATCATCAAAGTGCACATCAAACAAGGGTGATGATTGCCAGGCGCGTTTTCTTGACCGGAATCACCGGCTTCATCTGAGCAGTGTTCAAAACCCTGGTTGGTGGTTTGATATAGGGGATTGTACTACCCAATTATATGGGGATTCTAATAAGCCAATATAAGGATCCCTATTAACCAATCAGTATAATGGAATGTCATAAGGGTTTTGAACGCTGCTCATCTAACTCGGTACATCGAATGCTGCTTCACTCAGCTTGTACAGCGTTTTGGACAGTTGGAGTTAACAGTCACCACCAGGATCATTACATTTTTAGTAGGGAATCCCTATAAACCTTTTTTTTTGCCACTTACTGGGAGTGGGGTAGTTCGAAGATATATCAGAAGTTGCCACTCTTCTTAAGTTGTACCGCGGAACGTAGCCCACCATTGGTGATTGGTGAAGACAGGCAAGACCGTGGAATGCTTTAGGTGTGGCCTGGTGGGGAAAAAAAACGGGCATTCCAAATGAAGCTTACGGGTTGGATTGCATTTAGTTCGGCGATGAAATCCTTTACAGTACGGATGTAATTGCACATATATTCATATACATTTACATATAATACACTAGGTGGTGGTTTCAAATATTTTTTATCTTCACCCCTATTTGGGGAAGATTCCCATTTTGACTAATATTTTTTCAGATGGGTAGAAACCACCAACCAGATATCCTCTGAGAACTCCATGCGTCCCACTTGGTCAGCTGTTTTTTGTTGACTCAGGTGACTGCAAAGTCATTTTGCTGTTAGGCCATCACAAAGTGCGATTGCATGCTTCACCAACCGTCGGATTCCATCGGAGATTCTAAGTCACTTACGACCGAAACAAACCCGGATCCTTACAGTCAGTCAGTTATGAATGGAGTGACATGGGCCCCTCTGGAAATTGGCCGAAAATAAATGGGTAACTGGTTTTGTTTCCACCCCCTATAAAGTGGAGTTGTGGGCCCCCTACTTTATAACTGGTGACGGGGCCCACCTTGTAAGGAAGTTCAGATCACGTCCGGTTTCATCGCGACTTCACCAATGATGGGAGTTTTTTTTTGGAAAGTTAGCAGGTTTCCGCATGATGGAAATTAAATAGTATCATCAGATTTTCACCCTCAGATAGTTTATAAGCTTGTGGCAGCTTGTGTTTGTTTTTCAGGTGTGTTTTTTACGGATTCTACCATGGTCACCATTCAACCAGCATTTTGTCTAGGAAGATTTGTTATTTTTTCCGACCAACAAACAGTCACAAATCTAAGAATCCAAGGTTTATAAGCTATGCGCAGGTTTCAAAGTTTTTTTGGGACTTTTCACTTCTCAAAAAAAAAATTGGAGAAGCTTCAAACCCGGCATTTTGACAAATATGTTTCAACTGGGTTGAAGCTCAACCGGTCAAACCTGGTACAAGTAAGTTACAACCAGATTCTGAAGAACTCAGGTGTGTTTGTGTGGTTTATTAGGGACACCAAAATCCAATGGTTTATCATCATGTTCATTGCCAAAGTAATTTAGGGGGTTCCCCATTCTTCACCAGCTTCACCACGGAATACAGTTCGCGTCGCAGGTGTGGTGGAAATCACTTTGCACGTGATTGTACTGAGCCAGGCGGGACCAAAAGCATCTTTATTGAAATTTCCTCTGGAGAGAAGTATGCACTTGGGTATCCAGTAATCTTGAGTCTTCAATTCATAATACTTGTGCAGAATTGTGCAGCTTTGCCGCTACCGTTGCTTCCATGTTGAACTCTTGCCTCTTTGGGCTTCGTGTCCTCTTTACTTAGACTCCATGATGAAAGTTGGTATATCTGCAACCATTGCGCATTGACGGCGCAAACTTCTGCGGAAAGAATCGCTTCAAGAGCAAGCGCGAGCGGAGCCCCGTTCACATTCACCGCTATGTGGGGGTGGATAATGCCTTGCTTTACTTTACAAAATACATCCATCACATGCGAGAATAGATTCCTCCAGCTACTGCGTTTGTCGACCAAACCTGTGGTTCAATACTGTTGACTACTGTCTGGCGCAAGCCTCGTAAAAAGGACCTTTTTGTTTGTAACGTGGACAAGGCGCCACAGTGGTCCTTAACTTCGAAAATATCTGTCATTATTTCAAGTCTGAGGTTTGTTGATTGGTATGGTTTCAAAGATCTTATGTAAGTAGTAAGAACCGTCGAGACTGACGTGCTTTTTGACCCGTAATAGCTGTTCACAACATTGACGATGCTTTATCTTCTCATGGTCCGGACTTCAGTGTCTAAAAGAACATTGTACCGGGGCAATCCTCCGGGCTAAACACGTCAACTCATTGGTTTGCACGCGCTGTGCCAAAAAGATGCGCCGTACAACCAACGAATCGATCTATTTTACAAATCGCAGAAAAGCCGAGTTTTGACCATAGAGTTCAATATGTGTTCTGTCCCGTTTTTTCCCTATCGGATGGTCATCTCACCAATAGTAGGTAGGGGTTCTTTTTTCCCAGTATAAGGATTCCTTATTAAAGGTAGGATGACCGTTCTCTACACAACAATTTTTGAGCCTGGCACCTCTGAAAATTTTAGATCCGGACTCTACCGTGGGATGAATATCATGGCGTCACCAAGAAACCCACATTGTGTAAGTCAAAGTGCTCTCGCCATTGAACAATACATAATGTGTATCTACATTAGTTCCATCTAGTTCTTAAGACCAAAAAACATCTATAGGAAACGCTCTTTCATTCATGGCTGGTCCTTCTTTTCATCCAGCTATATGGGGATAAAAAAAATGGCAACTCAGAGAGCGAATCCTTCAACTCCCAGTGGCTGAATTCAAAAATCCCAAGGCTTTTGGGACGTTTTTTTACTTCCCTCCCAACAACCAGAGGGCTTCGTAAAGCTTCGGGATCTCCAACTTCCCTCGATTCCAAAATGTCATGGAAAACCCATGGGTGGTTTCGGCAAAGAAATCCCCCCCGCCCCAGATGACCGACGCTCAAAAGGTGGAGGTGCCCACGAAAAACGGGAAAAGCTGCGAAGGGGGATGAAGTTTCTCCTCGTTGATTGTAGGTGGGTGAATGGTATTCCCCAACAAAATGCCCCCAAAACACCCAACAAAAAAACCGTGCCGGACTTATTTGGATGTTGATTTCTACCTGGAACTTGATGTTCAGAAT
Organism: Breviolum minutum Mf 1.05b.01; assembly: GCA_000507305.1. Classification (NCBI taxonomy): domain Eukaryota; class Dinophyceae; order Suessiales; family Symbiodiniaceae; genus Breviolum; species Breviolum minutum. The sequence goes on from DF239026.1 coordinate 126,913, forward strand.
TTTAGAAGCCTCTTGTTTCAATTAGATGGTTGAAAAATCTTTTCATGGCAAATGTATGCAAATGTGTTGTTTAACCAAACATCCATTTTTGGTGGGAGTTCCAATGGAGTTCCAGTAAAAGGTCCCCAACAAAGTCCAGGTCCAGGTAGAGGTTTCATAGAAAAGTTTCCCTCCTTGAAAGGAACAGCTCGCACCTGAAAATGGATGGTTGGAAAACAATCGTTTCCTTTTCGGACCCGGCCTATCTTCAGGGGTGAACTCGCTGTTATTTTCAGGGAGGGGTGGCGGTTTCAAAGATTTTTGGGACCATTTGCTTCCATTCGTCAAGATTATGGGGTGTGTTACAATGGTACTACCACATTGATAGACATTTGGTTGTCTTGTTTCAAGGAGAACCTAATTATTTGTTGTGACAACAGTTTTCAGGGTTGGCAGTAGTCAACCCTCTGATTATTCGAAGATGTTTTTTTCACTTGGATCGGTTTCTTGGGTGATGTTTTCTTTCACGGATTCGAGTTACCATGGTAATGACAAGTCACCACTAAACCAAACATGTAGTACAAGATGGGCTTGGATCCTAGTTGTAAATGGAGGGACATGGGGCCCGGATAAACGGCCTTATGAAATGGGTAGCTGGGGTTATAATCCCTATAGATGAAATTACAACCCGAAAAATGGCTATACGCCATCAGTTAATCCAACAATATTTCCAATTGGTTTCACCATTGAAAAAATAAAGGGGTCCACCTTGTATCAATACAGTTTTTATTTGTTCCAAGCATCTTGGAGACCTTCTTCAACAAGTCAAAGTTCAAAAGACTCTTGGAGACCATCAACAGCTATTATTTTGTGTTTGTTTAAGGTGATGTTGTGTCCTTTCTGCTATGACAAATTGATAAACCACCATTTGGGGCATATTTTTGTGATTTTTTCCAACCACCGAAGAAGCAAATTTGAGTGTTTTTCAGGTTGAAATCACTCTGTATTTTTTTTTGGATGCTTCCTTCCGAAAAATGCTGCGGAGGCAAATCGGTGGAATGTTTTAAGCGCCTTGGTTCTGATGAGTTTGAGCAGTGGGAAAAAAATGGAGAGATGTGTTTTTTTTTTGTTGGTTGTTGGTCATCAGGTTATGGGATGAGATACTGCCCAATTTGATCCTTGGGGTTTATTGACACAATAAGCCATGAAACCAAGGGTCCCGTCATGAAGCAACCAGTTGGGGAATGTAACAAAATACCCCGCTCCCTGTGTATTTTTTTTTGGGACTTTTTGAAGTGAAACAGCTTGAATTTGTAAAGTACGTTCAAGATGTTCAAGGGTAGAAAGCCTCTACATCCCTGAAAATTAACATGGTACCCAAAAATGTAGGTTTGGAAGATGACTTCCCCCTTTCGAACAGGTGATGTTCTCGTTCCATGTTAGTTTCGGGGGTGTATGAACCATCAGAATCGAGATTTTCTGAGTTCCGTCGGATGAATGTTCAGTTCCTGAAAGCTAAGTTAGGTGGTTTCTGAAAGATTTTTTGAATTTTCACACCCTACCGGGGAAAAATGATCCAATTTGACTTTAGGGGCAGATTTTTTCAATTGGATGGCAAACAAAGCACACCAACCATCTCTTCCATCAAAGATATATGTATCTACATGTTTCATTTCCACATAAGTCATGAACTCGATTGGGCTGAAACTTTACAGATTAATTTAGCAGATGATAGTTGGAGTTCAGTTGGATGATTTTGGCTTCATAAACCTTGAAGTCCAGTTGATTCAAAGGATGATACTTGGTATCTCGGTGTAGCTACCAACTACGTTTGAGTTGCGTTCTAACTATAATTATATAACCCCTGTAGGTTAATTGAAATTCGTCCCCTAAATACGGTGAAACAACTAACCCAACTTGTCAACAGCAGTGACAAATCACTACCGAAAGATTTTTTGAAGGGGGCTTTTTGAGTGTGTCAGTGTGTAATCTTAATCTGTTCATGATTGTGGGTTGTGGGCCCCCTGCCTTGGAGCCGTCCTGCTGTCTTCGTCTGGCGAGATTCTTCGTTGGGCAGGGCAGAGTTTGGACTCAGCCTTAATAGCCAGCGTCATAGCTGAGGACTAGAAGCAGTTCATCGGCGAGCTTGAAACCCTTGCAGTCTTGGCAGCTATTAGTATGTGGGCTGATTGGCTCACTGCGAAGCATGTGGTCTTCTTCATTGACAATGAGGCATCGAGTTTTGCATCCTGAAAGGCTATTCGAAGAATCTCCAAGATGGTGCATGCTTTAGCAACCCTTGAAGAGAAGGTTGGATGCTTTGCATGGTATGCCCGTGTGCCCTCGGAAGCGAATATTGCAGACCCCCCATCACGTGGATCTTCTCACATGCTATTGCCAGAAGACAAGAGGCAGGGGTTTGGTGATTTGACATCACTGTGGTGATCATTGCCCCTTGGTGAAAGGGAGAAGGATGCAAGTGGCAACTCGTGGTTGACTTCCCCCTCTGTGGTCTAAAAAGTGTGTGCGAGTTTCTGCGAGCTGTTACTTTCATGTTTGAAAAGTTGCTACTTGAAATAATGATTTAAGGGATGTACCAAACAAAAAGAAGTTATTCTTTGGGATGCGAACCCTCTCTCGGGAGTTCTTATGTTAGTTTTTTTGAACATAGCAATTTTGTTCCAGCAAAGATGGACGTTGTTGACCTTTTTTGAGTTGATCGTGGGAAATGTTTGATGATGCTTCACAAACAAACCTTCGTTAGAGAAACAAATCTCTAGCTACACGTTTGGGACGGGCGTTTGATTTGCCGGTTTATTGTATTTCTTGGCAAATCGTAGAAAATCGTCTCTTGTACCCTTAGCACCTTTAAATTTGGTTGGGTTTTTATGTAACTCAGTGAAAGTATGTGAAAGTTAAACCTTTTGCTAGTAGCAGGGGACCTATGTTTTGCACAGATTTGTTCACCGAACTTACTAAATACTGTAGTACCTCACGTACCACCAAGTACATTATTATACCCCCTGGATAATTCACATATAGATACAATAAAGATATATATATACATATAGAGAGAGAGAAACTGTGTTTTCGAAAGGGGAAAAACTCCTTTGAACTATGACAGCTCTTTGGGTGTAAATTTGCCATTAAATTTCAAGGGTGTTTTCTCAAGCCCCCCAAGACCCCTAACCTGTGAGATGTGTCAGTTGTGGCCTCAAAGCTATTCAATGGAACAGTAAGTTTGATGCTGGTTGTTTGGGTTACATGCAGAAACTGTACACCCCTCAACATCCTTGGCACAAAAGTTAATGATTGGAAAAAACACTGAAAAAGAGATGCACTTGGCGAATCTTAGGTCCCGGGAGAGAAAAAGTTTTGCACTCCCTGAAAACGAACAGCTCGCCCAGGAAAATTGGTGGTTGGAAGACAAGACTACTTTCCCTTTTGGGAAGGTCTATTTTCAGGGGCGAACTGTTACTTTTAGAGTCCCAGATCGCCATAAGAAATTTCCGGAAGAAAAAAATGAGAACAAAAAAACAGACGAAAACCCTGCTCCTACCATAGAACATCCAAAAGTTCACTATAGCTATTGTTCTGAAGGGGGAAAGCGAACTATCTGACAAGCCGCAATGCCCACCTCAGAATAATTAAAAAAATTACAATGTGTAGATCAGATTATGTCAAGAAATTATGACTGGGTGGTGGTTTCAAATATTTTCTATGTTCACCCCTGCTAAGGGAGATGATCCAATTTGACTACTGTAATATTTTTCAAACGGGTTGAAACCACCAACTAGATGAGATTGATCTTGTGAAGGAACAGGAAGCCACCGTGATTTCCCTGCGGCGTATCCAATGAGTCCAATTTGTTTTTTCTTCGGGCGGTGCTCAGGTGCGGTGGACCTCATTTTGCGCGCGAATGCCCTGAGGGAGGCGGCGGAGGCGGGAGCTGAAGGGCTACGAGGTGGGTTCCTACCATCGTTGTGAATGGACGGACATGGGGATCCCTATAAATGGCTGAAAATCAATGGGTAACTGGGGTTTTTCCACCCCGTTGTAAGTGGAGCTATAATCCTATGCTTATAACTGGTTTTTGGGCCCACTTTGTAGGAAAACCAAAAACCTGGAGTGTGACATTTGCGAATCCATATATGGGCAGTTTCAAAAACCGTTGTGCTACTTGCATTTACCCTTAACCCAAGATGCAATTGTGGCAAATAAAGGTTTAGAGGGATTTCCAGGTGATTTTTTGACTTTCTAGCATGGCAAATCGCCATTATATAATTAAAGCACTTAAACCACCATTTGGGGAACATGTTCTATTCTTTTCCAACCACCCACAGTCGCAAATCTAAAAGCCTTACCTTCCGAAGAACGATCACATATCCCAGCCCCGCACTTTTGAAGATTTCTGGTTCTTTTTCCGAGCGTGGGATATGGAGAGTCGACCCTTGTAGGCTAGTTTCAAGGGACAATTGGGTGTACCCCTTGGGGATTATAACCCATGAATATCCACGAACAATAGGGCCTATATAAGAATTTCCCATAGGGGTTCGTGAATAGGGGTACATCCAACTATCCCCTGATAGTTGCTTTGTAGGATTTCCATTTTGGTTTCCAGGGAAAACCTCAAGTGTGAGACACACCTGGACAAAAACGGGCAACTGATGCCCATGAAACGGAGGAAGTTCCCTAACCTATTAAATGCTAGGTGGTGGTTCAACTATTCTTTTTTTAACCTCTACTTGGGGAAGATGAACCCATTTTGACTCATATTTTTCACTTGGGTTGGTTCAACCACCAACTAGAATGTTCTTTTTTGGAGTGTTTTAAACATCGCATGGAAAATTTAGGGGGTGAACATATGATGTTTAAACGTTCGGCTCGCCTTTTCTGCGATGTTAATTTGGGGACGTGAATCCCAAAGCCTGTCTTAATCAAATCTAAGAATCTAAGATTGTTTGGTGAAACAACCATTTCTGACTCATGATTCACCCACTTCAAAAAGCATCCATGCAACCAATCATGACCTGGATATGTTTAAGGTGATTTTTTTGCTTTCTATCATGGCAACTTGCTATTAAATCCTTACACCCTGGAAGATTAACATGGAACCTACAAATCACCCATGAAAAGAAAGGAAAATGATCTGAACCAAACCTCCATGAGGACATGTTCCATGTTAATCTTCCGGGGTGTATTTGGGGAATATGTTTTTACATGTTCCAATCAACTTAAAACTAATCTAAGATCAGCCCCTTGGTCCTTCATCCTTGCACGAAACTTGCGGTGAAAGCTCCAGGTAAAGGTGGTGGTGGCGGTGCTGCTCCCAGCACTTTGCCTAGTTGGATGATCGACGATATCAAAGATCTCTGTGACAGGTGCCACAAAAAAAAGGTGGGTTGCTTGGAGGATCATCCCAGGACTCAAAAATGAACACGACTGGCTGGAAAATCACTATTTTTAATAGGAGATACATCTTCAAATGGTTGGTGCAGTGAGTGAAGGGTGGGGTGGACTGGAGCAGATCTACCACACACACTTGGTTCTGTGGGGTCTGTTGGGAATCTGCTGGGAAACAGAAATTGGTAAGTTCCATATATTTTTCTTTAAAAGGGGGATGTATTTAAAAAACGTGTGAGTACTTGGATGATCATCCCAGGACTTGTAAGTGTTTAGGATCACCCCCATTTTAAACCCAAAACAAGGCCATTTGGAAGGGGAACGTTGGGGGACTTACAATCACCATGGTTCTTAACCACTCCATCCTGGGATGATCCTCCAAGTGGTTTCTGTGACAGGTGTTTCCACCCCATGGGTCGTCCGGGTAAAGTATAAGGACCTCACGTTTTAGTGTGACAGGATGTGGTTTAGTATGTGGGGAAACTGCCTTTCAAACATGGTTTTAAGATTTTTTGATTGGTGGATTTCTGCATGAACTACTAGTAGCTTAAATTACCGGAGGGTAAATATCAGCTTTGTCCAGATTTGTGAGTTGGACAGGTGTTACACATATATTAGGCAAATAACCTCAAGATACCCGAGGATTAAGTCAAAGTTGGGCAGTCGGTTTTTCTCTAAAAGGTCCGTTTTTGGTAGGGTTTTTGAAAACGTCTTTAGAGTCACGGCCTTTTCATGGATGGCAATCAACTCGTTAAACTTCTTTGTGATGTCTAAGTTTAGTTCGGAGGTTATTTCATGGGACTGTGATAGTACAAAACGGAAGGAAGCATGGGGAACGGAGCAAAGATGACATCTAAAATCTCTTCATAGGGAGCGATTTGAAGCTACCCCTATAGGTTGTTATATAAGCACATCTTAGCGATACATCCACAATATTTCAACTTTGCATTTGTAATCAGGTTATTTGTTCTTTCAAAAAAAAGGTGTGTCAAACACCATTTCGGGACGGACGGATGGGTCGGTTCAGCTGTTTCCAACCATCCAACAAGCCATTTCCAAACCATAGTATTTTTGGGCCCGAAAAGTTGGATCGTTACCCCCAGCCATAAAAAGTGGCAAAATGAACTGGGTGGTGGTTTTAAAGATGTTTTATTTTCACCTCTATTTGGGGAAGAAAATCACCCATTTTGAGAAATTCATATTTTTCAAGTGGGTTGGTTCAACCACCAACTAGTGAAGTTTTGTTTGTGGGTGGATTTCCTACGAAAAATGGCCATGGTTATCCTGGTGGTGACGAGCCAGCATCCTGGGTGGAAAAAGTGACCCCAAAGTTATATTCATCAAATTTTCACGAAACACTTCCTTGACCTGTCCAGGTTTAGCATCGACGAACGCTTGGAACGCCGTGTCATGGAACGTATGGAGCAACTCGGCGGCCTCCAGTGCATCCCCAACTTTGAAACACATAGGATTCATGTTGCTAGTGTATGATTATTACTAATTTACCACTAAAAAGTCATATTAATGTTCATTGTGGTGAAAGTAGATGGCGAAACTCCCAAAAAGGTGGCTATTTGTAAGAAGCCATAATAAATCAATACATGGGAGTGGCTAGCCATCTACTTTCCAGGTGGTGTAAGTAAATATTCAGTAAGATACATGGATCCAAGTGTCACGGTTGATGATGAAACACTTCATTTCGATTTTGTGCTCAATGATTCCTTTATAAATCTTTAATTCTTTGGGGTGGTAGGTTATTTGGGGGGGTAGGCATAAACTTCTTCATGGGTTTTTGGAAGGAAAGAAGATGGTTTTTGTTTGGAAAACATTCATATACGAAACTAGATGCCTGGTGGGGGAAATCCGTTACCTGACACATATTGTGAAGGAAATATCCATCATATCTGGAAACAATACACCACTATTTGTGTAAGTTAAGGTAGTTTTTTACGGATTCGATCCTATGGGAAATCATCACCATGAATTTCACCACCATTTGGTAGGTTGAATATGTTTGCGATTTTTGTCCAACCACCCAAAAATCTCGCAAATCTAAGTACAGAAACGTATCAAAAACAAGTAAAACAGCAGGAACCTGCAAATTTGTCCTCCACTCCTGGAGTTTAACGGTTCGCCCCTTGATATTTCAGGCCTTCCCAAAAAGGAGATTCATTAACCCCATACCATCCATGGGACTGGTATACTTACCTACATAAATGGTTGTTTTTAATGATATATGGTAAATTATAGGTAAATATACCGTTCGTCCCATGGATGCGTCATGGGAACAGTATCCCAGAAAGTTGACTCACCGATTTTTTTGTGACGACTCAGTGAACGCTCGATCCCAGTTTGACGGCTAAAAAAGATTTGCAAAGGAGAAAAGTTGTGGGTCACCATTTTGTACCAACCCTGTCGTCTTTTGGTTGGTTTTGAAGGCCCTGTTTTTATTGGGGTGGTGGCCCTGCCTTCAAAAAATAGAGGTCCAACATTGGGGTTCTATCGGTAGGGTTTTTTCAAGTTAGAACTCCACGACTAAACCCCACGACTGGATGTCCCGTTGGAAGTTAGGATCAATGGGTTATTTCACCCCGATATATCCCACTTGATAAGTAGGTGAAATAAGCCATTGATCCGATCACCATTGATCCTTGCGTTTACAAGGGTCCAACGGGTCCATGCAAGATGGAGGAAGAAATTTGGGGCCCAAAGTGTAGGCACAGCATCCATGGGACGAAAGGTATATTTACCTACATGAATGGGTGAGTGTTTTAGGGTTTTCATGTAGGTATATATACCTTTCGTCCCATGAATCCTATGGGGTAGGCAATTTGTTGCGTTGTTTGCAAGAGATGGAGACATTCAACCCTCAGGTTTTTCTTGGGACAAACGGCTCCCCAGGTCACGGCAAGATACCTTCAAAGAGGTGTGCGAGGGGGGTGGTTTTGCAAGGAGACGTGAATTGTTTTTTTTACCTAAAAGCCAACCCCTTGAGGTCTTTTTATAGTTTGATGTAACCCCGAATTTTTGTTGAAAACCCAAGATAGGGCATTAATTGAAAGGAGATATACACATCTTCCCAAAACCACAGCCCATGATTTTTTGGGATGTGAAATTTCGGGCGTGTAGGGGGATGGGTTGACTTGTGTTTTTTTTCGGTACCACCTTAGTAGTTGGTTGGATCCCGTTTGCGTGATCACTCAGCTGGAGGGAGAGGGTGAACCAAGGGCCGTATGGTTTGGGTGTACCAAGAGTGTGTTTTGGGATGAAGATGGAGGGATGGTAGTTGTCAAGCCCTGAAGAGCGGTGATGACCCAGATCTCCAGATCCCATGTCAAAAAAGGGAGGGTGGTTTCACCAACTGAAGCTGGGTGGTGGCAACTCAAATATATGTTTTAAGATTTTCACCCCGAAAATTTGGGGAAGAAAATCACCCATTTTTGACGAATTCATATTTTTCAAAGGGGTTGGTGAAAAACCACCAACTAGTTTAAGATTCTCCCAAAAGCAAACAGAAGAATTCCTTGAAAAGGGGGACCATTTCAAAAGGAAAGGCTTTTTCTTCCAACCATCCATTTTTCAGGAGTAAACTCACTGTTAAACCTCACCGGGTTGTTTCCTTCCGGATGGTTCTTGGACTGGTTGTTCGTGAAAATTTTGGAGTTGGAAACAGGTACGGAAGCTGACTGGAACATCAACGATGTTGATGGTAAAAAACACGGAAAGGTTTGGTGGATTTGCCATGTTCGTTTCCAGTTAGGTTTACCGGAGGATATCTCCAAATGAAGAACCCCACCACCATATATGTATAGGTGATGATACTACGCCATTAAGGCTTACCATCGTTAACCAGTAAAATGAAATGATAACTGCCTGGAAAACCAGTTGCTGTTAATTTCCATCAACTTTACCCCTAAAACCAGCCACAGTTGCCTAAAAAAATGGCACACTACGCTTTCCAGGTGGTGGGTTTTTGTTAATTGCTCGGTTTTGGCATCCCCAAATTGCTGGCATCCCTAAGACATGCAGAAAAACATGGCGGCACGACCTGCAGGATATTAAGAGCCTCGGCGAGACCTTGGAAACGGTAGCTTCGCCTGCAATGCTGGAGAATTGGGGGTGCAAATTGCCTGCAAAATTTCTGCCGATTTTTGGGGGGATGACAGGCAGAAATCATACATGGCCATACTTGGGATCATCTGAAAAAATCTTTGAAGTTATCTACGACTAGGTGGTGGTTTCAAATATTTTCTATTTGTACCCTGAAAATTGGGGAAATGATCCAATTTGACTAATATTTTTCAGGTGGGTTGAAACCACCAACCAGTAGCCCACTTAATATACTTACCTTTGGATCCTAAACTTCCTGTCCGGGACATCCATAATATCACCAATCATGATGCGTTGAAACCACCAACTAGTGATGTGTTGGATCTACCCCAATTCACACAAGATGCAGGCCATCCTCGTCACCACCAGCATGACGTGACATTTTTTTAGGCTTCGGGGATCCCGAATTGAACCTTCAAGTGCCACTGCTATACTGGGTGGAGGGTAGATTTCTAAGTATACTGGGTGGAGGGTAGATTTCTAAGAAAACTCCAAAATAGCCCTTGGAACATAGTCCAGACCCTCAAGCACCTGTTTGTGAAGGAAATCGTTTCATACTTGTATTTTGCGGGTACCTGGGGTCTTCCTGAGCTCTGTTGACATGTTCAATGGGAAATATCTTTGTCATGTTTCTACTTTGTGTTTTTCTTGTTTGCTGAAAGAATGAAGTGTTCAGATCCCTACCGTACAAAGAACCATGGCACGTTCCTTCAAACAGGTGAATTCGGCAGAAAGTTATCGGGGGACGTATTTGTCCCTTCTCCTTTCCCCCAAAACTTTTCAGCTGGTGAGGTTCGACGGTTAAAAAAAATTGCAACCTTTGAAGATTCCCATTTTGACATATATTTTTCAATGGGGTTGAAACCACCAACTAGGAAGATTCCACTCGACTTCACGCAGATGCATCGGACGACGGTCATCTTAACCGACGAATGAAGGTTTTGATGTTTGAAAAATGTGCTCATGCCAGGTATGTTTTTCAATTGACTCACTAAAACTGTCATTACTAGAATATTATGGTGTTCATATTGGGAGTGGTAGTGCCTGGTTCAGTACCTGTGTTCATTAACTCACAGATAAATGAACCGTTCATGAATATCCATCAAAATTTCCCAATACAAACCGGTTCTTATTTGTTCATGGACAGCTACAAGACCCCAACTATGACCCATAGGGTCCCTGTATGTACGGCATTAGGTATGATCTAATTCCAACGAACTTACCATAAAAACCAACCGTTCACGCAGCGGTAAATGTATTAAAGTTACATTCCCATGGATCCTATGGACATCTTCGCCCACTTTTCCACCGCTAACCACTTTTCGTTTCGGACATGAAAAGGCTCGAAGTCCTCCCGGATTGCTTTCCGTGAAGCTGCGTGAAATGGAGGTGTGAAACAGGGGAAACCTGTTTTTTTGAGGGGGGAGGTGGGGGCTTGGGTTGGCTGAACCAGCACGGAAGTTCTTCCTTCTTGCGCTCTTTCTACTCAGTGCTTTAACTCTTTTTGCCTTAAATCCTTTACCCTTCAATCCTTTTACCTTTTCACCCTTTTATCTTCTGACTCTTTTTTGTTCTCGACCTTGTTGGCGTGCTGTTTTCGCCTTTGTGGTTCTTTGTTAGTGTGCTGTTCTCGTCTCTGTCGTCCTTCCTTGGTGTGCCGTTGGTGTGCCGTTCTCTCCTTTGGGGCTTGGAGTATGGTAAAACCTTTTCATACCAGGGAGCAATTTGGAGCTACCCCCGGGTCATTTTTTCACTACAAAAAGGTACGTGACATGATAGTTCTAAAGCAAAATGTACCCAAATTTTTGCGGGTGGGATGGGAATTGTTTGGTGGGTAAGAAAGATGGGTTTAGTCTAGTTAGACAATTGAACAACTGACTATATCCCATCACCGATAGAAACCATAAATATCAACCAAGAAGGTGGTTGGGAGAGGGTTATGACATGGAACCCTCAGCTGGCACATGGTGCGATGGGGCGAGAGATGATCATATCTCAAAGGTTGAAGAGTTTCGAGGCGATCTGCCATGGTACCCACTGGAGCATTGCCCAGAAGCTAGAAATTCCACAGCCGGACCAGGTGGCTCAAGAGGAGAGTTACCAAGACGCCAAGGGTGTGAAGGGTGGCGATTCCAAAGGAGTCAAAGGAGACTTCTGCCAGTTTGGTACACCCTGGAGAAAGCCCACTTTGTTTATGTGTGCCCACGTGGACCCAACTGAACTCCATCGCTTATCCAAAACTTGCTCAGGTCCAAGAGGACAGTGCTCTCGGACGAGAGTGCCTCTCTTCTTGCTCTCAGGCTCATGTCGTGAGGCGCCGTTGGACACAGGTTGCACAACCTTACCCACGACGTCTCTGTGTTGCTTTGGCTCACTCTCTTACATCGGCTTCGCATTTGATTTCTGCACACAAGTTTTTCTGAATAATTTGCTTCACTTGTCAGATTTTAGCTCTGCCTCCTTGGCAAGAAAAGAGACTTGAAGGACCCTCTTGGGGCCCAATTGACCCCCAAACCGAGCCTTCAAAAATGAGGGGGATGAAGGGCATGTTTCCCCCATTTTTTGGCCCCCTGCCGGTCCGCCAAAGTGACCAAAAAGAGGCTTGAAGGACCCACTTGAGGCCGCCCAATTGACCCCCAAACCGGAAAAGGAGGGAAGAAAGGAGAGGATCGCGAGAGCATAAGGAAAGAAGGGAGGAGACGCAGTGAAGGAGTGAGGAAGGAGGTATCAGATCTGCGGGAGTCATGTAAAGGTTTCGAATCATCCAATTGAAACAACCAATTAAGAATTGTTGTTTGGGATTCCAGGAAAATGGTAAAAAACCCACCCGAGCAAGGTATTTGGATGTCTACATAGGCCAACATTACACCATTTACACCTGAAAATGGGGGCCTGCAAAAGGAAATTCCTATTGGAAACTATCATTTTTATAGGGTCCATCCGTTAGTTTTCAGGGGTGCAGGTGAGCCAAAAAAATACTCCAAAAATGGACGAGCAAAAGACAGCGGTTCAGAATTTTCGAGGGTCATAAAATCCCGGCCGGGTTTCTACTAGGATGTCCCGTTTGAAGTTGGGATCAAGAGTTAGGATCCGAGGGTCATAACCTACTGTATAAATGGGGTATAGCGGGGTGATAAGCCATTTACTAATCATTGATCCTAACTTCCTGGGACATTCAAGTAGTGGATAGAAAACAGTTTTCATCATGTCAGGTGAGAATTTGGGGGCCTCATGTTTTTTTGAGAGACATGTGTCAATCATGTGGGAAAGTTGACTCCTGTCATGTGTTTTCTTTAGTTTGGTGAGAAAACACCATGAAAACACCATTCCCTCGAAGTCCTTGGCCACCATTTTTTTATATTGGTTGGTTTATGAGTTTCACTATTTTTTCTGCAAGTGTTTATCGAAAGGATTCAAAAGAAAGCCCACCATCTTTTTTTTGATGGTGGCAACGACTTCCAGGGATTGATCCTGTTGGATGTGATTTTCAAATCCAGGATTTGAACCATCTGGTCAGGTTGCGGTTTGAGAGGTTTTGTGAATAGAAACGACAAAAAGAAACACGGTATAAAACTTTGGTGTTTTAATCTTACACCCTGGAAACTTAACGGCTGGAACCTGAAGTCATCACCTGTTTGAAAAGGAAAATCATCTTCCAAACCTCCATTTTTGGGTTCCATGTTAATTTTCAGGGATGTATGAGTTATTTCGTTTGCTTTCAATCTGCATTTCTATCTCCACATTTGCATGTTTTGAATCTCTATGGCTCTATCAATATCGACGTATTAGATGTATGTGTTAAATGTATATGTAACGGTTGTTGGAGGAAATCCTGCACCAGTTGATAGGTAGTTTATCCCAGTCTTTGCAGGGTGTTGTACATCCCAGGTGGTGCAGGATTTCTTTCATCAAGAGAATTACTCATATGATCACACCAAAATACGCACCCGAAAACTAACATGAGCATTTGAAGATGTAAATCTCCTATTGAAAATCGAGATTTTCCTATGTCATGTTAGTTTTCAACGGTTGCCCTGCACATCATTCATCCTGTAAACCTCACCTCAATAAAAGGTCTTTGAAAAAAATCAGACTCGCCAGGACGGCACCTTTGTTCCCAAAGGAGGCGATGGCCGGTTTTTTGGGGGGCTGGAGAACCGCAAAGGGCACAACATCCAGGGTTTTCGTTGTTGTTTGCATCCTTTTGAGCAAAACCCAAACACACAACTGGTTGGTGGTTTCAAACATTTTTTATGTTCACCCCTACCTGGGGAAATGATCCAATTTGACTAATATTTTTCAAAGGGGTTGAAACCACCAACCAGACAAGTTGAGGTAGGTTTGTCTTGTTACTTCACATTCCCATGATTTTTCTTTTAGGCGTTCATAATGAATTCATTACTCCATGTTTGTTTTTTGTTAAAGGAGTTTTTGTTCCACACCATTAACACCAACAGTAGCGGTGGTTTAGTATGCAACTGGAGTCGCCTTCGAAAAAATTTTAAGAATGCTCTGGAAAAACAAAAAGTGACAGCGAATCCTCGGTGGCCTCCAAAAAGAACCACCCAAAATATCCGGACTTCCGCCACAGGATTTCAAAAATACCCATGGGGATACGGAAAAAAATCGCCGCCACCAAAAGCACCCAACACCCGTAGATAGCCATTCGGAGGCCTTTCCCCGAAATCTTGGAAACTTGGATTTTGTTGTTTTAATGAAGCCTAAGTATACGAAAACCCCCTCAAAACTGGCTATTTTGCGGAACCCAAAACACCCTTGCGAAATACAGCTTCAAACCCATCCATTGGAGGGTCCCAGCCCCAGCTGATCCTTAGGGAAGGTGATTTTTTTTTGATCCGCATTCTACCCTGGGATGAACGATGTCAAGTTTGCTGCATTCTCTCAGGGATTTTTTTCCACCTAAATAATCATCCAGTAAGTTGAAAGACGCTGAAGCAGCAAACACAAACTCGAAAGGTAAAAGAAATCAAATTGAAATGGACTGGATTTTTTTTATGTAATTACTCCGCGATAGTAAGTCATAAGTATTCTATATTTATGTTGTATATGTTATGATATTATATATAAGATTCCTACAAAGTCAATATGAGGTATTTACTTCATTCATCTTCCTGGGTGTGCAAACCACAAAATATGTGTTTCTTCCATCATCTCTTGGGTTCCAGGTATATATGTTATTTTTGGGGGGGGCGACAGTACTTGGAGGATCATCTCACTTAGGAAATGGTTAGGATCACGCCCATTGATTAGCCATAAAGTTCACCCATTTGGGTTCAGGGAGTATCCTTACATATGGGACGAAAACGATCACCATTGTTAGGCAAACCACGTATTCGTCCGTCCTGGGTCCTGATCCTCCAAGTAACCCCCCCCACTCACTGGGCAATCGTGGTGATTTGTCGTCAAGCTTTGGAAGTCCCAATTTTCCTCTCCAGGAAAGGGAAAAGGCAAAGGTCGGAGCCAGTGCGGAAGCCCAACAGATGAAACTTTGCCATATGACATATATGTCATCTATATATTCTAGGTGGTTGCAACTCAAATATTTGTTTGATGTTCACAGCCCGAAAATTGGGGTTGCGGCTTCGCCATTTCTTTCAACCGCAAGTTCTCCGCAAGCATTGTTTTCCGCAAACCTCCAAATCCCAGGTTTGGAACCCCAAGTCTTCAACGGTTTACACTGCGGTAAACTAAGATAGCAATGGAGCAATAGACCCGGATTGGCAGTATATACCACTTATATACCACTTATATATTGCCAATTGGCTGATTATATGGTACCTACCACCTATTAAGGGAACCAGGAAACTCCATTGATGAAGATGTATTTCCTATCAAAAAATGGGGATATTCCATTGCTACTGTTGATGGTTCAGAAATCCGGCTAACCAGCTGTTACATATGAAACCCTATACAAAAATGGGATATTCTCCATATGGGTGTTTCCAAAAATGGGGATACCCCAAAATGCATGGTTTATAATGGAAAACCCTATTAAAATGGATGTTTTGGGGGTACCCCTATTTTTTTGGAAACGCCCAAATATAGTGCAGGATTTCTGAACCATCAACCAATATGTGAGTTTACCAGAGGGGTTTTCATGATTCAATCCTCTGAGGTTCAGTCCTCCACGTGGAAGGTGGAGTGGGAGCTTTCAGTGGTTGAAATCGTGGAAAGTTTTTGGGTGGGTGACCTGGATGGACTTGAAAACACCTCGACCTTGGAGGATCAAACCACTTCTTACTTGGGCCAATGGCTAAGCGACTCAAAACTTGCTTTGGGATTACATATTTTAGTAGGGAAAACTAAGCCGTTCAAACTTTCATTTCAGGGTTCCATTGGCTAAGTGACACTTAGTAAGTCTGGGAGGTATCTGGGTGGTGGTTTGAAATATTCTTAATTTTCATCCCTATTTGGAGAAAAGATCCAGGTTGACGAGTCGACGAGCATATTTTTCAAATGGGTTGATATCATCAACTAGTTAGGATCACCCCCCTTAGTAAGCCATAAAGTTAGCCCATTTGGAAGGGGTTTTTTACAACCCGATCCTTAGGGGACGAAAACGATCACCATAGTTTTTTTTACCGCTTACAAGTCCTGGGATGATCCTCTAAGTAGGGCTTTCTGCTATCATACCTTTTTTCAGGTGATTTTTCAGGGCTTCTTTGAGGTGGATTTTACACACGTTAAACAGCTAACATTTTGAGGGCTTGGGGTTCAAGGGTTGCCAAAAGTGTTTGTTTTTTCAAATGTTTTTTTTTTTAACGGATGATTCAATCCTATGGGATGAACATCACCATGATAAACCACCAGTTGGAAGAATATGTTTTTTTTGATTTTTGTCCGACCACCTATACGGGGGGGCATTTGTTACAAGTATGTTGCACGTTGTGATTTTGTGTTCAAATATGTTATTCAGATTCACCCTCCTTTCGGGGAAGATGGATGAACTCACAATGATTAACATGTTTCAAGTGGGGTTGAAAACCATTCAGTAGATGATGACGTTCCATCTACAAATATCATGTAGATATACATACAAATTTTGAATCATGTTGCAGGGTCCAAAGGCATCTGTTACGTGGCAGTTGGGCATCAATCCCAGTGGTTCCAACATAGACTGCAAGAATCCATCCCCTGAGCAGGGATGATATGATCCTTAGTGTAACTTCCAATCCCAAATACGGGGTGGATACTGATACAGTCTTTCATTTACTTGGGAGAATCAGAAAAGGTCCGAAAAACAGATACTGTTACAGTACTTGTAATATTTGTAATCCTTCAAGTAAATGGAAGAAACATTTATTTTGATAAAAAAGATACACCCTGGAAGAATAACATGGAACCTACAAATCACCCATTGAGAAAGGAAAATCATCTTACAAACCTCCGTGATTATGTTCCATGTTAATCTTCCAGAGTGTAAGGAGGATTCTCCATACAAACCATTGTTTCACAAGCCTTGAACCACGGCTTCGTTGAAAAACCGCTCCCGCCAGGGCGTCGAGCCCTCCTCCACGCTCCAGGCATGTGATTCGTAGTTCACAGCCGATGTTGGGTGACAGTTGGGCGGTTGACCAACCTACTCACAACAAACCGAAAGCTGGTTTCAAATATGTTTGATTTTCATCCCTATGTGAGCAAGTTTGGTTCAACTTCTTGCATGTAAACTTATTGAGAAGAGATCCCCACCTGCGGTTGGGGCTAGTTATCTTGGATCGCACGTTTATCCGAGAATCGTCGCGCATCAAAACCCCGGTGGGTTGGGTTATATAGGGGATTGTACCACCCAGTTATATAGGGATATATAGGGATTATAATAATCCAGCATAAGGATCCCTATTGACCAACCAGGCAGTGTTCCATAATGAACGGGTGGATGACGAGCGCGAGGCCATGCAGCAAGCACTATGGGCTGGAGTGAAGGGGGTGGTGACCAGCTCCAACAAGTTGCCAGAGAACTTTAGAGAGTCTCGCAAGCGCAGAATTGAAGATGATCGTCAGAGCCAAGGATCGGCTGACGGAGGAGGAGTTGCCCATTATGGCAGGCGTGCAGCATTGCATCGCCTGGCACGCACAAGCGGCAAGGTTCCCAGTTTGAAAGCTCCACCAATTCGGTCCGATTGAGGATTGGTCAAGTCATGTTACTACCGTAGTGCACCCTTTGACGCTTCGAAGATTGGATGATTGGTAGGGATTCTTGGGGATTCTAACCCATAAATACCCACGAAAAATAGGGCTTATGTAAGAATTTCCCATAGGGGTACGTTGGTAGGGGTACATCCTTGGGTGGTGGTGGCAACTCAAATATTTTTTATTTTCACCCCGATCCCTGGGGAAGATGAACCCATTTTGACGAGCATATTTTTCAACTGCAGGTTGAAACCACCAACTAGACAAGGATGTGGGTCGTGTTTTCTGATCCGAAAGGGGAAATGATTCCCAAGTTTACTGATAATATTTTAAAGGGGAGAAAACCCAGCAACTAGAGTCATGGCTAGGTGTGTCTTTAAATTAGGTCATTACTATAATTGTGTCATAAAATTAGATAAATTAGGTGTTATTAAAAAGAGGTCATGTTCCGAAAACCAGCCTTTATATTTTGAAGAACCGATATCTTCTGGTCAATAATTTCATTCAAACCGAGGTCACCTCATCGCCCCAAATGTCAGGGGCTACTTTAAGAGGGACCTGAAGTCAAGCACCAAATTTTCCCAGCGATCTTTCAAGGGCTAATCCAGGAACCATTGCGGTGTTTACCCACTTATTATTTTGGATACACCCCCGAAAACTGACAGGACAATGGAAAATCCACCAGGTAATGAAGTTTGAAGATGTATTTCCTACTGAAAATGGTGGATTTTCTCCAAAGTCATGTTGGTTTTCAGGGGTGTAGTATCCCTATATCTTTAACGGAACTCTTGGGATCTCTAGGGTTGAAACATCAACGGACTCCTGCTGGGATGGCGTCCTTCCAAAACAAACCGCAACTTGCAGGTCACGTGATAGTCGGAAAAAAGCCACACGTAGGTGTGGTCGCGGGGTGGTGGGATGAAGGCCATGTAACTTTTTTTTTTCGCAAAGCTACACCAGATGAGCAATGAAAAAACAACTACTGTAGTTGTTTATAGGTTATATCAGGGATCATACTGCCCAGTTATATGGGGATTGTAATAAACCATTGTGTTTTTTTTCGCGGCTCAGGTAAAATGGTCGAATTTGACGAGCGTATTTATTTTTCAGATGGGTTGAACACACCAACTAGTAGAGTCCTGGTTAATTTCTAGCGTCAATGTTTTCAACGATTTGTTTGTCGGTAATTTTGTAACCCCGGATCCGAAAAGGGGCAAATGATGATGAAATTATTCCACAATTTTTGACGACGTTCTTTCATGTTTGACGATTGGGGCGGAGGTTCATCCACCAGCTATAGTTATTGTTTTCGGTTGTAAGGCTAGAACGGTTGCTAAGTATGCCTTTCTGATTCTGGAGGATGATAGGGTTTTTCAATTGGATTTTTTTCCAGACCTTTTTGTGGCACTTTTTGTAGCTTTTTGTCATGTATCTGCCATTGGGGAGTTGTTTGCACCATTTTTGGCAGGGAACATGTTTTACTTCTCCTCGCCTGGGCCAAGAAAGTCTGAGCATGTTAGTTTTCAGCCTCAGCAAAGGTATGCCCTCCAGGTAGGATCCGTAGGATCCATCAAGCTCATGAAATCAATGATGAAAAAACAACAAAATACGGCGCCTTAGCTTGTTGATGTTTCAGAATTCCCGCAACCACCTGGAACCCCAAACAACCATTTATAAATGGTTGTTTCAATGGGATGATTCCAAATCTTTATATAGAAAATGGTTGTTTCACCAAACATCCATTTATAAATGGTCGTTTGGGGTTCCAGGCACATGAAATGTACACCACTTTGAAACTTGATCAACGACCTATCCACAGTATCAAGGGGAGCATGGCCTTCTGGGGTGGCGTCAGGAGCCGCAGTCGCGATCGCAGTCGCGATCGCGAGCGCCGCGACTCCCGGTCCCGCTCAAACAAGCGGTCCCGTCGGGGAACGCCAGATTCGGTGAGCATTTAAGGGCTGAAAGATACCCGGGCAATGGTACTACCCTAAGGCTCCTGACCCCTCCTATGGAAACACCAGACCCTCCTAATGACACCCTGGGGCCTTAAAACAGGTGGTTTTGACACCCCATGACATCCCATGGAGCCTTAGGGTAGGATGTTCCAGGAAGTTAGGATCAATGGCTGAAAATTCACCTACTTATAAATGGGGTATATATTGAGGTTAGCACGCACTGATCCTAGCCTTTTACTAACTTCATGGGACATCCTAGTAGTTTTTTCTTTTCAGATTTGTGTAAGGATGTGCATGGTGTTATTCTTTTTACCGTGGTAAGTGACCCTTTGGGAAATGTTCTTAAGCATCTGAAGCAAATTTTTCCGACCATCTTCAGCAGGTCTACTATGAACTTACTGAAAAGGAATCTACTCTAAGCTTCGGTAAATCTTATGTGAAACCCGATTCATCTATAGATTGTTGCTGGAAGGGAGATCGACATTTCAGAGGCAGTGACTGGGTGTTTCAACCACTTCGTATTGAACTTCCTGGAAAAGAGAGGACGTATCTTGTGTTTGTTTGAGGTGATGTTCTTACTTTCTACTGTGGTAAATCACCATTAAGCCACCATTTCGGGAATCCCTTTTATATATTGCAAGCCTAATAAGCTAATTGAATCAAACAACCAACCAACAACACCAACCAACCAGCCAACCAACCAAACCAACAAACCAACCACAACAACAAACCAACCACAACAACAACAACAACAACAACAACAACAACAACAACAACTTCGAGACCATCCTTCAAGACCCAACCTGACAATCAATCTCGCCCTGGCTCAAGCTGCTCGCTGCGAACAACGTGACCGGTCATCCGATAGCAGTGAAACGACGAAAGGGATCCTTGGAGGAGATTCGGTTGGTTTTTGGAAGGGGGGAAAAAATTGAGCAATGAAAAAAAACCTGGTTGTTTGGGGTATAGGGGATTATATTACCCAGCTATATAGGGATTATAATATATTATAATAAACCATTATAAGGATCCTTATTAACCAACCAGTATAATGGAAAGTAGTAAGGTTTTTTTTTCGTAGCTCAATTAAGATCCTGGAAGGTTGGGGGTTTCTAACCCATAAAATACCCACGAAAAATAGGGCTTATCTAAGGATTTCCCATAGGAAATACGTTGGTAGGGGTACCTCCAATTATCCCATGATACAAGGTGAGCCCCTATGATCCTTATAAATGGGGTGAAATAACTCCTATTGAAGCAGGAGTATAACCCCAGTTACAGATGTATTTTCGGCGATCTGTAAGGGGGTTATCAATCCATTTATAAGTCGTAGGGGTTCACCTTGTTTAAAAAAAAACATGGTGTACCATTTTTTTAGGCAACTGTGCCTGGTTGTAGAGGAACTGGTTTTCCAGGGATGATTTTTTGCGGTGGCTGGGAAAGAGATGACAGTTACAAAACAGTGTAGTATTGGATGTTCAAAGTAGATTACGAAATATGACGAGGCAAAATCAAAATACACATCCCATACCATCCATGTATGGCATATTTACCTACATTTGGTTGGTTTCAATGGTAAAATATGGTAAATGTAGGTAAATATACCATACATGGATGCTATGGGAATAGATTAGCTTCCAATTTTCCGAGCTTGCTAATTATATCATACCAAGTTTGGTACTTGTTTGATTTCTACATAGCAAGTATTAGATGTTCCCTCAGGACCATTGAACTTTTTGAGTTTAGTAGGGTTTCAAATGTAACCTACTGAAAGTTATACATTTAGCGAGGGACATAAGTCTTGCCAAGATAATGGGAATCTAAGGTACCCCCCCAAAGCTACACCCCCCAAGAAAAAAAGGCCCTAATAAGGCCTTATTAAGGGAAACCAATGGTTAATAGTCCATTAATAAGGCCTTATTTATTGGAAGAGGTAGCTTTGGGGGGGGGGGGGTACCTTAGATTCCCATGAAGATACTACTATGGTGAGGTCGGTTGTATGGTGTTCATGTCTTTTCTCCTTGATTCTTGGATGAAATTGACCTACTTGGCAAGCATCAATGCCCAGTCAACTTCCAGTTTTTTACATGTCAATTTTGTGAATTTGTGTCCCTGGTAGTTGGTGGAAGTTGATCTCATTTTGACTCGTGGTAATATGGAAGATTATTTCAGAATTTCAGTCGTTAGTTTGGGTGCTTTTATCATGCCCACAATACTGTGATGTTTTGATATGTTTTGCTAGTTTCCCTTTTTACCACGTCTGATGTCTGATCGGATGTCTCTCACTTGTTATTCTTGGTGTCTCTGCTTTACTTTTGGGACAGCGGAGCTGGACCATCGTCAGAGCCTCCCAATGAGCTCATCAGCGGAACAGAACATCTTCCATATGGCTGAGACAAACGGGTGAGCTTTCGAAGGCGCTGAAATTTACCTGGCAGAAAGGGGGGTGGTAGGAGGAAAAACCTACAAATACCTCTTTGATCAGCGGGAAATGGGGGGGCTACCGACATTGCCGTGGAGATGCGTGGATTGGGATAGTGCTTCACTCACAGCGGAACATGAAGTCCTATACCGGAAGTTCTACCAACCTGCGTCAACAAATTTCAGCTTTTGAGCAAGGATGAGATCTGCACATTAATGTCAGAGGCGTTTCCTGGTTTGAAAAGTTTGAGCTTCGGTTGCAATTTATATGCAACATGTTTTTCTTTGATTAACTTGGCCTGCCCTGGGCACCCCACGTGTTCTAGGAACGAAACTCCCAGTGCTTCCCGCAGAAGATGAGCTGACAAACAAGTGGTGGCTATACAGTTCATAGCCACACTCACACGGAACGTTGTGTGGACAAAGCTCTTCCTCGCCTATGATCCCCAGAGTTGTTTCATTCAAAGGTTTTTGATATTCATGTCAAAGTGCATACATACATACATACATACATACATACATACATACATACATACATACATACATACATACATACATACGTACAAAGGTTTTTGATATTCATGTCAAAGTGCATACATACATACATACATACATACATACATACATACATACATACATACATACATACATACATACATACATACATACATACATAACAGCATATACACATAGTGAGAGTTTGGATAGATCAGAAGGCTCAACAAGACCTTCCTGCCCCTTTTGGCCTGCTTATCCCTCGCAGGAGGGATGTTTCGCATTTTGTCCGCAGCGTTACTGGTGACCGCCCACCCCTCCAGAGTTGAGATTTTTGGGGCGAAGTCGCGGGGGTGTAAGCGTCCGGACGGTTGATGTAACATAGGATGCCCCAGGAAGTTAGGATCAATGCTTGGTAAATGGCTTATAACCCCGATATATCCCACTTATTAGTAGGTGAAATAAGCCATTGATCCTAACCATTTGCTTTATATAACTTCTTGGGACATCCAAGTATTTGTTTTTTCAGCCAGAAAAAATTCTATTATGATGGATTTTGAAGGGGGGAGGTACAATATTTGCTCGGGGGAAACAATTGCGGTATTTCTGTGGGGCTATGGTATCCATGTTTAGGCTTGAGGTGTGTGATTCGTGGAGGAAAATCCGGAGGCATTTGAGATTGAAATGATGTTGCAAGAGATTGATTAAAGAGCGGCCACCCAAAAAGGTATGTTCTACCTGCGCTTCATTCAGAAATGGATTCTTTTGTATTTGAAACATGAACTCAGATTCGAAAGGGTCTGCGTCCAAGATGATTAAGGTGCATATGCATGAAGAGGTGATTTAGTTGCAGGCAAATATTGTAAATTGGAGATGGGTGATGATTAGGCAAAAGCTACCCCTTCCTGTCATTGATTCAACTGATGGTAAATTGTTGGTTTGGGTTGGTGGTTTGGATTCCTGGGATCCCCTTCTGAGGGATTGTTACTTAGGTGTACCCCGATTCGAATCCCAAACCATTGCGCCCCAAAGCACAAATTTACCATGAGATTGATCAAATGGTGGTTTATCGAAGGAATCCGATCTAAAATGCTTTAATTCAAGTTTAGGAACATTTAGGGCCAATTATTTGGCCCGAATAAACTCCCCTTATTTTTCAAAGTGTCGCTGCTCCAGCCATTTTTGGAACCAAACTTGCAATATAGAACCGCTCTTGATGGCGCATGAAGTTGGTCACCCTGCAGCCAGTATGGCATGATGCGATACGAGTGGCAAGGTGCGCTGCATCGGTTGGTATCTTGGCGGTTGTTGGGTATTTGTTGGGGGATGTGGGGGAAGGTTCCCACATTTTTCAGGGGACAAAACAGGTTGGTGAAACACGATTCACTAGATAAAATGTTCCAAAAAAAGCGGGTGATGTTAGGAAAAAATAGAAAAAGGTGATACTTTGAATTACTCAAAGATGAAAATCACCACCAAGCACCAACAAGTTTGGTAGGAAGATGATGGTTTTGTAGTCTTTCCATGTCTTTCCAAAGGTCAATAGTTTGAAGTATTTGTTGAGATGTTCCCCGGGTCCAGTAACTTATGGAAAATGCAGTTTTTCAGCTCTGGATAATTTTCTGCTGTACATGTACCTGTGGGGATGTGCCACCAACTGACCTGGCGCTATGTTGATTGGAAAGCACCCAATTTTTGGAGGGTGAGTGAAGAGTTTCTAGATGGTGGTTTCAAATATTTCTTATTTTCACCCTGAAAATTGGGGAAGATGAACCCATTTTGACGAATATTTTTTCAAATGGATTGAAACCACCAACCAGTTTTGGATCAAAGTATATGTTTCAAGTCATCCCCAATGAAAGTGAAGTTGCACACATTTGTTCTGGTCAAATTTTAGAGACGTCACACGAGTTTTCACCCCAAAAGGTAGCTGAGGAAGGGAAATCCCCTTATTTCAGGGAAAGAGAGTGTGGTGAAATATTCTAGTTTGACCAGATGTGTTTGATTTCTTTAAATATTTTGTAGTCGAAGAATTGGTAAATATTCCAACCCTGTAGATCTCTATGGGATACATTCCCCAAAACTAATATAGCACATGCCAGAAGGCCGGGCCCCAAAAGGAGACTCATCAGCTCATCACTCCAACCCCAGTGTTTCAGGCACTACCTCAGATTCAGGGAGGGTATGTTTTGGGATGAAAACATTCGATCCGCCGAACCCGGGCACAGTAGTAATCACCCTGAAACTAACAACCAAAGTTGGCCCCTGGTTTCCTTTTTGGGGCAATTTTCCGCAATTTCGGTAGTGGCTGCATGTTTCAGGAACCATGTATACATCCAAAACGAACATGACTGGCTGGAAAATCCCAACCAATTGAGTCAGATGTATCTCCAATTAAAAGATACCGAAAATCCCGTGATAGCCAGGGAGAGCTAAAAGAGGCAGTGATGATGAATTTTCCTACTAAATGAGGAGCTAAAGAACCCTATAACTATAAGCGTTAACCCTCAAAATCACGGGGGTACGCTGATGCTCCAGCTTTCCACCCGTTCGTTTTTTTGGACCGGCTTGTCTCTTCATCCCGTGCCTTTAGCGTTTTTTTTGCCGGTCGGAAATCGACACCGACACCCAAGACGTGTGGAGAAGACGTCGGATCGACACCCGCCGTGGTCACTTATAGCAAGGCCCTTGCTGCACCTTGGCGATGCGGTAAAATTTTGTAGCGAAGGTTGGTCGCAACCAACCCAACACGAAAACGGGGTTTGAAAAACTGGCTATGATGGTTATGTTGACGTTGAAAACGAAGGGCTACTATGCAAGACATGGGATGTTTCTCCTTTTTGGAAAAGTTGAAGAAACCATCTCTATTTAGCAATATCAACATGTTTTGTTGGCCTGGTTTCATGTCAGTTTTTCCTGGGGGGGTGTGCAGTGCTAGGATGTCCCAGGAAGTTAGGATCAAAGGTTGGGATTAGTGGGGTACAACCCCAATATACCCCATTTATAAATAGGTGAAATAAGCCATTGATCCTCACCATTGATCCTAACAAACCTAACGGAACATCCAAGTGGTTACCCTCCCTAAAACTAACAGGTCTCAAAGGTGCCAAAGTTAAAAGTTGAAACCCGAAACTTGATTATATGGGAATACACCGAGTTACAGGCTAGTTGCGCCCTGGAAATTTCAACATAGAAAGGCGTGTGTTTATTGTTTACTTCCTACTACCATGGGATTCAGCACCATTTTTCACCACCTTTTGATTTGGTAGAAATGTTTTAATGATTTTTTCCCACCTTAAGCAAATCAAAGCAGGGTTGCTACAGAATCATCTTGTATAGGTGCTTAAGCTGATGATGATCATCCTGCTGGATGTGATATAAGGGGAAATTGAGTCGATTAAGGTCAAACATCCCCCAAAGGGATAAAAAGACAGTTCACGTCATCCGATGTGATGTCACTGGCATCTTAAAATGTCACTGTTTGACGCTGATTTGTTCATGAAGATGGAAAGAAAACGCCAGGGCAGTTCGTTTCTTGGTTTTAGCTGGTGTTTCAGCAGCATTTGTTCAAGATTTTGTTCAGCCAGCAGATTGGTTCTAGCTGCAATTTTTCGCGAGTTTTTTCTTGGTGATCTTGCAGATTGTAGATGGAGATCTGGGATGCTGTGGCGTAGTATTTTTTCTCCAACGAAATGAGGGGACTTAGTTTTTGCACGTGGTGGAAACTCAACTCAAAGGGGTAAACCCCCAACTTCTC
Organism: Breviolum minutum Mf 1.05b.01; assembly: GCA_000507305.1. Taxonomy (NCBI): domain Eukaryota; class Dinophyceae; order Suessiales; family Symbiodiniaceae; genus Breviolum; species Breviolum minutum. The sequence goes on from DF239026.1 coordinate 153,187, forward strand.
AACATGCTTATTAACTTTGATTTGCTTCAAAAGGTGGTTGGAAACATTTCACAACATATATTCCCCAAATGGTGGGTGATTTTTCATGGTGATATGTTCATCCCATGGGATCGAATTCATCAAAAATCACCTGAAAGAAAACACGGTAGTCAATAGGGTATATTAGGAAATTATAACCTCTGTTCCCCCGCAATGACCTGCCAGCGTGTGACCTTTTTCAAAAAAATCCACCCATACAGAATCCATCCGATCCATCCGGCCCCCGAAGGCACAACGGAGCTCGAGCAACTGGCCACAAGCCTTGCATTCCTTACTGGATCTTCAGTCCAACTTGGTGCAAGGCGGGGTCCCTGCGATTTGTTTGAAGGTACCCACTTGGAGGATCATCCCCTCAGTTGAGCCAGGAAAAAAATATCTGGTTGCCTAGGATATTATTGTGGATTATACTACCCAGTTATATAGGGATTGCAATAAGCCATTATAAGGATCCCTATTAAACAACCAGGATTTTATGGATTTCGTTAGTGCTCCCCCGAAAACTAAGATGACTGGATGGAAAATCAACCAATTTTCAATAGGAGATATATACATCGACTCAAACTGTTGGGATTTTCCATTGTCATGTTAGTTTTCCGGGGTGTAAGTGGTTAGTAACCTCCGTTTATAAGCTGGCTGGTGGTTTCAAATATGTTTTATTTTCACCCCGAACCTGGGGAAATGATCCAATTTGACTAGTTGAAACCACCAACTACTTGGAGGTTCATCCCAGTTAGTAAGTGGTTAATAACTATGATCAGTAAGTCCCCTAAGTAGGGTTGTTCCATTTCCAAATGGCCGAATTCCATGGCTTATAAATGGGGGTTATACTGACTACTTACTAAGTGGGATGATCCGCCAAGTAGTAAGCCATTCAGTGAACGGCCATTCGGAAGCGGTCCCACCCATGGTGCCTCACATCAGGCAATGCTGTCACTTGGACGGCTGCAGTTGGTGGTTCCAGTGAAGATTGGCCTCGAGCGGTGCAGATGCTTCGAAGAATGCAACAGTATCATGGTGTTTTCCCGTGGGTTGTTCCCATCCTAAACACTACTAGGTGGTGGTTTCAAATATTTGTTATTTTCACCATTATTTGGGGAAGATCTCCCATTTGACTCATATTTTTCAGATGGGTTGAAACCACCAACCAGACTAAATGTATGGCATATGTACCAACAGTCCCCCAATCTTTGACTAAACGTAGGTAGATATACCATAATATACCACACATTGAGTGTTTGGGCATGTGTTAATAGTTACAGGCTTCCTAAAAAGGGAGGGGAAGGGCGTATCAAGGGGATGGTAACTGGTTTCATGTTTTAGGGTTTCTTATGTTTGGCAACGTGAGGGAAGGATAGGAAAGGAATTGGGGCATACTGGGGCTATTAGGGATCTCCCCCCAGTATTGACCTTATGAATTTTGATTGTAAGGGATTTCAAGGTGAGTATACACCTTGGGAGTGCAAGGCCAAACAAAGAGGTCTTTGGGAGAATAAAGTGAAAGATCCTACCAATTCTACCAATTGGTCGACGTGGACTTCCGGGGATACGATACATTTTTCATTGATGAAAAAAGATTTGGCACGATGGGCCCCTACGATCATTATATATGGAGCCATAAACCCCACAAATGGCTGCATAGACGGGTCACTAGGGTTTTTTCACCCTTGCAAGTGGAGTTATAGCCAACCCTACTTATAAGTGGTTTTTGGGCCCACCTTGCAAGTTTCTTGGTTGATTCTCGCCACTCCGCTGAGGTATGCCATTCAAGCCAATGTGACTTGGCATGCCGGACAGGAACCAGGATGCCTGGCAAGGGGTTGGTTCCCCCTGATTAATGTTAGAAGCTTGGGGGTGCTTTCCCAGTAGGTGGCAACTGAAGGTAGAAATGAAAATCCTGTATACACAAAATGAAAAGTGTGTTGGTGTACTGATGTTACTGATGTTACTGCGTTCGGACCACAAGGGGCCAAGCTTGCAAATTGGTGTTTGTTTAAGGTGATAGGTGATTTTTTACTTTCTACATACTAATCACCATGAAAAACCACCATTTGGGGAACATGTTTTGTGATTCTTTTCCAACCACCGAACAGCTTCGGAAATCGAATTAAGCTGTACTTGGAGGATCATCACAGGACTTGTAAGTGGTTAGTAACCCCCAGTTATAAGCCATGGAGTTCGGCCATTTGGAAGGGGAACAACCCTACTTAGGGGACTTCCTGACCAGGTTATTAACCTATTTACCACTTACCAGCTGGGATGACCCTCCAAGTAGGTGGTGCAAGTTCAAAGATGTTTGCGTAGTTTGTATCATTAAAGATTGGTGAATAATAGAACTAATTTGACGATCATATTTTTGAAATGTGCGGCAAACAGACACTGACTTGCAAAGCAAAGAAATTTATCCCTTCAAAATCATGAAATTAATTAGTAAAATGATGTAAAATGTGTGTAAACCTGATACTTTATGGAAATTCACGCGTTTTTTCTGCTTTGTAAACCTGACCATTTTTTAATTTCTACTTGACTTGGAGTTCTTGAAATGGCTGGATTTACAGCCGTACAGCTGAGGTCATCACCTTCAGTTCGATGATGGGAAATTGGAAGGTCGCACAGCAGATGTTGCAGGAGATGAAACGACATCATGTGTGCCTCGGGCGTTATGGCGACATGGCAATTCGCTTGTGTTTGTTAGGTAACCCCCACCCAGGAAAAAAATATACATAGGGATTCCTTTTTAAACATATAATTTAATAAATATTCCTGTTGGTGACTGTTACTGATTCTTTTGGTAAAGGATGTGATACCCACCCTTGTGTTTGTTTTTCAGGTGTTTTTTTTGTCCTTTCTACCATAGTAAATCACCATTAAACCCACCATTTGGTAGGAAGGTTTTTCATTTTCAGGAAAGGCAATGTGTTTTTCCACAAACACACGTTTCATGTCCGTGGTTTAAAGGTGAAGTTTCGCGAAATGTATATCAAATAAATTCTTTTTATGTGCAGTGAATCTATTCAGAAATTCAAACAAAAAGCATTTTTTAATATTTAAGTTGTACCCCACTTCAGATTTTGTTGGCCACTTGTTGAATGCTCACATTTTAAAATCCAGATGTTTCAAGGTCATTTCCGGGTGGCATTTCCACCCCATCCACCATCCACCAGGCGTTGGGATGTGGCTTCGTGCAACGCCTCGTTGTCCTCCAGTTTTTCGTGGTCAAGAGCCTTGATGATGCTGCGAAGCATGGCAGAACGAGGCACGAAACGAAACGCGTTTCACGAAAGCCGCCAAGGGAACGCAAAACGCATAGGGGAAACTCCGTTGTAGCCAGAGGTTTTTCTCTGGGATTTTTTAAGGTCGATTTTTTTAAAGGTGTGGTGATGAAAAAAAAACCCGATGACATCACCGATTTATTTGGGTTTGTTGATGTTTAAGGGGGAACATTCATCGGAAAGCCCGTCCAAAAAGAAAAAAAGCCTGGTGTTTGTTGTTGCTTTGTCTGTTTCAGGAATGAAATTCGATGAAAAAAGTTGCTACACTACTACTAGGTGGTAGTTTGTCAACAAAAAAGATGGACTTACTGTAGATTTTTCACCCAAAAAATTGGTGGGATAAGATTTGGTTCACCCATTTTTGACTTTCACCCGCAGGTTTTCATAAAGGGGTGGCAGGAATCAACCACCAACTAGTCGAACCATGGGACCATGGAACCATCTTGGCGCACCAAACAGGCCTTGGGGCCCCCTTTTTTGGGGTTAAAATGGTAGATTTAAGCCACTTCAAAAGTCCGATCTTTTAACAGTCGGGCACCGGATGGTTTTTTGTTTTATCAATACGTTTCTTTGATTTTTGCAACCAATGGCGGCTAGTAAACTTGATGCATAGATATTTCATTGCTTGGTATTCATATGTGCTTTTGTTTAACAAGATATGTTTCATTGATAACCCCCTATGAATGGCCGAAACTAGATGGGTTTCATAGGGGTTTTTGTTACCCCGATACCTGGTGACTTTGGGCCTACCGGCTTCATGGCTTCCCCAATACCTCAGAGAGGTCTACAGCCCAATTGGACATCGAAGAATATTTGCATTGCGCTTTCAAAGACTTGGCAGAAGGTCTTGCTGTTGGCAGAGGACCATTGGTCCGGAAAAAAAGGGGAAAAGTCTGGGGGCAGGTGGGTTGGTTTGGGGATGAAATCGTAAGCCCAAGTAGGAATTTAAGAAGGAATTTTGGCAATGACTTGTGGTTGTTTAAGGTTGTTTTTTACTGTCTTACCATGGTAAGTGACTATCAAACCACCATCTAACCACCGAACAATAAGAAGCAAATCTAAGCAATGATTGGGGAGTTGGAGGGAGTACTACAGTCATTGGAGGGAGTAAATGTAAGAATGTTGGAGGGAGTAAAAATTGGAAAAAATGTCAAGCAATGATTTTTATACATATATCATATGGGATTCTACTATAAACTACATAAGACTACCCCGTCTTAGTAAAGCAAGGGGTAAAAGGAAGCGCGCAGTTCACTTCAAGTCATAAAATGTTGGTCAGAATTTCATTGGGCCCAAAAAATCACTTTCCGGGAAAGCACGTTGCTGTTAATTTCCATCAACTTTACCCCAAAACCAGCCACAGTTGCCTAAAAAAATTGTACACTACTATAGGTTTTCCAGGTTGTTGGTTTTAGTTTTGTGACTCAAAGCTGATCATGTTTTTGTTAAACAGATCCAGTCGATTTGTCAACGTATTCGGCTTCTCGATCTCTTGGCAAAGCATAAAGGGAATGAAAAAAAGAACTCTACATACCCAAAGGTTTACACAGACCCTTAGATTTTACCACCCCAAAAGGAAACGAGTCTTCCGACCATCATTTTTCAGTGGCTATGCGAAACTTTGGGAATCCCTCCCAAAATGCCCGAAAAATTCAGGTTTAGGAATTCTCTAAGGAAGTCTAGTTGGAAAACTTCGGATATACAAATTTTTGTTCAACCAAAAAATCAAGTAGCTGGTAGTAATTTGCTGACCTGTAATAGTTTTCAACTGTTGGTCGTAAATAATTTATTTCAGGTACCTAAAATGGAGGTACTTTAACCTTATGAGGCTATTTTTGGGGGATGGGTTTTCCCTTACATAAGCCTTACCATACAGCTTCTATGGGAGAGTACCTCCATTTTTGGGTACCTGAAATTCCTGATGATAATTTGTCAGCTAAATAAAAACCTTTGTCAACGTTGGGGTCTTTGAAGAATCTATAGGAAATGCTGCTGGTTGGTGATCTAGGATATCATGGAAATCACCTCATGAGGTCTCAATGCCTCAAAAAAAAACATTCGGAACTTGTCTTGGCAAATCTTGGGTTTTTTTGCGTCCCTTATTTCCCTGAACGGTTGACCCTTTAAATCTGGTGTTTTTTTCAGGTAACGCACAAAATGTGAAACTTTTAGCTGGACACCTAAGTTTTGCCTAGTTGTGTTTGTTGAAGTTGATTTGTTTACTTTCTACCATGGTAAATCACCATTACACTGGACCATTTGGGGAAGCTGTTTGTGATTCTTGTCCAACCACCGAATGGTCGCAAATCTAAGGGAAGGTTGGGCCACGTGTTTTTCCGGGTGACACAACCAGGACCTTCTTGGTTATAGCAGCAGTATCACCAAGTGCCCCTGGTTTCTGTGACAAAAACGGGTGGTTTTGGTGATTGGGGTTGGTGCAGACCAAGAAACATGTCAGAAGATTGGAGGTTGGGGAAATATCATCAAATTCAGCCAGATAGATGAATGAACGTGTACATATACATATTTTATTACCAATTTGATTGATTTAATTATATTTAATATATACAAATTATAGATATGTGCCGTATATATACATGTTTGTCTATCCAGTCTGCACATACTACTGTACCCCCCTTTTTGAGATTTTTGTATTTCCCATAGGAACCCTCAAGCAAAGAAGGCAGCAAATGAAACAAAACACGGATTGTTTAGGGTTTTGGAGGGATGCAAAATTCACCCAGGTCATAGATCTGAGGACTGGAGCATGTGGTTGAAATGTTTGCGCTGGAATGTGCGTTGAGGGCGGGATGCCCCCGCCAACAGAATCCACGATAAAAAGGAGCACTACTGGATCAGCGTCCAGTATCTTCAGCAATTTCACGAAGGGGTCATCCAAAGGCAAGCAGCCTGGCAAGCAGGGAGCCATGGGTGTTTTGGGATTCATGGCCGTGGCTATTGCAATCTCCGGCGTTGCCGAAAGGCCTGCTGCTGCGCATCTCCCCCTATCAGTGGCTCATGGCAGAGGATCTGCACATGGACCTCAGCCGTGGAACACCTGCACCTGATACTGCGGCCCAAAAAAGAAAAAACAGTTCACGTGCCTTGAAGTCGTTGGGCGCCAGGAAGCAGTAGGCAAAAAGATTTGGCGCATGCTCGGCTTCAAGCGTAGCCCAGCCGCGTCAAGGTGAACCGACAAATGGTTGCAAAGACCAAAAACAAAACACAGCGTCAAGCACACTGAGCCATATGGGCTTTGGGTCCAGAAACCCGTCGACTCCATAAAAACACATAGTCATGGGGAAAGGTCACGCAGAAATACATGTCGATGGAAGCCCCAACTATGTCAAATTTTAGTCGGTGATTAGAGTCAAATATTTCCATAGTTGTTCTTGAAAAAAGCCGTCCGTCGTATCACATGGCACGGCTGGCTTGCTATTGTATAGCTAAGTTTTCGTAAGATGAACTTCTTATAACATCAGCACCGGGGAGGCCTCGGTTGCAAGAAGCGGTGGCTGAAGTCGGTCAACCAGACGTCCAGCGTGGTGGTCGCGGGCTGCCATTTCCTCGAAAACTAGCAGCAAAACCTTGCCCTTTGAAAATAGGCCGAAATTACCCCAAAAGGACGCTGGATAAAGTCTCCCTTAAGTTGCCCACACTTGTGTTCAAGCACCCACACTCAACAGAATTAAAAAAGGAGTTGCCTTCCAAACCGCAATTTTTAGTAGCGATCCCTTAGATTTCTGCTTGCTATGCGTTTTTGGATGAACCATTTGCCATTGCTGCTGAAGCATCTTCATGGGAATCCAAGGGGCCCCACCCCCCATCCACCCCCTCTCAAGAAATAAGGCCTTCTTAGGAGAATATTCAGGGACTATGATGGTTACAAGCCCTTAATAAGGCCCGGCTATTTCCTTGGTCCTTAGATTGCCATGCCATTTGCTGCTGTCTTCCCCCAATTTTCAGCTTCACCCAGGCTGAAAGGTGCAAGGATCTTGCAAGAACTGCAGGCCTGGAACATGGGAACTTGATGATTAACACCAACACCCATATTGTCATTTGATAAAACTTTATCTTGGTGGTGGTTTCACGCATTTTTTATGGTCACCCCTACAGTATCTGGGGAAGATTCCCATTTTGACAAATATTTTTCAAATGGGTTGAGAACACCAACTAGTTATCATTTGAAAGTGATTGTCATTTGACCATGATGTAGCATGTGATCGGGATTTTTTGTTGTGATAATGATTATCTGTTTGACAAAGAGTATCGTTTGAAAAGATTGTCCCTTGGCTTTGATGTTTTATTTAGTGACTTTCATTTGATGAGGATCGCCATCTGACCATGATTAACCCTATGATACTGTAGGGACTTTTCATTTGATAGAGATTTATCATGTGATCAAGAATATCATGTATAGACTGTATAGATTGTACTTTGACTAGGGTTGAATATTTGATTGCGATTGGTCATTTGATAGTGATGGTTAATTGACTGTATGATTTATCACGTGTATTTTTTTTAGTTGATATTTATTACTAGCTGACTTCGATTCTTCATTTGACTAAGATTGCCCCGAAGATAATAATCCATTGGTAAAGAAAATTCACCGCATGCTGATGACCTCAAATGAAAGATATAGTTTTCGAAAAAAGACGTGTCGATGCTGAATCACCACCTATCACCTTATTCAGTTGTTTGTTTTTCAGGTGACTTTTTACGAATTCGATCCCATGGGATTCACCTGAACTTAATAAGCAAATCCAGATTTAATGTACGTAGATTAGATTAGATCTAACCCCCGACCCAATAACAAGGTTGGTAGATTTTTTGGCGTTTTTTTTCCAACCACCAAATATCCATTGAAAATGGTAAATTTTACCAACATTTACCATAAAAAACAATCATCCCTTCATGGATCGGTAAATATACCATGCATATTAGGGTGTTTCCAAAAATAATGGTACTCCCCAAATCATCCATTAAAAAAAAGGGTTTTCCATTATTTTCACCATCCATTTTGGGGTACCCCTTTTTTTGGGTACACATCCATATATCCTTTGGGTGATGATGCGATGTTGTTGTTTTTTAATAAAGATCACCTCCAAGGGCCCTTTTAATGATGAAAAATTCCCTAATATCGCAGGGTGATGTTAGATTCACGCTCGGAATTCGCACACTTACACCTCCAAAAGTGAAAGATGGAACCTGAACATGATGGATATGATGGTTTTCCAAAGGGAATCTCTTTTCCAGGGGCTGATTTTCAGTTTCATGTGAGTAATTAGACTGTGAATTTTTTAATGGTCGATTGTTTTGTTTTACCCCCTTCAAGAAACTATTCAATTTGGTTTGCGCATAGTTTTCCGACTGGGTTGAAATCAAGAACTAGAAATCATCTGGAATGTGTTGCTTTATACATCTCGATGAAATCGCGACGAGGTCGTTAGCCATTTTGGAAAAGAATAAGACGTTGGTTTTTTCGTGTAAAAACATCACAATCCCGCAACTACCACTAACTAATCACATTCCTCATAGGATCCATGGATGGTATGTTTACCGACATTTGGTTGATTGTTTGGGTAAATGTAACGGTAAATGTATATATACCTAGAACCAAAATGACCCTTGTTTTGATGGAAAAGATACCAATCCCATGGATCCTTTATGGTTGCATCAAAAAAAACACGTCACCTTGGAGGAGAAGCATTTGGAGCCCGACCTCATCACCTTCAATGCCACAATGACTTCGTGGGGACATGGAAGCAGGCGCGACAAGCAGAATGACAGCTGCTTGGATGTCCCAGAAAGTTAGGATCAATGGTTAGTAAATGGGTTATAACCCCGATTTATCCCACTTATAAGTAGGTTCCAAGCCATTTACTAACCATTTACTAACTTCAAGGGACATCCAAGTGGGTTTGTTGCGGAATTTTCAGACTCGACGAAGCAGAGCAAGGTAGAAAATGGTTGTTGTAGATCTCCCAAAACATTGGAAGGAAGATGAAGGAACTACAGAATATATATGGTGTTCCTGGTTTTAAAGTGGAGCTCTAAATTTTGAGTCTTCCCCACGCAATGTAAATAATTAGCTGGTTCAGGGTGTGCCAAATATGATCCCTGTCTTGTAGGGCCCGTAAGTCCCTTAAATAGGTGATTTTTTACCAACTTACTAGCAATCGTTACTATCACTTCCAGCCGGACACCCTAGTAGACCTGATGAAGCAACACCAAAAACGTGATGGGCGCCCATTGTAGTTCATGAGGTCGCACCAAATTTTTGCACCAAAACCTTGATGAGACCTTGGTGGTTTTCGCAAAATCCGACGATCACCAGGTGAGCATGGTAGTTTATCCTAGTATTTACAAGGATGTCCCAGGAAGTTAGGATCAATGGTTAGGATCAATGGCTTATAACCTACTTATAAATGGGGTATATTGGGGTTATGACTCACTGATCCTAACCTTTGATCCATTTTGATCCTAACTTCCTGGGACATCCTAGTAGTTTATCCCAGTATTACCAAGGGTTTATATATCCAACATTGGTGCAGTAAATTTCTTCCATCAACAGTAGTACAAAAGCTATGAATCTAGACTTCTGGAATCTCAGTTTGATTGGCGACCAGGCTGCCAAGTGGTGTTTGAGAAGTATCCCCACCTGCCTTGTTTGCCATGCAAGTGGGGGTGGGCGTTACTGTGATGTCCCAGGAAGTTCGTAAAAGGTTAGTAAATGGGTTAACGCTCCAAGTACTAACCATTTACAAACTTCCTGGAACATCCAACATTACCACGAATTCCCCCGTTAGGTCGGAAAACCTTGGAAGAAAGTGAAGATTCAAAACACGGGGCATATGGGAGACCCCCGATTTGGCCGCCAAAAAAAATGCCATCTCCTTAGATTTGTTGACATGGTGATTTTCTAGGTGGTGGCAAACTCAAAAATGTTTTATTTTCATTTTGACGAGCATATTTTTCAAAGGGGTTGAAACCACCAGCCAGATTTGTTGACATGGTGATTTTTGTGATCGATTTGTTATGCATGGGATTTAAGAAAAAAATGATGGCAAAAATCACCATGACAAATCACGATTTGCAAAACATTCCCCAGTGCAAACCGAGCATGTAATCCCTTATCTATAACCCAGCTAATAGGCTTCAAATCGGTGGAGGTTTCACCACCAACCACAATCTTGTGTTTGTTTCTCATGTGATTTTTTACGGATTCTACCATGGGATAAATCACAATGATAAAAAAAAGCATTTGGTAGGAAGATTTTTTGATTTTTTCCAACCACCGAACAAGCAAATTACAGATAATCATTGATGGCTCGTCAAACTACCCCCCCCTATCATACCCCAGCAGAAATAAGGGTTTGATAAGACCTCATTAAGGGAAACCAATGGTTGATAAGCCCAACAGGTACGTCCAAGAAAAGCCAAAAATGGCGTTCTAACTGGTCGGCCTGCTGGTGTGTCACCAAAAATTTCAGAAAGGGTTGCACTGGAGCTGCTCCTTTGCGCCCAGGAATTCTGGGATGTTCCATTGGAACTTAGGATCATTGCGGTTTATAACCTATTTTTAAATGTGGTATGTTGGGGTTATAACCCACTGATCCTAACCTTTGATCCTAACTTCCTGGGACATCCTAGTTCCAACCCCCGCAAAACAGCTGGAATTAAGGGGCAGTACCCCAATTTTTGGTACAGACAGATAGTTCCTTTGACCGGTCTCCTTTGCAGCCGCATTGGATGGGGCTACCTATGGTGGAGATTTTCCTGTGGCAGCTGTGCCACATGAGCATGTGTCCAAGCACGCAACCTTTTGCCTTGCAAAGCAATCCTTGCTGAAGTCAGGGCTGACTGGAAATTCCAAAGCGAATGTTTTCACTTACCACGGTGGAACAAAAATGATGGTTTGTGCTGCAAATGCTCTGCCACACCCGCAAGAATCAAAGATTTTTCCGGCCTTGCATCTTGGAACCATGAAAGGATAGACCACTAGATGCTTTGGAGAGGCAGCTGAAGCCAAGAAGGGTGATCAGTGCAATTTACCACTGCCCATTTTTCACCACTGATTTCTTTCAGAAGGGATTGGTTGCACAATATGGACCTGGGAGTGTCCTGCGATGCTATAGGGAAATGCCTGTTGGCATTTGCCTTGCAAGTTCCCAGGAAATCGGGCCAACCAAGTGGCTGCCCTATTCCGGAGAATCAAAGATTTTTATGCCAGGAATGGCAACCAACTCAAAGCACAGAATTGAAAACAAGGGCTGCCAAAACTAGGGTTTTGGTCCCTTGGGCCCTGTGAAATTTGTTAAGAGCTTTTGAATCAATTATGAAGCAGGAATTTGTTTGGTTACAAGATATTTGGTGGAATCTTACAAATGTTTGAGCAGAGATTCCTTTGAGACAAGACATTTGCAGGATATGTGTTTCAAATTGTTGATGCATATCGTCGGAAGTTTGCCTTTCAAACTTTCTCTGACAGCAATAAGCCATTATTTTAAAACGTTTGCCATAAAAAAAAAGGGTACACTTGAACTGTAACTGGTAGGGTTTTTGGCTTTTTGATTGCACGGAGTTTTCCCACATGAAACGACGAAAGGCCCTTCCACAGGCATCCTCCAAACTCACATCGCCTGGCTTCCAAGGTGGCCAGCAGCCATGCATGCCCTGTAGCTTGGGCCTGCAAGATGGGCCGAAGGGAGCCCCGATCGTTAGAAATGGAGTGACATGGGATCCTTCGGAAATGGCCGAAAAATACATGGGTATTTCCAAAAATAGGGGGAAAACCCCCAAAATGGATGGTTTATAATGGAAAACCCTATTAGAATGGATGATTTGGGGGTATCACTATTTTTGGAAACACCCACATGGGTAAGTGTTGTTATATTTTTGTGTACATGGAGATATATAAATCCTACGAAAAAACTGGTACGGGCCCACTTTGCAAAGGGAGGATGGTATTCAAGGGGGGGTTAACTTGGAAAGTGTAGAGGGTTCTTAGGAAAAGTCATCTCGCCCTCGTTTTTTCTGGACAAACTATAAAGAATTGCAATCAAAAAACACAAACATAGAAAAAATACACAACACTTCCGAAAACTAACATGGATCATGGATCCTCGAAACCTTTGGAAATGACTTTCCTTTCAACTGTTTGTGTTGGAAGTGAGTCATGCAGTCACCCGAAAGTTGAGATTTTTCCCCGTCAATGTGATTTTGCCATCCCCTCATTTGGGTACCGCGATGCCAACACAGTAGTTATTCCGAAATTTCTGAATGATGCAAGCTGTGGCGCTCAGCCACATGCATGGAGTCTTTTGGAGTTTTTTTCGGGAGGTTTTGGTGGATGGAAGCAATCTGCTTTGATCATGAATAAGTTGCACAACAATTGGAATCATACATTGGCTGTTGAGATTGAACACTACATTGCAAGGATGTACTGTAAAAATTTCAATGGAACATGTTATGACCAAAGTGATCCATCATGGATCAGGGTTGTCATATTGCGGGTGCAAGTGGACAGGGTTGTGAGTTTTTCAGGGTGATGTGAGAAATGCCAAGTTTATGAAGCTCCTTCCTTGGGAACATGATTTGGTCTCTGTTATGAGCCCCCCTTGCCCACCATGGTGTCGATCCTCATTGAAAAATGGCATTGAACATGAAGACGGAAAGCTCTTTATTGAAGCTTTCGCGAAAATGAGATATCTTCAGCCATTGGCTGTTGCCATTGAGAACGTGGATTCGATTTGTGACCATCAGCACTTCCCTATCTTGCTTCAGATGTTGCGTTGGGCAGGGTTTAAAATCATTTGGCAGAAGATCACAGACTTGAGATCAGTTGCACCAATTCATCGCCGTAGATGGCTTGCAGTTTGTACCCCAGTTGGAGATGAAACATGTGCAAATCCTTTGGTTGATCTTATCTGGATGCCTCCCACTAATCTTGCGAAGTTTGGTGTATTCGTTGAGTTGCCTGAGAGCCACATTGCTGAACTTGCAACTTGCCGTTCACGATTTCTACCGTTCCAAAGAATCACGATGTTCGGGATGTTTTGAAAGTCATCTTCCAAACCCTCCAATCTTATTTTTGGGGTGCGTAACAAAATTCGTGGAAAAAAATTTTAGACCCTAAAGGTACGTACAGTGATATTAAGCCGTTGGGGTTTCGGTATGTTTCGGTCTCCCTCCCAAGATGCGAAAGCGGGACTTATCGGAGATCCCCAAACAAGAAACCTTCACGAAGTGAAACCTATGATGCGATTGCACTGCCTAACTATAATCATGGCTACTCAACCTACCCCCTAACGTAACCCCCCCACCCATTAATAAGGCCTTATTAACCATGGGTTTCCCTTAATAAAGCCGTATTTCTGAGGGTTAGGGGGGGTTACTCTAGGGGGGATGGGTTGACCAGCCATGTTTTAACTTGGCAAATCTTTGAGTCGTCCCTCAAACCCGGAACAACCCCTTCAAATTTGTTGTTTTTATGTGAATCCCAAAAAGTTAAACCTTTAGCAGGTTTTTTTTTCAGGTGAGTTTTGTAACGGATTCTACGATGGGATTCATCACCATGAAAACCCCACCATTTGGTAAGAATATGTATGTGAATTGTTTCAACATAAGGCCTTGTGATCAGGGCATTTCACGGTTGATGTCCCTTTCTAAGGACGGCGGATTTTAGAGGGAGCAGCAGGTTGACCAGCCATAATTTGATTCCCATTCGTAGAAATTTGGTCTTAACCACAACATGCAACCACAAAGCCATATTTGGGGCTGAAACTAGTTAGTAAGTTGGTTGATTTCACTTATTTACAGCATTTACGGGCCCTACTTATAAATTGGTTATAACCCAAATACTAAATACCAGCAGGACATCCCAGTAGATTCCCATGTTCGGAAGTACCATGACTATAATCCGAAAGTAGGATCGAGCAAACTCATAGGATCAAGGATGAAAAAACTACAAAAAAGGGTGATTTTGTTGAAGTTTCAGAATTCCCTTCACCACATGGGTGTTTCCAAAAATAGGGGTACCCCAAAATGGATGGTCAAAAATGGAAAACCCTATTTTTTAATGGATGATTTGGGGGGAAAACCCACTAATTTTCGGAAACCCCCACATGGGGGATGTATAATTCCCTCCAGACAGTCAATAGCTGTTTCTGGTTCCCTTAATAGGTGGTAGGTAGCATATAACCCCCCAAAAGGCAATATATAAGTGGTATAAAGGTGGTATATACTGCCAATTGGGGGATTATATGGTACCTACCACCTATTAAGGGAACCAGGAAACTCCATTGAGACAGTTGTTTTTTCAATTTTGAAAAAGGTTCCAACTCTCTCATTATCACCTTCGCTCCAGCTGCGCCTCCTGGCTTCCTGTTTCTCGGCGTTTCATTTCTTGGTGATCTAACGGCGGAAAGTTACCCACCGAAACCCAAAAAAATTGATTGATATTAGGCAATTGTGGAAAATGTTCCACTCGAATTTTTTTTGGAAGTAGGAGATATATATCATGTATATTTATTTATATATATATATATCGACTCATTCATGGTTGTTTTTTCATTGTCATGTTAGTTTTTCAGGGGTGTATAGATCGAAGAAAAGGTACTGAAGTGCTCCAGCAAGCCATGGGGCCATGATCTAAACTAATGAAGTATAGTCAACCTTGGATGACAATAAGTGGTAGGGGCACACCTTGTAAGGAATAGCCTGTTTTAATGTGACCTTAGTCGATACCTTTCGTGGATGACTGAAGATGGCTACAACATTGCCAACCCTTCCAGTCAATTAGGGTGGAAAAACTCACAGATGGTTTTTCAGAGTTTACATATCTTACCCTGTCGTTGAGAAGAAATGATTCCAGTTTCCGACCTGAGCATACCAGACATAAACCTGGGCAGAGATATTCCAGTATTCCTAATACTTAGCTGGTGCTTCCAAGAAAGCTAACCCCAGGTTTCTAAGCACATCTTGGATACAGTAAGTGATCATTTCTGAATAAGATTTGTCACTTGCAATTTGTGTTGGCTTTTTGAATTTAGCTACTGTTATGGGTATCATGATACACATACGGAATCACATATATCAGTCCGCAGTGTGTCATTGCTGGCCACTTTATGGTGAAATTTTACAGCCACTTTTTGGGGCCCTTGGCAAAAAATCCACCACACAAACAAATCCATTTGGTGATGTTGTCGTGAAATTTACAGCCACTTTTTGGGAATCTTTTTGGCAAAAAAAACTCCCCAACAAAAAGATCCATTTTGGTCTTGTGTTTGTTTGAGGTGATTTTTTACGTTCTACCGTGGGATTCATCACCATGAAGACCCACCCCACCATTTGGTAAGCATCGAAGTTTTTCGTCGCAAATCTAAGAAATGATAGAAATGGGGTGGTTCATCACAAATTCGCACCTGAAAGTGTCGACACTTTGCCTAAGATCCAACGTTTTTGCTGCAGGTGTTGCAATCTGCATGGCGCAACAGTCTCTCTCTTTTACCACACGATGCTTCCATCAGCGAGTTCACACGGCTCTGTGGTGCCGCCATCAGCGCGTGGCTTGCTCAAACTTGGATGGGGTTTCGGTTTCGGGTGGGTTTCCGTATGTCTCCCAAATAGAGCTGGGTTTTATTGGGTATATCGGTATATCCACCTACGTGGTGGTTTCAAATATTTTTTCTTTTCACCCCTGTTTGGGCGCAAATCTAAGAAATTGGTGGTGCATTAAATTCGCCACCTGAAAACATCTGAATTTGCCCAAGATCATCGATGATAAGGGTTCCATGCACTTCATCTAGGGAATCTACGGGAATATACTGTCCCTGAAACTAAAATAGCATCTGAAAATTGATGGGACTGTAAGATGAAATTTCCTTTGGGGGGGTAAAAGGGGGCCTATTTTCAGGAGCAATTGTTTTTCAGGGTGGCTGGGTGGCCAGACAAAACCTACCAACCATAGATGCCTTTTTTATCCTATACCCATATATGCTAATATATACATAGATGACATGTATATAATGTATGATAATGTATATATATATATATATTGAATATGCATCCACCCAACAAGTCGTCGTCCCTGTTCCGTCCCAAACAACGAAAACCCCTCGGAACGTAACCATCTGAGGTGTGTCAAAGGGGATCGATGGAGGCATGCCTTGCGTTTACACTCCGATTCATCGATCCTTGTACCGAATTCGTTGCCTTGGGCAGCAAGTGAGCAATGAAAAAAGGGCCTTCCCCGTGGTTGTTTAGGGGATTTAATGGGGGATGAAATTTCCTACCTAGTTATGTGGGGGTTGTTTCATAAACCATCATAATTAAGGATCCCTAAAAAAAAAACGAGCAGTGTTTAACATGGGAAAGTAACAGGGTTTTGCTTCATGGCTCAGGTGGCGATCGAAACAAATTCCAATTGACCTGGCGCTGTGTTGATTGGAAAATATTGGAAAGGACCCAATTTTTCTAGGTGGTGGTTTTAGATATTTTTATTTTCACCTCTATTTGGCGAAATGATCCAATTTGACTAATATTTTTCAAATGAGTTGAAACCACCAACTAGTTTTGGAGGGTGAGTGAAAGAGTTTCATTGAACTTTTCTGGACATTCATAGCTTCTTGAGGTATTTTTTATAGGAGGCAACAGGAGGCTGAGAGAGTATCAGGGGTGAAGCAACCAACCCATGGCTTAAAAACCTAAGATGACCTCCAAGTGCTGGAGAACATTGGCAGCAATATGTGGGTAAGTTGTTAAACTATACTAAATATGTAATCCCAAAAAGTTTAAAGTTTAGCCCATTGGCCAAGTAAGATAAGGGACTACCAAAGATTTGCCAAGAAAAACTGCGACTCAATGGGAGTGAACGTCACTCTGGTTGGTGGTTGAACCAACCCATTCGAAAAAACATGCGCAAGTCAAATAAGACAACTTTTCGGGGTCAAAATAAAACATCTTTGAAACCACCACCTAGTACTCTGGGCACAACAAGCAATTTTCTGAATAATTGGTAGTGGAGTGTAGGTAAAGTGTCAGGAAACTAAATGCAAAGTCGCAAACTTCACTTTTGTTTTATTTTTTTGGGATGAGCTGTTCGGTTTCGCAAAATAAAGTTCAAACTTTTAATTTCAGGTTCCATTGGCTAAGTGAGTTATACCCTTAGCCCCTTTGGATTTGGTGTTTTACATGTAACCATTGGCAGTCACAGTTGCCCACAGTGGCAGCGTTCGTTACTAAAAGGTAAGTCTTTAGGAGGGGACCTAATTGAATACAGTCGACTTCAGGAATGAGTTTTTTTTGTAATAATCAGGTGATGGTTAATTGGTGGTTTGGGGCCCGGTGGTTAGGGATTCGAATCAGCCATTAAAAACGTCCCCGGTTGGTTTATGGATGTTGGGGATTCTACTAAAAACACTCAACCAAGCAGGGCCAACCTTTACATGATACGAAATGGCTGAGTGAGACTACCCTTTGTGTGCGGGAATTATAGCCAACTACAATAATCCCTAGCAATCAACCACTATAATGGCTTATCATATAGTTTTCAAGAGGACTAAAGCTGTAGGGAAAATGGTGGTGCCTTTGGGATGGTACCCTTAAAAAATCAACCCCATATACACCTTACATAGTGTGTATTTATAGGGTTCCAATCCCCTTTTTTTCAGGGCTCCAACGGGGGGTTAAACAGCGAGGGGGCACTCCATCCCAACAAACCCCCACCAAGGTTAACTTATAACTCTGCCATCAGTGCTTGTGAAGAGGGTCCGGATACCCGGGCGTCAAAGGGGCAAAAGGGTATGGTCCTTCCTGGACGTGTTACCAGAACTTGAGCCAAGTGGTGTTTGGCTATACCAAGAATCTCTTCCTGATTTGCTTGTTTGGGTCACCATTAGGATTTTAGAGCCCCAAAAATCTTGAGACATCCACGTTCGCACTACCACATACCCTCAACGAACAACTGCTTATATTTAAAATCGTGTGGTTTGTCGGCTGTTGACTAAACCACATTCTACACCCCCGAGAACTAACATGAAAGCTGGAAAAAAAAACGTTTTAGATCAGAGATACATCTATCATCATTCATGGTTGGGTTTTTCCATTGCGAGGTGTTACTTTTTCAGAAGTGTAAGTTCAAAGAAAGCCACATCTTCAGTCCCCACCAATTTTCACAGCTGGAGGTGCCCACTGGCTCTTGGCCATTGCTTTGATGACAGAAATGCAGGTGTCTCCGCCCGGTCCAGTTTTTTTTCGGGGGACCAGAACTGGGAAGTGGAATCGATGTTTTCATCTGACAAAACAAAAGCCTTTCAATTAGGATGAGTGGTTTCAATATCGCCTCTGTTTCGTTTCAATCGAAGAGGCACTAAGTCCGAAAGTCCGAAAAACCCTGTGGTGTTGGGGGAGCGATTAGGATCGCCGGGGATGATGTATTTTCTGTTCCTAAATGGGGAGCTGTTCAGAACCCCAGAATCCTCAAAATCACACGGTGGTTTTCAGGAATCTTCTGGTGTTTGTTTGAGGTGATTTTTTACGGATTCGATCCCATGGGATTCATCACTGTGAAAAGCCACCATTTGGGGAATATGTTGTTTCCAACCACCTTAAGCATATCAAAGCAAGGCATTATTATGATTCCAATAGCACATGGCTATAGTCAAAGAATAATTTACAAGAAACAAACCAGGGAATTGATTTTTTTTCTAACCACCTGAAAAGCAAAGTCAAAGTGGCTCAGATGGATACCCTCCCGAAATTTAACATGGAACCTGAAAATGATGGTTTGGAAGATGATTTTCCTCTTAAAGAGGTGTATTCTCAGGTTCTATGTTAAACTTCGGGGGTGTAGAATCCTCCAACCTAAAATAACCTCCAAACGTGGCTGGCTGTTTCGGGAGTAGTTCTTTTTTTCCGCCTGGATGATGGTTCATGGAGCTGGATCTTTTTTTCAAGTTCCACCCATATGATAGGTGTTTATATGTGGGTGTTGAACCAAAAATAGGGGGAAAACCCCCAAAATGGATGGTTTATTTCATGGAAAACCCTATGAAAAAATGGATGATTTGGGGGGAAAACCCACTATTTTTGGAAACATCACATATATACATATGTTTTCGGTATACACACCAAAAAAAACGCGGCAGCACTGAATCAGGATGCTGGATTGCAATATGATTTGTTCACCTGGAACTCTGCAATTAGCACCTTAGAGAAGCGCAGACGATGGCAGGAGCACCGGCACCGCACCCGAAAAAAAAAGGTGTGATGAATTACACCCCGAAATCTATGTATTGCCATGTTTAAAAGGACTTGCCTTTTCCAAACCATAATTTTGGGTATCCATGTTAGTTTTCGGGGGTGTATTTGCGAAAAGCCGAAAAAAACGGATTCTTAACGTGGTTGTTTCATGTCATCATTTTCTAGGGAAAAATTGGAAGCAAAGAGAATATCACGACCTTTTCTTGTCGGAAAGTACGGGTTTTTTCGTTGGTGTCCATTTCTTTTTTTGGGGCTGGGTTATTTTGCTCACTTACCCCTTTGAAAACGAACATATTCCCCTGAAAATCCCTGGTTGGAAGATGAAAGAAAATTCCTTTTCGAATGGGTCCCTTTTTTTAGGGGGATATCATCTTAGTTTGCAGAGTTTGTATGTCACAAAAAAAATTGGTGGTGGTTCAATTTTTTTTGATTTTCAACCCGAAAATTGGGGAAGATGAACCCATTTTGACTACCCTCCAGGAAACTAACATGGAACCTGAAAATGAACCCCGACAAGAGGAGATTCCTATGAAAAACCATCAGATGGGTTGGTTCAACCACCTGCCAACTAGAAAAAAAAGATACAAGTCGTTCAGGTTGGCTCTCAGGATGGGGAAGTCTTTCCACCGAGCCGAAACGCCAAAAGATGCATGGTCGTTGTAAGTCACCCAAACTGAGAACAACTCCAAGACCCAAGCAGTTTTCGGGGGTGGCGGCAAATGGTCTTTTTTGGTTCATAAAATTCGGGTCCCCCCCGAAAATGGTCGTGAAAATTGAAGGAAGTCAGAGATATCCTAGAAGCATAGCCCAATATGCCCTAGCCTAGCTTGCCAGGTCCTAAATAATCCTTAGCATCTTTGCGGAATGCTTTGATTTTCATTGCTTTGAGATGAACGTTCCACAAAGTCAGGGGTGTGAGGTTTTAAAACCAGGTCACCCGTTGAATGGCCGTAATTCTGAATCCTTGAAAATCATCGCATGGATCCATACTTATGTTGCGGGATTCGGAAATCGATGTCCGTTTTGGCCTGCTTGGTTGTCCCAGAAAGTTAGGATCAATCGTTAGGATCAGTGGGGTATTTCACCCCAAGTAATACTCCATGTATAAGTAGGTTATAACCCCATTAATCCTATCCATTGATCCATCCACAAACCCAACGGAACATCCAAGTACTTGGAGGATCATCCTAGTTAGTAAGTGGTTAGTAACCGTGGTGATCCTAAGTCCCCTAAGTAGGGCAACGTTCCCCTTCCAAATCACCTTTCCATGGCTTATACGTACATCGGGGTGATCCTACCCACTTTCCTAAGTGGGATGATCCTCCAAGTACTGTCGCCCCCCAAAATAACATATAAATCCCTGGAACCCAAGAGATGATGGGTTCAAAAACACATATTTAGTGGTTAACTCCCAACCCAACATCCAAGTATGGGTGTTTCCAACAATAGGGGTATCCCAAAATGGATGGTTGATAATGGAAAACCATATTTTTTAATGGATGATTTGGGGGTACCCCTATTTTCGGAAACACCTAAGTATAGGAAAATGCTGGATTTTTTAGGGCCAAAAATCTTTTTCCGCAGGAAGCACTCCAGCTCTTCACTCTGCATCACCGTGACGTCTTGACCTTTGCTGCGACCTTGAAAGCAGCGCGGCGTGGTTTCACCTCACCGTGGCAACTCCAAGTGAGCTTGTTGGAGACATGGCTTATACGACAGATACGAAAAAAATCGTTTGGAAAAACCACGGGGTTTTTTTGGTAGTTTGGTGAAGGGGATTTTTGAGACCATCTTTTTTTGTTTAGATGGCTGGTGCAAATTTTGCCATCATAGTCTCTCAAGTGTTTTCCATACAAACAGACAAAAAAAAAACGAATAGCAGTGGGGAGGGATCCATGGAATCCAAGTAATGCCCAGCATTTTCATTGAAACAAAAACGTCTAAACCGTCTTCATGTCGCAAATCCTAAGAAAAGTTCGGGCCTTGGATGACCCCCCCAGGTGTGGTAATCTTACCGAGACTTTACTTGGAGGATCATCCCACTTAGTAAGTGGTCAATAACCATGGTTAGTAAGTCCCCTAGTAGTTGTTATTCCGAGTTATTTCCCTTCGAAATGGCGTTTCCATGGCTTGTAAATGCGGGTGATCCTAACCACTTAAAATTCCTGGGATGATCCTCCAAGTAGGGGTTAGTCCCGACAAGATGGTGGGTTTCCCTATGAGGTGGCAGCTTTTTTTACATATGAAATCCATCCACAAAGTTGAATGCTCATAGGGATACCCTTGGGATGGAGGGCCCCTAGCTGTTTAACCCGCCCAAGGAGCTCTTTAAATTGGGATGTACCCAATAAATACCCACTATATAAGGTGTATATGGGGTTGATGTTTGAGGGTACCCTCCCAAGGGTACCACCATTTTCCCTACAATGAAATGTGAGTAACCAAAACTACACCCCCGAAATTGAACGAATGAAACCTGAGAATGATGGGTTTCCCAGTTCGGTTCATCTCCTTTTCCAAGGGGCCCTTCAGGTTCCACGGTTGCAGGGGAGTGATATTTTCTGCATGTTTTGGTAAAGATGTTTGAGCTCAAACTGTTCTCTGAACTTTCTAGGAGATGGATTTACATAGTTTACATCATATCCTACAAGGTTTGCTTCTGAGGTGTGTTTTTTTTAAGCGCCCTCCCGGACAGTAGCTATCGCAAAATAGCTGGACAATTCTTCATGGTTGATTCATCAGTTGTGAGCATGTGGGGCAACTGAGAAGGCGCAAACTTCCACAGCCAGGGGTGCTTCATACTTTAGTGTCATAATACCATCGATAGAAGTGCCAGTGATACTCTTGATGAAGGAAATCCTGCTAACCAGTTGAGGTTGGTAGTTTCTCTCATTATCTACAGGGTCTTTTACATCCCAGGTGGTGCAGGATTTCTTCCATCAACGGTATTGAGAAGCAAATTTCATCCCGACCTATTCCCGCCGAGGGAATCACCTCAAATGGTGGTGAAAAGGATCAGCGAATCCCCCAAAAAATGCCCGAAAAGTTAGGGTGTAGGAAGTTTCTTGTGATTTGTTTAGATAGATGGCCTTGAACATTTTTTACTTTTACCCCACTTGAGATGATTCGCATTGACACGTGCATAGTTGCCCTAAATGGGTTCAAACCATCACCTAATTTAGGGGTACGCAGGAAAAAAAGCAATGGACCTTGTGGAAATCGGGGTAAAAACCCATTGTTCACAGAAACTCCAGGCACAAGTCGTGTCCATGTTTCGTGGTTCAGGAAGAATTGGAACCTTCATCGGTATCTCCAAATGTGCCGTGGTGAAGTCGCATTCGCAACGGGTCGTTCTCAATTAAAAAAGACAAGAGATTTGTGGAGAATCAAAAAACTATGGGCTGTCATATTGGGGGCGCGATTTGGAGCTACTAGGGGTGATCAATTTCACTACCAATTGGGGAGCGATTTGGAGCCCCCAGAATCTTCCAAATCGCACAATATAGACAAAATCCCTAGTTGTTTGGGGATGAAAATGCCTTACCAACCAGAACATCTCACCTGGATGTTACATGACTTTTTTCCTATACCAAAGATCAACCCGGAACCTCCAAACAACCAGGAACTCAAATGAATGTTTATTGATCTCCAACCATTTCTTATCTAAAGAAGTGAAATCATCCTATTGATAGCCAACCATTAAGAACATGGTTTGTTTGGGGTTCCAGTTTTCTTTTGAATTTCCCCAGCCTTCAATGTGGTGATTCATATGACCTATGATTATTTTGGATTTGTTGAAAGTGATGTATGATGTTCTACCATGGAGATTCATGATCATGTGTATACACCCAAGTGATGTATACAATCCCTTTCATAAGGGGATCCTAGGATTCCAAACCAACAATTAACCATGAGCTGAATTCCTTCCAATCATTCCGTTTCGGAGCGTCAAATTTTTTGCTGGATGTTTTTTTTTTTCGCAGAAAGGGCATGGATATTAGTCCTAGACCTCGCCTTTGACGACTCTTCGTACACTTTAGGGATTCCAAATCTAGGAAAAACACCAGAAAAAACTTACCCCCACGCCTAGATGCCCCCCAAATAGCCATAGTTGAAAGGAGGTACCTTTGAACAAAAACCATCATTTTTGGTATCTGCGTTTAAAATTTCGGGAGTGTAGCAAAAATAGGAAAGTCATGGCGAGGCCCTTTCAGACACATCATCGAACCCTCTTCAAAACCTTAGCTACTGGTAGGTGGTGGTTTCTGAAAGATTGTTTGGGGTTGGCTTTCCTTGTACCTTGTCTCTTTGGGGAGAAAGGATTCCTCATTCGATGAAGAAATATTTTGTACATGAGTGGAGAAAAACCACCAAAGATCGTAGGGGTTACTGTATATTTAACCATTGATTATTGGAAGAACCCTACTATTTCAATTTCGGGAGCTATGACTATATAATTTGATTATTGACGCCACACCATCAATTCCTGAGATCAACCACCAACTAGCTTAGGATGGTTTCCATAGCTAGCTGGGTGCATGGAATGGAGCGGTGAACACAACTGGGAATATTTGAAACCTTTCAGAATGGGGAGCGATTTGGAGCTACCCCCAGATTTAAAAGCACATCTTAGTCTTAGCAGCATCTACCTTACCCATAGGATTCCTGTATAGCTACATTTGAATAATTTTTATGGTAAATGAAGACAAATACACCATACATGAATCCTATGGGTTACGTTGGTTTCCATAAGCACAACAGCACGCTGCAAGGCCATTTGTTGTGATGAAGCAGTTTCTGCTTGCGAATTCGGTGGGCGGTGGCGGCAACAAAGGTGCCAGCACTGTTGAGATGGCGTCATGTGGATGGTGGGCGGGTGGCCGGTTGCTTGAATTTCCTAAGAAGCTTTCTGTGAAAAGGATTACTGCCTTTCAGTAAACTAACATGGCACTTGAACAACATCATCTCGTTGGTGATTTTTTTTGATATTATTTATTTTTACCACTACAAATTGGAGATGATCCCATTTGACTCATATTTTGGGTTGAAGGACAACCAACTAGATTCAAAAAAAGGAGGTGAATCCCTACATTTTGGGCCAGGCTACTCTTGGCAGAACTTCCTCAGTTGGCCTTGCTGGCGATGGGGAACATGGGGTGACTTTGAGACTGCAAATGGCGGGGAAAAGAACGAAAACCGTGCGATCACTTGGTGTTTGTTTGTTCAAGGTGATTTTGTACGGATTGGATTTCATGGGATGAAAATCACCATTAAACCATCGTGTTGGATGTATTTTTTATTTTTCAATGTCCCATTTCTTTTAGGGAAGAAAAAAAACATCACCCCCTGTCAGGCCTGAAATGTGAAATGATGCTCCTCTCAACCCTTGTTTGGTGATGCGAACATCGGGAGACATTCATATAGCAAATCCTGAAGAACCAAAACAAATTCTCTTACTTATGAATGGAGTTGTAGCCACTGTAAATGGAATGGCCTTATAAATGGGTAACTGGGGTTAGAACCCCATACATGGAGTTTATAACCATACTTCTACCGGCTGACGGGGCGGTGGTTTTGATGAGAAAAAAAAGGTGATTTCTCACCCAAAAGAGTCCTCAAATGTTGAGGAATCACATCGGTTACCAGGGATCCTGGTTTTTACGATGCCACCTGAGCAATGAAAATGCCTTGGTTGTTTTGTGTATATAGGAGATAAAATAAGGATCCCTATTATCCCTATTAGCCACCCAGTATAATGGAAAGTAGGATGGTTTTTTTTTCGTGGCTCACCTTGTTTTGGCAACTAGAGCAACAAAAACATCAGAAACTGCTACTTGGAGGATCATCTCAATTACTACGTGCTTAGTAACCCCAATCAATCAGCTATTTAGGCCATTTGGATAGGGAACAACCCTACTTAGGGGACTTTGCTAACCATGGTTATTAAGCAATTTCTAAATGGGATGATCCTCCAAGTAGCTCTCTCTCCAAATTGGCTCCCAGATTTTCTCCGATCAACGGACCTTCATTGATCCTCTTTGCAGTTGGAGAACCCACTTGCTGCAAAAACAGTTCCGCCCGATCCCATTTGTTGGATGCTTTAGATGACTTGCCTGGTGGAAATCCTCAAATATCTTTAAAAAAACAAAAATATCCGCAAATTTCCATGGTTTTCTCTGATTTTGGGGCAAGAAATCGTTGCTTTCTTTGACCCCATCCCCCTTTTTCGAAACCCGCCGGGGTTTTCTCCAGCGCCGGTGTAACGGCGCAACACTTCGCCATGGCGTGGAGCAGATGGAGCCGATGTCAACACCTCGATGGTCACTGGAACTGTGGACGTTGGAATGCTTGGCGGATCGACGACTGGAGGCGTGTAATGAAAAATGACGGTGATATTTGCAGGGTTTGCAGACACCCCACAAGGTTAACATAGAACCTGAAGATGATGGTTTGGAGTCGATGATTTTGTCTCTTCCAGTTGACATTTTGGGGATTTTTTGTAGGGTTTGTAGCTTCACCCCCTGCCCCCCAATAAGGCAGGATTCCCATAGCATTCCCATAAATTCAAGAGATTCTGGATGCGAATTCTCAAGCTAAACCTTCAGGTTTTGCCACTGTTAGGATGGTAGATCCAACAAATGGATGAATCTTTCAAAATGGGATAGAAATGGCAAGAACCTAAAGATATGTTGACAATGTTGAAGTAGAACAAAAACTGGAGGTATTGCTTGTTGGATGTGGCAATGTCTTAAGAATTTAGTTGGAAACTATTGAAGAATGGAAATCATGCGGTTTAGTTCACAAGCAGTTTTGAAATTCAGGTGTGAAGTTGTGCGCATATTCAGGGGAATCCCCAGTGTTTGTAGATTATATAGCTACGTACATGTATGATATAGTTCGTTTAGGTGGCTACATGTACGTAGACTCTCCAGGGAACGAGGAAACATATCCCACCTGCAGGAAAGGAGAATCATCTTGAAAAATACCTTGGATCTTGGGATATGTTAGTTCCCAGCTGGGTACCCTCTGACCATGGTAAATCACCATTTAAAGCACCATTTAGGGTGAATTTGTTTTTTTCCAACCACCCAACAGATCGCAAATCAAAGGTGGGTATATACTCTGACTGTTGGGTCTTGGGATTTCTCGCAGGCCAGGTTGACCAAGTGCAATAAAGCCTTGAGTGCGGCGCGTGATGAATGGCAGCAAGCACTGGCGATGAGGCAAATCCGTCCAGACAGACGGCAGTCGTGCGGAAAGGGAGGGAGGTTTACGGTGATTGCAGGGGGTTATTATCTCAAAACTCGAAGCATAATAGGGAGCGAGCTAAGGTTTATAATGTAGTCTACATGTATGGTGTATATATTTAAATATTTCTATACAGTCTATACATGTATAATGGAAGTGTGGAACTTTCAATATCTTCCAACCATCCTCGAGTCCAATCAAAAAAATCGAGTTATTTCTGGTAGGTTCGGGGAATCCACCCCCAAATTTTCCAGAAAAAAAATCAGCTTTAGGAAGTTTCTTGGAATTTGTTTACATAAATGGCCTTAATCATATTTTACTTTTACCCCACTTGAGATGATCCACATTGACATATTTCTTGTGATGGATTCATCACCATGAGATGGATTCATCACCATGAAACATCACCATTTGGTAGGAACATTTTTTTCGGTGATGTTTTCCAGTTGTTTATCTCCAAGTTTTCCGAAATCTCACCCATGTTCAAAGGAATCGGGCAGAAAGCCTCCCATTATGTGAGAATGCATACCACCAAATGATGATTTTGAGTGATAAATAAGGGTTGAACAGTTGAACCTTTGAACCATGTGGATGGTATGTTACCATTAATGTTCCCATAGGAAAAAACCACAACGTGTACCATTAATAATATATTACCTGCCCAAATTCTGTCGTTTCCCAACCATTTTCCAGGAGCAGACTCGCCACTTAGGGAGTGTAAAGAGGGTACATCCTACGAGTCGTAGTGGTATGCCCCTTATGATAGTTGCTAGCAAAGAAGGAGGATGGCTAAACAGATGAAGCTCTAATCTTTTGTGGTGAGTGTCATTTCTTGCATGTAAATCTTTGTTGATTGATATGGTGCACTTGGTTCAATACTAGGTGGTGGTTTCAAATATTGTTTATTTTCACCCCTATTTGGGGAAGATTTCCTATTTGACTAATATTTTTCAGATGGGTTGAAACCACCAACCAGAATATGACAATGTGGAAAATTCATACCAGCCGACAGGAACATCTTCTGGAAGTCCTTGGTAAAGACTGACATTGTCACAGAAAACGCAGCTATGAGTCTTTTTGTTTGCATCCCAGGGGAGTGATTTTGGGGGGGAACCAAAGCTGGTAGCACTTGCCCAGATGTGAAAAAAGATGACGGGGCTATTGTTGATGGAAGAAATCCGGCTAACCACCTGGGATGTATCAAACATTGAAAAACAATGGGCTAAACTACCCATCAACTGGTGCAGGATTTCTGAACCATCAACAGTCTTACCCCATGTGTTTGAGATTAAACAGCTTCGATCCCCATGGGATGAAAATCACCATGAATTTCACCACCATTTTGGCAGGATGTTTTTTGTGATGTTTTTCCCAACCACCGGAAAAAAAGCTAATAAAAGTACCCTCCCGAAGTTTAACAATTGGGCACCACTTGCGGTGCATTCCCTGATGTGACTACTCGGCAGTTTGGTCGCGATGAAATTTGCTCAGAATTGGTATATCATACAATATACTGTATATATATATATATTTATAATATCTGTATGTATAGTTCTGATAGTGAAGGAGTTACTCTTTTTTTTGCCACTGGCTTGAAAAAAATCTGCCCACGAATGGGGTCTAAAATGGGAATCACCTCCACCCCCCATTTTCGAGGATAGAAATTCAGAAATAAAAATTATCATCCACCTTTGTGAAGTGAATTTAAGACACCACTGGCGAGTACAAGTTGAAGCTGATGCTTGTGCGTTTTTTTGGACTACCCTTTGGTAAACTAACATAGCTGGCTGGAAAATCAACCATTTCGGTGGTATTTGCCAGAAAAAGATGTTTATTTTGCCAGGGCGATTTGCTAGTTTACAGCAGTGTACTTCTCCCTCCAAGAATCATAACTCGTATCTGTTAGTCCACTGTTCTTTCCACAAGTCAATTTTGAAAGGGACTAAGCTGTTTCTTTCTCGGGTGGATATGACTGATGTAGCCAAAAAGAAGGGAGCCTCAAAACCGGCGTTTTTCCCAAACAGTTTCCAGAGAAATAGAGAAAGATGAGAGTTGATTTGGAGACGCAAGTCATCCCCCTAAGTTTAACAGTTTGTCCCTCAAAAATAATGGTTGGAAGACAACTTTCCTGATGATAACTCTTCAGGGCAAAGTGTGAAACTTCTTTTGGTGGTGACGGGCAAGCATCCTGGGAGGGGATTCCGCATTCCCCTCCCAAAAAGGTTTAAAGCTCAACCATTCAGCAGGTACACTCCCGAAGTTTAACATAGCCCCTGAAACAGGGTGGTTGGAAGACTACTTTCAAATTGGGAAGGTAACTTTTCATATACGACCAGACTGCCGGTTAGGAAATTCCCCAAATGGTGGTTTAGGATTCGGGGTCTTTCTGCAGCATGCCCCAAACAAATCAGATTTCGGAATTATCATACTCTGCCCAGATGTATAGCTATGTTGAACCCAGCTGTAAGGGCCCGAATCACAGGAAACCAATTCCCGGTTTCCAAGTTTTCCTTTTTTGCATGTTCGTTGGAGGAAATTTCGCAAATTTATGAAACAGCCTGACATAGACATGGAGATTTGAGATTTGTTGTTTCTTTGGCTTGTGAATGTGTTTTTTGATGTTCTTGCCATTGTGTTTCAATCATCATGAAAAATTTCACGCAGTTGGTAGTGATGATGTTCGTGCTTCATACGTTTTTCCAACCATTCAACAGTCACAAAATCGAAGTCGTTTTTTTGTAACGATGAACAAATGAACGAACCACTAGGGTTTGCCACACTCTTTGGAAACCTATCAAGTCCCAACCCCTCCAAAAAAAATCCACCAAGCCCGTCGATGTTGCCTTCAAAAAAAAAACATGCTACCATTAAATCTAGCTGGTGGAAACTCACCGGGATCCTTGGAGGAAAAATGATCCAAATTTGACTTGGCGCCATATGTTTCAACAGGGGTTGGGTTCAAAACCACCCAAGTATATAGTTATCTGTTTTCCCATAAATCCAACTCCGAGGTTTTTTCGGCTCAAGTTTTTGGGAGCGATTTTTGACTTCAGGTTTGATATTCTTGTAATTGTTTTTCTGCTCGGTAGTGATGTTTTGTTTTGAACGGATTCGATGTTTACGGGATGAAATTCACCATGAATTTCAAAAGAATTTGGGAAATATGTGTGTGTTTTCCCAATCAGCTAACAGTTAACCAGCAAATCTAAGAGGATGCAATCGCTGGTCACCACCCAAGTTAGCCTACATTTTTTAAGGCTCGGGGATCCCAAACTTACGTCACTTTTATGGCTGCCACCAGTCAGCATCCTAGGAACAGGTAGCATTCCTCCCGGAGGGACTGGGAACCCATTGATTTGGTGATCATGATGTATTAATACTAGAATTTGTTTTTGGGGGGGATTACTAGGCATTACTAGGCATGTATAGGTTTTTTAGGGTGTACTTGAGGATTGTTCGAGTCCAATAAAGGATCCACGACATGAATCCAGCCTACCAGAATTATATTATACTACTCTGCTACCACGAGGCTTTGAGGATGAATTGCAAACACGACAATGGTATTGTAAGCACAGTGCTCATTTGCGAAACGAACGATGTCTTTGTTTTTCAGTGGCCATGACAAAAACCATATAGGCCCTTTGACAGTGCCAGTGGAGTTGCATTTGTTGAGTGTTTTTTGTTCTAAAAGTTGCGAAGGCTTGAACAAATCATCCAAACCGCTGTTCCGGAGTGGTTGTTTTCTAGGTGGCGCTTTAAGATATGTGTTGTTTTTACTCTATTGTGTCACAAGCGCAACTTGCAAAGATCATGGAAAGAGTTGTTTTTTGGTACTGATGCCCATTATATAGGCACGTGTTGGGATTTTTTCTTAATCTTCATGATTTAACGCGTCGGCAAAACCATGGCTGGAAGCGCCATGGTTGGGCATTCACTGCTTGCAGTGAAGAACTTGGGTGGAGTTATCTCTGTAGATATTTCAACGATACGAACCGTTGAGGAGTTAAAGACGATGCTGCTGGCGAAGCATCCTTGTGACGATCCCATTGAGCGCAAGATCCTAAAAGCAGAACTCTTGTTGGATGGATCCTTGTTGGATGACAATTTAACTTTGGAAGCTGCGGGTCTGTTGCATGAATCAGAAGTGAGTGTCATGTACACACGAAACGAAATAGAAGCTGCAAGAAAAGACGAAATCCTAACGAAGGGCTTCTTTCATCTTCACATCCCATCCGGAACGACGGAAATCTCTCCTGGTGCTTTCAGATATTGCCGTCAAGTGGTTAGTGTGACAATCCCTGATTCAGTCATCAGGATTGCAGAAAGTGCCTTTGAAGGATGCACCTCCTTAGTGAGTGTCACCATCCCTGAGTCCGTGATAGAAATTGATGTTTGTGCTTTTTCAGGATGCAACTTCTTAGAGAATATTATCATCCCGCAGTCAGTGCTTTACATTGGAACTCGCGCCTTTGAAAGCTGTAGCTCTTTGGTGAACATTGCTCTCCCAGCATCAATGACACAGCTTGCGGACTGCACCTTTGTACACTGCAGTTCATTGAAACATGTCACTCTTCCCAAATCTATCACTTCCATTGGTGTTGCAGCCTTTGAAGGTTGTAGTTCTTTGGTAAACATCAACATCCCGGAGTCGGTGAATTCCATTGCTTTCAGTGCTTTTTCAGGTTGTATCTCCTTACAACATGTCCTCGGATGCGAGGCACTTCTCCACATCGGTGTTGGAGCCTTTGACGGTTGCGCCTCATTGGCGAGTATCACTCTCCCAAAGTCGGTCACGTTGATAGGTGAACCATTTGCTCACTGCCGTCAGTTGGTGATTACATATGTATGACGGGGTCATTAAAAATGTGACACACACCCATCCATTTTTTGTGGGATGGATTTTACATAAAAATGCAAAGTATATGTATGGTAATTGTGGTGGGATTTCCCTTATCAAAAGTGATCATTGTTTGGGTTGGTTTCACATAATGACCCCTGTTAGCAGTGTATTTTCCGAAAACCGTGGAGGGCTTCTAGCTTCCTCGTGGAAAATTGTTTCGGGATATGGGAGTGGAGGTGAACCAAGATGGCGTATGAGAAAATTCAGCAAATGACTTGCGGATGTTTTGTGAGTAGGTACATAGCAATGGAAAATGGATCCTTTGAAGATGTATTTCCTACATAAAATGGGGATTTTCCATTGCCATGTTAGTTTACCAGAGCTTCCATGGGAGGTTAACCAAAAAAAACTACTACTGAGATGTTTGTAGGGTAATATCTCATCAACGAGGAGCTTTTTGGGGTCTTTTTGCCAACTTCACTGCATCTTCTTGTGTTTGAAATTTCAGGTGATGTTTTTACGGAGTCTACCCTGGTAAATCACCATGAAAAACCCACCATATGTTTTTTTTGTGATGTTTTCCAACCACCTTAAACAAATCTAAGATATGGGCTTGGGTCCCATCTTTTAAGGAGTTGCAAGGTACCGAAAGACATGGTTGCTTTTAGTTGTTTCCAACCTCCAGTTATTAAGGTTTCATGGGTTTCAATCCAAAAAGCATGGAACCCATGTTGAGAGAAAGGTTCTTATCCGTGGAAGAGAGTTTAAAACTACTGAATTTACAGAACTTGGTTTTAGTGTCCACTTTTGTGTGCCTTCCTTTTACGTTGGTACGTCGTTGTAAGAAGTGTTATATGGAAATTATATGAAATCACATTCGAATTTCTGGTGCATCACCCACGAGTATACACCGTACAGTATGATTGCTAGGTCCCTGGTATGGAGTATTGTATAGGCACCATACCATCCGGTGTCCATCGACATGCGACGGATCAACCATATATAGAGATATCCACACAAAACCCATCAACTCGTTCGATGCTTTCCTTCGCTAGCTGGTGCTTAGTGATGATCAAATGGGCAAAGCTTGGTCATTTTCCCCACTAAACAACGAGCAAAGGGTCGCAACAAGATTGGGGATGGTTCGTTCGCAGCCAGCTAAGGTGCATGTGCGAAAGGTTTCCAATGGCGTTGGGTAACACCTTTGCTCCAAGAATCACGCGAGAAGGGCCTTAGTAGCTCGGATTGTGCGTTCGTGACCTTTGTGTGAATGCAAGATATGTCTAGTCAAATTATTTCGGCGACCTCACACAACCAAAATTAGCAAGGGAAATCCCGGAAATCTAGGTTGGTGAAATATCATAATTCTTGGAGGGTGACTTATTGACCCTTGTGGCGCAGCATCTTTGTATTTTCGTGGAGGTGTCAGGCCTGTATTGGAGGCCAAATATACGAACCGGCACATTGTGGATTTCATGAGCCATGTGTTTTTTTTTCAGGGCACAAACGGTGTTGGTTCAGCCAAGAGATAATTTTTGGCGGATGGTGGTTTTGTTTCAAAGATTTTTGTAGTTTGTTTTTGAGCTCAAGAATTTGGGGCCTTGGGGAAAATAATGGAAAAATGTGACTCATATTCTTCAAGTGGGTTGAAACCACCAACTATACATAGGGTATATAGTATATTGCGGTAAAAAAGAGCCACTTATAATATGCTGTTACTACATTCTTAGGGACGTCCCCACTCCAGGGAAACTGAAAAAAAAGCCTCCAAACCTAGGCTAAAACACCCTGTTTTGAAATTTCTCCTGGTGGGTTGGAAGGGGAGGAGATGTTTGTGGGGTTTCTTGAATATCTCATCAATTTTCGGAGCTAAGGAGTTACCAACTTCACTGCATCTTCTTGTGATTTCTGAAGTGTTTGTTTTTCAGTGGTGATGTTTTTTCCATCGCCATGAAATTCACCTCCATGGATGGTTCGTCGGACGATTTTTTTGTGGTTTGCAAAAAAACCAACGAACACTTTCGAAAACAGCAAAATCTACGATCGAACTCCCAGGTCCAACAGTGGTCAGCGTAAGCATTCCATCCACATGGCCATCAACGCTACATGGCCTGAGCACAACGGGCAGTTTTCACCTTGATACTCAGGCCTCCCGAGTCAACTAACCGCTGGAGGTCTCCCCCAAAATGATGGGATCTTGGAAAAGGTGGTGCCTTTTTGAATATGGATATTTTTGGTATCTAATACGTTAGATTTATAGGGGGCTAATCACCATATAGATTAGATGGCACAATCACTGTGAAAAATCCACCATTTGGGGAGAAGATTTTTTCGTTCAATTTGTTCCAAGCATCCAACAGTCGCAAATCCAAGCAGGCCATTGTCGCGTATTTGAAAAGTTGCGGTGAAGGCGCTGCAGGGGGGAAACTAACGACATGCTTCCCAGCATGGAACTTTTCTGGCAGAAAGGTTTGGTGATGTGGTTTTTTTTCGGAAGGGAAGTAGACAGTAAAGCGACCAAGATTCAACTGAATTGTTTATTTGCTCCGGTATTTTTTGCACCAGCAAAAGTTGACAGGTGCACAAAGTAGTAGATGGAAGTCATATGAACCGTGCCATGTCAACATGCACCTCGGTGTGTGTCCATTGCTTCGGACCGCGGGAGGTCGGCAATGGCGTCTCTCTACGGACTTTCTCACCCGCTGGGCACATGTGCTACATGCGCAACCACCCAACAGGTTGTTACAGCAGCTGATGGTGGGCCACCAATCGACATGGTTTGAAATCTGATAAATCAGTGTCTTCAAGCTAAGACTTGTTCATTCACAGTCGTTCCTTCGGCTTCGCTTTACATCCCTCCAAATCATTGATGTTTCTCCTGGATCTAACCCCCCTCAACCAGTACCAGTAGCACGTGAAGGATTGTAGGGATTCCCTACTAAAAATGGAATGATCCTGGTGGTGTTTGTTACTGGATGGGGTGAAACCAATGTTTACCTAGATACTCAACTCTCTTTGCTTCTAGATGAGGGATAGGGCCAGGGGTCAGCACGTTGTTTCTTTTTGGCAACTTTCGGAATTCTGAAGATTTTCCTGACTTCGTGCAGGTTCTGACTCACCCCTTGAAAAACTTTTGGGGATTAAATATGTCGTAGGAAAAATAGAGTTTAAACTGTTTGTTTCAAGGCTCGAAAATGGCTAAGTCAGGTTGTGTACTTTGCAGCTCATGATTTGCAAGCATGGCAATTCTTGTGCCGCAACTGCTTTCATGAGCCAAGGAGGCTTCTCCAATAAATTGTCGCGTTGCCTTCCAAAACCGCAAAATATCCTCAGGTGGACCATCTGCCAGTTGTAAGTAGGGTTATAACTCCACTTATAGTGGTTATAACCCCACTTACCCATTTATTTTCGGCCATTTTATAGAAGTTAAACTCCTCCATTCCTTGCTATTGAACATCGGGCCCATCTTGTAGGTTGGAACATCGGGGGACCCTGAAAAAAAAGACTTGCCATTTTCAACGGCAGGCTCTTGTATAGCACAGCGCTGGCAGCTGGAACGAAAGGGGGTTCGACCTGGATGTGGACTTTGATGCTGATGCACAGGATGGAGGAGTTTTTTTAAGGGGACCGAAGCGATTTGAGGGTTGCCCAAAACCTTGGTCAACAGTGGGCAAATAACCTCTACACATACATATATACATATATATATTTATTTATTTATATATATTTATCTTTTTATATATCATAATATGGATACATATATATATGATAGATGTATATATAGTTGTTTCATGTTCATGAAGGGATCCCTATCACCCTCCATTATCCACAAATTGTGAACCAGTGTCAGGTAGGACTGGATCTATGCACAACTCAACCCCTTGTTCAGGTAGGAATGGTGAAACCAATTGGAAATATTGTTGGATTAGCTGATGGCGTATAGTCATACCTGGTTGGTGATACTTACAAGGCCCAAAAACCAGGAAGTAGGATTATAAATTATAACTCCATTTATAGGGGTTATAAAACCCCAGTTACCCATTTTTGAGGTCTCTAAAAAAGGGGTTATAACGAATTGGCTCAGGGGCCCCATTTTGTAGGAACATCCGAAGAACTTGGGGGGCCGCGGAGTCCAGGCGTAGCGTTTGATTTTTGGTCCAGTCTATATAGTAAGATGAAACCTTGCTATAAATGGAGTAAAATCACCCCTATTTATCAGACGTGACCATATAAATATGATTAAATATGTAACTAGGGCTATATAACCTCTATAACTGGAATATGCAAAAAGAAATGTTTCTTGAAGGAAGGGACTGCTGCATGGTTGGATGGCTTCCAACAGGAGAGTCGCCTCCGCATGGATCCTGTGCCCTACAACACGCTGACATCCACATGGCCTTGGCGCCGGTCGATTTCCTGCTTCGGGCAAATGGAAGCACAAGGCACGGTGAAAGGATTATTTGAAAAATTCTGGTGGTAGGTAGGAGGGATTATAGAAAAAAAACAGATAGAAGGCAATAGATAACCTGGTATAGATATATATATATATATATATTTGTTTATCCTTTACATAAGCGGTATATCTTGCCAATTTGGGTGATTATTTTTCCTACCTACCACTCTGAAAACACGAACCTGAAGGTCATCCATGAAAAACGGGAATGCAACGGCATGCAAGCTTGCAGGCCTGCGACTTCGTGTGAAGGAGCTACTGTTGAGCTGCTTGGCTGGGAGGTACTTGGATGTTCCCTTGGG
Organism: Breviolum minutum Mf 1.05b.01; assembly: GCA_000507305.1. Taxonomy (NCBI): domain Eukaryota; class Dinophyceae; order Suessiales; family Symbiodiniaceae; genus Breviolum; species Breviolum minutum. The sequence continues at coordinate 189,601 of DF239026.1, forward strand.
TTTGTGGATGGATCAATGATTAGGATCAATGGTCAAGGGGAAATATCCAGGGAACCCCCAATCAATGGGACCCTTTTGTGGTAAGTTTCCCATACTATTCCCATATCTCTAGGCATTCTAAATGGCGTATAGCCTGGTTATATATAAATGAGGTATATATATATAGTTAGTAAATGGTGTATTACGCCTTTTCAAACGGGGCCCTTGGATCCAGTTATACATGCGGCGATTAAAACCCCATAAATGGGAATTAGAATGAACCATTAGAAGGATGCTTTATTAAGCAACCAGTATATTGGGTATATTGGCTTATTTTCACCTACTTCTAAATGAGGTATTACTTGTGGGTGGTTATAACCAAAACCCACTGATCCGATCACCTTTGATCCTAACTTCCAAGTTTCCCATACTATTCCCATATCTCTAGGCATTCAAAAACAATATAGCCTAGTTATATATAAATGAGGTATACTGTGGTTATAACCCACTGATCCGATCACTTACCCAACTTGGACATCCAGCCATCGTAAGCGCCCCTTCTCCCAGCTATCCAACTTGAAACATGCGAAAAACCAAGGCTGCAGCCGATCCAATCAATGGCAAAAGGCGATGGGGTTTAGGGCCCAGCAGGGCCGCAAGGCTTCAATGTACACCTTAAGTTGCCACGAAAACAAAAACCTGGTTGTGTAGGGTATATAGGGGATGACATCCTACCCAGTTTTTGTGGGATTATAATGAACCAATGTCGTTTCGGATCCCTGGTTGTTTCGGGTACATGTCGGGAATGGAGAACTACCCAGTTATGTGTGGATTACTTCATAAACCATGAGATAAGGGTCCCTATGAACAAACCAATATAATGAAAAGTAAGAGGGTTTTTTTTCATGGCTCACCTGTGTATTTCGTTTTGTTTCGGGGTTGCCCCGAGTACCTAAGCAGAAACTGGTAATTTCATGAATTTCCCATATTTTGGATGTTCATTTGAAGGGTAACGATCCTCCACTGTGACAGGCTCTTGTTCTTGACAACTGCCATGAGCTTGGCAACTTCAGAGATGTTTGGCGACAGGCAGGGCTCCTTGGAGGGAGCAGGCTGTAACACTAAGATGGATGGTGCATTGACTTTCGGCTCATTTGGTCATTGTTATTTCCTTCATAGCAGAGCTTCATCCCCACGTTTTTTTCAGCGACATCATGACACGGGGGTGCGAAGCTTTTGACTTCTGTTTGAGGGGCTGGAGTGATGAGCTAGTGAGCGAAGGATGGCCATTTTCTTACTAAATGACAAGCCAATGGACAAATAGTTGGGGGTGGCGCACCAGCTAGCTAATTAACCCTTTTAGTGCCCCCTTACTTGGGCGCAAGAGAAGATCTACATTACTTCATGTCTTGCAGCTTGCACTATGCTTTTCATCTCCAGCCTCTCTGTGACCCTTTCCCGGGACCATGTCAGGCAGGGCTGTCTTTGGATGTTGCTCGTTCTTGGCAACAAGTCTTGCAGCGCTTCCGATGCAGTGCTCAAAATTGGATGGCAACGACGCTGACGATGCTCAACACAGTAGCTGAACTGCAATCTCTTCTGAAGCCATCCCGTCGCAGACTTTTAGATTGTGTTTTACTTGGGGGGGCTGTGTGCCTGCCATTGGTAGAAACTTATAGAAACCTAAGCCCTGCTCATATGGCACCATGGGTGTTTTTTGGAGGGTGCCACGAGCCGCGTGTGCGATCGTGACAGGTACTTGGCAATATGACATGGCGAACAGCCTGGAACGCTTTGCAAGCTCTGGGCCACTGGGCTGTCAAGATGCCCAGCCGCATATAGGGAGTTGGCATCACAAGTGAGAGCCCGGATTCAAAACGGAAGCTTCCCATTGTGGGTACTTGGATGTCCCAGAAAGTTAGGATCAATGGTTAGTAAATAGGTTATAACCCCGATATATCCCACTTATAAGTAGGTTATAAGCCATTTACTAACCATTTACTAACTTCCTGGGACATCCAAGTAGGCGTTAGCCTCTGAAGTTGCATTAGTGTCAGTCGCACATAATCGTGAGATAGACTGTGCCTTGATTCAACGCTTAAGAACAGGATTGCAGGGTTGGTAAAGAATTACGCCCAGAATCTACCATAACTCTGCGTAGACAAGGTTGACATTTGCATGCTGATATCCCACGAGGGCGCGCACACACACACACACACACACACATGAAGCTGGTTATATTGGATGTTGTTGCGCCATTGTCTTCCTGTCTTAACAGCTGCTGATACCAGTTGACTTCTGTCACCCACACTTATGGGCAATCTTACCACTTGTAGTCCGACAGAATATTCAAACCCCAATGGTGCATGTCCATGTTTTGCAAGCCCCGAGCTACGTGTCAAAAGACCCAAATCCTTAGTTTCAGGATCGATGTGGCAACATACAACACCTGTGCTTATGCTCGAAACTCTTGGCCTGATGCAATGAAATTGAGACTTGGCAGCAGAGTTTCCCGACTCAACATCAGCAAGTGAAATTCCCGTGGTGGATTGCACCACTTCATCGCATTGAAAACCTGTTGCAGACTGCCCAGTTGCATCATAAGAATATGATGACTTGTTGTCTTGCATGGCCGATGCGCAATTGCGAACTGACGGCCAGGCTACAGAGAAGTCTCGAATGCTCCTTGCGTGCCACTGTCTTCAGTTGCAGCAGCTGGTCTGCAATTGGGGGGCCCATCGGCGTTTTAACAAGCAAGGATGAACCAGTTCGGGACACACATGGTTTTCTCCGATGGTTACGGCTAGGGGCTAGGTCTTGTTAAAAGATAGTTGAAGTTTGCAAGTGGCCTCAACTGGTTCTACCACGTGCCCAGCTTGCAAGAAGGGCATGTCCAGCAAGCCAACATGCATCCCATTGAGCAAGAGAAGCAGCCCACTGATTTGTTTGAGGCACAGCGCTGGGCGCATGTGGACAGCAGGGCGGGTGGCGAGAAGCTGTGCCTGGGCGTCACATAGCCTGTAAAGCACAAGGTGTTTCAATAAAAAGGTTGCCCAGAGTGCGTTGAAGGAAGAAGTAAAAAGATTGCTCCAGTCCCCACTGATCTCCACTGCTCAGGCACATTTGCTTGCCACCTCTCGCGCCGTGACGTTGGCAGGTGCTTTTCCACCAAACAGTCGGGCGGGATGAAAGCTTCCTCAACATCTTGCAAACTGACAGGGGAGAAGCTTTCCCGCTCAGAACAAAGATGTTAAGGCATCATGAAACATAGACAAAAAAAGGAAGCTAGCTAGGTAGTCATCAGTTGTAGCTCGCGTGCCCCTATGGGTGGTAGAAGCGATCAAGTAGTCATTGCACAACACAATGAAAACATGTCACAGCCTTGCGGTTCTTTGCTGGAAATTCATTGGTTTTTTCACCCCTCAGGCTTTCATGTCCGCACACGGTGAAACAAATGCTTAAATTTGGTTTCTTCCAGTGATTAATACTTTCCGGGTTCTGGAATGAACATGAGGTGGGCAAGCACTGACGCAGTTTTGTGGAAGCAGGGTGTTGCATTCAACATGTCCACTGCCTTCCCGGCTCTTAATATACCACCTGCGACAGAGAGATTCAATCGCAGGAAGCTTGGTCACAAAGAATGGTGCCATCAACACATGCGCCAAAGGCAAGCAATGGTTCCAGGGCTGCAGCAGCCAGAGGGTTTACTCGGGGAAATCAGTTTGCGTCTTGATTTGTGACCCTAAGCGATTCCCAATTTCACCAGCTTGTTGCCACCGAAATGGTAAATGTTTTTCTTTCTTCTGGTTTTGGACAATACCCCGTACATATGTAGGTTCCTGCATGTTTGAATAGCATGGGTTCAGACCATTTCTTCTCTGTTCAAGGTAAGCGCATCAGGCTGCACCAGGTTTCGTGTCATGGAGCATGCGCGTTTCAACAGTATGTAATCACAATGTGAAGATTCCAACTTTTGTCTTTATGGTTTTCTAGGAAAACGTCAAACCGTAGGCGGCGGGTGGGCACACTCCCCCAAAGGAAGGGTGACCAACTCGCACACCACGGGCTGTCCTACGCACGTCTAGAGAAACAATGGTTTCACAACTGCAACAAAACCGCGAAAAAGGCATACAACGTAGGCAAATGATAAGAGCAGCGCTGTCAACCCACCCACAGTCCTCGACTTGTAAGCGCGGAAAGTAGGCTGCGATGCCATCATTGGCCAGCTCTGGCGTTTGTTTCTTCAAGCAGTAACTTAAGTTGCTGGTTTTTTTGGCACGCCTAAACTTTCTCGCCAAGAAGTTTTCTTCACAATCGGGGGCCCTGTTTTTCCCAAAGGTTACGATACTTCATTTGGAAATTGTTACGGTGCAGATTGGCGATCCAATTCAGATTGTTCATGTCTTGAAAATGGGGATCAGTCACGAATAAAAGGGTTTAGTGCTCAGAGCAAAAAATGCAGCTTGAAGCTCACCACGCTCTGGACCCCAAGTCATAGTCGAATTGTTGTACTACCTACATGCGGGGCCGACTGGGCATTCTTTTCGAAAACACAAGAAGCCATTTTGGAACACAATATTTCCTAGCATATGTAAAAGACTGCTGCCATATGCTTACATGCAGATAGTCTGCACGCCCCTCATTCGTGTTCGGCGCTGAAGTCATGCTAAAGTCATAACGTTGCATTGTTCAGGTTGATGGCGCTGAATTTCTTGCAGGCCGGGCAGTCGCTCTGTGTTAGCATTGCAGGTTGCAAGAGCAAACAGGTTGTGATACTATTCAGTTATAGTAGGCGATGCCCTTCCAGCCCATAGGTTGTGACTGTCAGCTTCAAGGTTTCAAGGCGTAATGTCGTTTGCATTCTGTGCCCAGCAAGTGTAAGTGACCAAAGATCTTCAAAGGGATGCCTTGGCGGTTTGTGCCCTTCAGCTTGTACGTTTCCAAGCGGCGAACATTTTTCAACCGAAGCTTCAACCGCATGTATGACACGACTTGTAGCATTGGTCGAAACTTCGAAACCTAAGTAACAAAATGAAACCGTACCTGCAGGATCATCCCAGTTAGTAAGTAGGTAGTAACCCCTATTTATGCCACTTGGAAGGCGAATGACCCCAGTTAGGGACTTTCTAACCGGGGTTATTAACCACTGACTAACTAGGATGATCCTCCAAGTAGAAGTGATCCTGAATTCAGTTCACTTACGACGCTGAACGGCACCTGTCTGTCCAACGCATGAAGGCCCGAAAATTTCCAGGGAAGCATCCGGAATAATTCCAGGTAGTTTCTTTTCTTGTTTTCCTTGTTTCCGGCCATTGACACGACGAGTTGGCCTTAAAACCTAGCGTTGTGTTTTCCAATCAAAAACAATTGTCTACCCCATTCTGCCGCCGACCGAACGCAGAGGACCTGGCTGAGCCCGTCCAGCCTCTAGGTGGGGCCGTGACGGTGGAGTATGGGAAAAGGTGGCTGATTTCCACGCCACATCAGGCCCAAAGCCAAAATATCAACGAAACCAGGTCTGCAACATAAGAAAATTACTTCATGAATTTAATGGGAACCCCGTTTCTAAAATTCTACACGCTTGGCATGCAGACCCTCAATTTCTTGAGGTGGCTGAGTGTGATTTAATGAGCGTATGTACCATGTCGTTGTTCAATGTGGGCAGCACAATCTTTTGGGTAAGTATTCAGCATTTCCGCCTGCTGAACATAGAAATGTTTTTGCCTGGGCGTTCTCAGAGATATTCTAAGGCGATGCTCCACACCACCATGGGTTAATTTCATGGAAAACGGAAAGTTGCGTCAGAGAAATAAAGCTTGAATACTGTTTGGCAGCTGAAGACCCAAACTTTGGTTCAAGGATTGTAAATGCCACTTCTTCAGCTGATCTGCACTTCCACGGTACGACTTTTTCTTCCTAATGGAAAAAAAACGTTTGTCAAGGGTTGCTGGCGAAAAGCCCCCCTAAATTGCCAACTGAATACCCATTCAGGCTAAGCGCGCTTGCGCGTTGGCACATGAGCTATAGACGGCTTACAAGGCTGCTCTCGCACACACACCCCTGCCATGCCACAGGCAACTGCATTACCTTTTCCGCTGTCATTGACGCGCTTGAAAGTGATCAATGGTGCTTTGACTGAAGATGGCCATGTGGATGTTTGCTGAAAACAAGAATGATGAGGAGGATGTCCCAGATATTGTCATTGCGTTTAAGTCCAGAAACTTGCTTAGTCATACCTAGTCTTGGTGTTTGATTTGTAGCTACTTCCTGATGCTTAGAAAAAATATCCAGCCAGACAATGTTTTTAGTTTTTGCCTCATGAAGCCATTGCTAAGATGATCCGTGAAAGGGACGCTGATCATATATCTACTCCAACCCTGATATAGGAAGTACGAGTTGTTTGGATTTGTCAAAGGGCATTTCCACATCCAGCAATCGATGAACTTGTTGTTCAAAACTGTGATAGCATGAAGCAGGCGAACCCTGCCTGCGTGCTTTTGTTAGCCAAGGTCGCTATCCCTGGACCTTTTGCATCAGTGCAAAGCAGTACGAGTAGCCACATGGCAGCGAAAGTTCGATGTTACTTTTCGGGATTCAGCAGCACTCGGTTGCTGGTCAAGGTTGGTGGCTCACTATACTAGGAGTTCCTTTAGTCTGGTAAATCAAAGTTTCGTCACGCAAGATTTTTTGCCTCACAACCACTGCCCCCACTCAATACACGCAGACGTTTGTAGAGGTACATGTAATATATGTGTATGTTTATGCTTATGTTAATGTATATTGTAAATATGGGAGAAGCATCTGACAAACAGAGGTTTCAGCCATCAGCAAGAGGGCCAAACAATGGTTAGGACATTCTTGCCTGCACTTCCAGATTCCCACAATGCCTCGGCAGGACCTTAATACTATCCTTTGCAATGCTGCCATGGAAGGCGCCATGAATGGTGGAGAATCAATGGGGATCAGAAAGCAGCCTTACTGAAAGATGGTGGCGTCCACAATGACATCACATGGCATTTAGCCCCGGTCATCCAAAAAACATTGAAAATGATTAGGATCCATGCCAACTGTGAGAGAAGCAAGTGAGTACAGGGCTTTGATTGCAGGTTTTCCTGGCATGAGTCCATGAAAAGATGCGCCCGGGCCAATTGCGGTGGGACTTGCAGTGCAAACCCAGGAACTTTGATTTTCTGGTCCCACCATTTTTTTTGTATGCCTGCAAGTTGTTGACACCAACCCGCTTAACTCCAAATCACGTTTCCTCGAAGAATCCCTGGCATGAGGCTGCATGAAGCTGGTAGAGTAGTCTACACCTTAACGTAGGTTTTATTTTGGCTAACCGTTATGTCACGCCCTTCCACATAGGAGTAGACAAGGTCCATAGGCTGGAAACCTTAGAAACCCCAATGAAATCGAAGAATCGTCGAGCGCTTACCTTTTCTTAGCGTGCAAGAATTGGAAATCTTCACCACTTTGGCAACCCAAAGCGTCGCTTCCATCGCAGCAATTTCGAGATCAGTTTCTCAACCATGTTAAAACTTACAAACTCCCACGTCACGCTATTGTGCTTCCTCATCGGTCCTTGCATTCGGCAACCGACGTTGCTATCCAAACCTAGTCTAAGCCCACACTTGGGGACCCAAACAAGGGCGGCTACACACTACAGTCCGTTGGGTTTCACAGCAGGCTGAACGGCGAACTGCCAAGATCCGTGAAGTGCTTGTAAGGTGTAATTTTCGCGGCGGCTAGTAGTCCAGCAATCTAAATTCCTTCCTCCTCCACCACACAAGCATCATCATCATCATCATCATCATCATCATCATCATCATCATCATCATCATCATCATCATCATCATCATCATCATCATCATCATCATCATCGGCAGGAATGAAGCTCTCTATCTTCCCGCCAGGCCCCGCCACATGGAAACCGCCCCTCTTTAAGTCATCCACATGTAATATCCGGTGTTCAGCGATCGTTGTGGCAGGCCCAGCTCGGTGCAGCGCGTGGGACACGAACGTCTCGATGCTGTGTTTCCTGGGAAACACCAGCATCCAGGCACGGGGTCGGCGGGAGTTGCTCATGTTTTTACAGCGCTTCTTCTGCGGTCGAGCAATTACACTTAGGGTACACCTGTAGTTGGTAAATCGTTGGTTGCCTGTGATGCAGCCAATTGAATAAGCTGGTGTTTTGTATTCGGCTCGCACCGCGCATAATCTGGTGATGAGCACTCAGCATTCCAGATGTTATGAGATGGTGCTGCTTAATATGAGGTCCGATCGGAAGTTTTAACATCATGCTTCACAATGGGGTTGTGCTGCAGCTGGCCATCAAAATAGAGTTGCATTATGGGTTTTGCATTGCACTACAGGATGGTTTGCGGCTTGTTTGTGTTCGAAGTTGGTGAAGTTGTAAAAACAAGATGAATCTTTCTTTTTGACTCACCTAGTTCTATCTAGGTTGTGGTTTCAGTCTTTTGGTCACGACTCTAGGAGGGGCGGTTGACTGGCTACTGTGTTCTCTTTCTGTTGGCAGAAAAGTGAATCCACGAACATTTTTAGCAGGGCGACAACGTTGCCAGCTCAAAATGGCGAGCCGGGCCCAACGAGGAGACTTCCATACATGGACCATCTGTAGGCTTCTATAGTCATGCTAGCTAAGATTACTGGATCTGAAAGTCCGGCCAGTTTGCGTTGATTTCACCCTGGGGCCCCTCGTCTCTAACGGACTTCTGCGGTCTAGGCGACCATGGTCACCTACAGCAAAAGCATCACGGCTGCCTGCACGCAGTGGATGCAGGTGCTTGTGGGATGTCAATTGCTGGGAAGTCACAGTTTGGCATAAATGTTGCGCCATTTCCTCGAGCTACCTGCACACGTGAGAGCCGTAACCAGGGCTTGATGTGATTCGTAGATATGTAGGCAAAGGGCCTTAGGATCTAGAATTCTCAAAGGACTTGCATGCTGTCTTGCAACCCACATGAACAATTACACACACAATTACCGCAATAGTAGCAACAACAACAACAACAACAACAACAACACCAGCAACACCAGCAACACCAGCAACAACAACAACAACAACAGCAACAGCAACAGCAACAACAACAACAACAACCAACAACCAACAACCAACAACCAACAACCAACAACAACAACAACAACAACAACAACAACAACAGCAACAACAACAACGACAACGACAACAACAACAACAACAACAACAGCAGCAGCAACAACAACAACAACAGCAGCAGCAACAACAACAACAACAGCAGCAGCAGCAGCAGCAACTGCAACTGCAACTGCAATCTGCCGCCGTTTCACTTTTTTGGGGTCATGGAGACAGTCACAATGCAAAGGCTAGATGTATTGCTTTGCATTCCTTTCTTGGGACCGCTTGAAATACGCAAAGAGTTCAAGTTGGCAAATGGCAGTTAATGCAAAATGGTCGCTTACGAGTGCGAAATGCCATCAAATGGCCAGCCTGAATGGTAAGAAAAGCGTCATCATATTTTCAGAGGGACAAAGTAGGATGTTTTTTTTAGTACTGCCGCATGTTCCAGCAGAATACCCTCTTTGGAACGACGAACTAGAACTGCAGAGCCGGGTTTATTTTGGGTTCGTGGGCCACTGCTTTGAAAAACTTTCCCGTAGCGGAACATCGTTGATGCTTTACGAATTGTTCAGCTTGAACTAGGTTGTAGCAACCTCTGCAAACCAGCGCAGTTGCAGGTTACATAGGTTTTGCTCAGTAGGCTTTTTTAATGAGTTCACCAAGTGATGGTAGAACTTTGGCCCTGTCAAGCCATGCGGCAAAATTGACGCTGCCCATCACCCGAAGGCTTTGTCCTTAATTGAAAGCTGCACACTTCATGCCCTACAACCGGGGTTGGTCAACTACAATGATGCTTGGGATCAGCAGGGATAAAGGAACCCATGCAACGGACGCGGCTGCTGAGCCTATGAAATTCCACCAGTTTCATTCAGGATGGTTATTTCAGTTCGTCCACCGGAAACCCTATCCACCTCATTTGGCACGGCTGCGTTTTTGTGATGTTTCTTCTTATTGGTTGGCTTGTCTCACCCTTATGTGGAGTCCGTTTGTTTCTTTAACTAACGACCAGCGAATGTCCGCGAATCTAAGCTAGAAAGTTGATGTGTGGACCCTGATAAATTTCCTAGCGTATTGAAATCAGGGGGGCGATTTTTCTGCACTAGATGACTTAGCTAAAGAAGTTCGCGAAACAGCCGACATCATTGTTTAAAATGTTTAGGAAAAGGAGCTCCCCTTACAAATGGGGTCAGAGTTAGACTTCGCCAAATTTTGCTTTCACGCAGGTTTTGGAATGAACATCCGTTGTCCAAACTGTTTACACTTTCTCCTTACACTCCTCAATTGCGCCCAAGGAAGTCATGGCCTCTGTGGCGGCCAGCGGCCACCATGCTCAGGCAGGCAACCAGCGTGCGGATGGTTCCGGCCGTGTGGGTTCCACATCACTGGGCAAAAGCGGGCTTGCAAAGAATGGTGATTTCAGAGTTTTCACTTCACCAAACCCACGGTTGTTCAGAACTCTTTATCCAATCGAGAGCAAGTAACTTTGAATCGCTGGCACATGGATGACGAACCACATACCCAGCGGTTGATATTTTGTGCAAGTTCTCAACATGGTTAAATCTCTGAAAAGGAATTTCCAACAAAAGGGGAGAAGTATGTTAATTTTTGGAGTGGCGGCCGCTATACAAGTGGGATGTTCATACCAATTACAAGCGGGCGGTTTAAGTCGTATCGCTCGGGGAGAAGTCGTATCATTCTGCGTGCCCGCAGTGTTTCCATGACTTTTTTCCTATCCGGCAATAGTTCATGCATCATTTTTGCTGTTGTGCGCAGTACTTTGTTGCTTTTGGATTTTTCGTCGGAATACTTTGTGCTTTCGTAATTAGCTTGTGTGCCCACAATATTTTGATGACTTTTGCTTGTATGCGGCACTAGTTCATGTATCATTTTTGCTGTTGTGCGCAGTACTTTGTTG
>DF239026.1:200685-426843 GCA_000507305.1 Breviolum minutum Mf 1.05b.01
TGCAAACTTCTTCCTAAAATCAACAAATATCTCACTGTGCGTAATGTCGCGGCTAGATTTGGTTACTTTTTGGTTTTCTGTTGGATGCCGCTGTGCCATTGGGATTGTCACAAAATGATGTGACTTCCCGCCGTGTGATGTGACTTTCCTCCATCTTGCATTTCCATTGGGTGATGTGACTTTCCTCCGCCTGATGTGACTTAAGCCCGGCGCTTGTAGTAAGGTTCAAAAGTTCGTTTCCCAAGGGGCTTGGCCACACAAAACGGGGATCGGGTATACACGATGGTACAAGCTGACGAGTTTTCTTGTTTCATTTTAGGCAAGTTTTTGAATGTTATAGCAATTCACAAACAGTGAAACAAAAAGCTAATCGAAGTTTTCACACCGCGGTGATTGACCAGTATTTTTCAAACAGGCTGAAACCTACAGATACAAACATTCGAGAAATCTTTCACCGTCAAAACGGACCTCCCCTAAAATTGGTACTTCAGTACAGGAATTTCCCCAACGGTAGTCCTAATTTAGCACGATGAGTTATGAGCGTGTTTTGCAGGTTCAAATCGATATTCATTTAGTCGCATACATGTCAATAATGTAGATGTATTTTTATATAATGTATGTTTGTTTTTACTCTTACTTTCACATTGTTGGAAAATTCCAATTTCTTTTGAAATGTATATAATAATCTTGTTTGATGGTTTCAACTGGGTAGTTTGAAACAACTATAGTTATATGTTGTGATTTAGGTTTGAACTGGATGGCTCCTCACCCCATAGGTCTTTCACCTCTTGAAGCGTCTCAAGAGTGTGAAGATGGACGTCAATTGCGTGACCCTCGACGTGGCAATCGATTGCCTAGAGGCCTCGGACGATGACACGACGTGCAAGTGGCAACTTTGGGGCTGGGCAATCCCCGAAATTTAACATACATGAATACCAAGTATGATGGTTTGGAAAATTGTAAACTGTTGAAATTATAGTACTTTTGGGACATCCATGTTAAGCGGAAGCGTTGAGGTATTGTAATTTGTCCAAATTCTCTAGCATCCTAGATTTTCCTTGAAAAGAAATAAGTGTTCGTTTCGTAAAACGTTTCTTTGGGGAAAATCTGTTCGGTTTCCACCTTAAGTTTTTCAAGCAAGAAAAAGTTTGCACCTGCTTCTTCCCCAAGGAAGATCTAGGATGGCTATCCAAGTTGCAGTTTGCCCCGTTTGAACGCAGTTTGAGACCAGGGAAAGGTAACACGAAGGTGAAGCCAAGTGTGGTTTTTTGTTGGGATGATAGACGACAAAGGCAAATTCACATTAATTCACACCCGATTGGGTTTGCAGTTTGCACAAAAAGATTGGAAAACGACCCCTTCCACAGTTGCACGGCCAGTTTGCACCGTAGTGATTTGGGATTGTTGGCAGTGGCGTTTTTTTGGGTGGTGCCACCTGCAAAATGTCAACATGTTTGATGGTGAATTGGCGTGTAATCTGCTGTTTGGAGGTATCTACATATTTTGCGGGTTTTGGTTTAGGTGGGGAGATTCACGCATGTGGCCCACTGAAAAAGGTGTTTTTTTTTTCAACCCAGACACTCCACGAATGTATGTATGATGCATTTGTTTTTACATTTGCCGCCCAAACTACGTGAAAGCGCATTCCATTGTTTCCCTGCCCAAACCGAAACGGTCATGTAACTCGGCCAGGCAGGACTGAATGCTGGAGCCATTAGAGACTTGTTGGAGCAGATGGCTGAACTTGGACTTGAAGCAGTGAGGGTGAAAAGATGCGAAGTTTTTATTTAGCCAAATAAAAAGATCCCGTTGGAAAGGACTCCTGGCTCCTGGTAGGTGCTATGTTAGTTTTTTGGGTGGATGAAGTCAGTCAAATGTTGATTGGCCGTTAGTATTGGTGGTTTGTTAGGAATCCCCCGGAGTAATGATCCCTTTGAAGATAGTAAGCTACCAATTACAAGCATCAATGAACCACTGACTGAATATGGGCGTGTCTCACAAGTTGGGGGTCCTTAAGTTTGAGACATAAACAGAACATTTCAGCCATCACCTTGACTTAGCAATCGTGAAATTCTGTACATAACTCGGCTTACTCAATGGTCCTCCGGGGTACCACTCTTTTGGAAAACCTCCAAATGATGATTTTGCAAGAATTGCGAACAAGTATGAACCATCCTAAAAGTGTTGCAATAATTTTGCATGTTGAAGTTATGTGTGTTTTTGTAGCAAAATACGCTACGAATTTGGGGAAAATGTTTGTTTCAAGGAGCTATAGATCGTAAAGCTCACTTGTGCCCTCCATGACCCAAAAAACGCCTGGCAGTTTCCTGGTTCAGTATTGGATTCTATTGATGTAACGCGCAAAGAGCTAGATTCTTAGCAAGGAACATAAGGCTTGCCAAGCTATGATTACAACGACCTCGATTGAATGTTCGTGAAATGGTGTGCGATGATTCATAAAAACAAATCTACTCCACAGACTTCTTTTTCGTGATACCAGATGTCAAAGACACTTGCGGTGCAAATGCAAGTATCAACAGTTGGGCTTGTTTAGAGCAGTGTTTTGCTCTCTTTGTGGTAAATCCCGATTTTGCGAACACATCTCTACCCTTTCAAAACTTCTTCTGCAAATCTAAGAACATGAACTTGAACAAGGAACTTGAACAACTTGTTTCTACCCAAAAGTTACAAAAAAAGGGTTTGCACTTGCCCTGTGTATGGATGTCATTGCATACAATGCTGCCATCAGCGACTGCGCCAAACTCCAGCGGTGGCCGTTGGCCCTGCAGCACTTGGAAGCGCTACAACAGAGGTGGGGTGAAGATGGGAGATGATGCAATTTGATGAGGATATGTTTTTGAAATGGGTTGGTTCAACCATCAACTAGAAAATGGTTGCTAGGTGGTGGTTTCAATGTTTTTTCAATGTTATCCCTACTTGGGTCCCCTAATTCACAGGATTTTTTCTCATCCCACGTGATTATGCGGATTGATCAACGGCCATCAACCGAAGAAAGCTAAGTGCATGTGAAACATTGGAAATTGCAAAAAAAACCTCACACATGAACCTATTTGGGACCGAAGTTTTGATTAGATCCTCATTTGTGCTTCAAATCAAAAGTTGTTGAAAATAATTGGACGCTCTCATAGTGGTAACCTTACTGCAACATAGGCCGGGTGGTTTCAAGTATAGTGTTTTTCGCTAGCAACATGGAACAAACCAACCCTCATCTATGGTGACTTTTGGGGGTTACGTGGGCGGTTGGTTGAAAGGCCATGAAAATTGGGTACTCGTATCAACCCTCCTTGGATTTGGGAAGTTTGATGATCCGAATGCTTTCGTGTAGGGGTCCTTCGTGTGAATATTGGTATTCAGGAGTTCTCGTAGGAATATCTGATAAGAACAGGATTGTAATTAACAATGTGTTGCAAATGTTTTGCCTAGAACCGTAAACGAGTAAACCACGAAATCTAGCCAGCAACCCTTAGCCATGACTTGTTGGCCTGCTTGAATTATGTTTGAAATTTCTGGGGGGTTCAGCTAATAGATGCCAATAGTTTTTGCCACTTCATCAAGCGGTCCTCCGAGTGATGCACCATGAGCCCTTGAGATTAAAGACAAGTGATCCAAAAGGAATTTTCCTCTCAGATGTTCACTGTATCCAAAAACTGAGCATCCAAATTATTTCTCAAACCCCAAAATCATCCGCTAAGGATGCACTAATCGATGCACTATTTCAGAAACTAAAGGATCACCAAAGGGTTGTGTAAGAGCTCAGGCTTTAGGTATGTGAACCGCAGGTTATCTCGAGTGAACCAAAAGACAGCTCTCCGGTTCAGAGAGGATAGGGTTCCAGGCAGTTGGAATAAGGGGGGCATTCACCACTGATATCCTTGGAGAAAGCATGCTTTGTTCCTAGCTTCGTTTGATTCCGCGTTTTCTTTCAGTTCTTTGATTCGAAAGCAAGGTTGCGCTCCCAAAACAAGATTGTTTTTTTTCAAAGTAACAACTGGGTAGCATCACCTCCCAATGTTTTTACAGTTCCGTTAAACATAGATATAGAAAACCCCTGTTTTTTCCTGGGTAAAATGCCATCATTTGATGGTGTCATTTTCCAGCCAGCTATGTGAGTGGTAAACATGTCGGCCGGTCTCACAGGTACTAAACTCCCATAGTTTCGATATAGGGGATAAACTCATCAACCCAGAAGGGGTTTTATAAGTTATATACCCAATAGTAAGGTTTGTATACCCATGATATAAGGATTCCCTATTTTGGGATGAGCATTCCCGATATAGCGACTTTTGATTCTGTCACAGATGAAAGTCAAGGGTTTGCCAGGTTCATGTAAGTAAATCACCCGAAACGGGGCCTTGAAATGACGCTGATCCACCAATTTTTTGGGGATGTGCAAGGGGGACATACAGCAGGTGTAAGAATTCGAGCAAAAAAAAAACACTGTGAGAATTTTCCACGATTTCAGTCAGTGTCAGGCAGCTACAAGCAAATGACATTACTGGCACCGCGCTGTTGCACAGCTTACGTGGCAGCTGGCGTGAAGCGTGCACAGTGCTTGAAAGGTTCAAGGTCAGGGGGAAAGCCTTCAGGGGGGTAAACACCTACCCTCCCTGAAAGTGACATAGCACCTGAAAATGGATGGAATACTAGTTTCCTTTTGGGATGGCCTATTTTCAGGGCGAACTGTTAGTTTCAGGGAGGGTAACTGCTAGAGCTAGATGTAACAAAGGGAAATAAATGACACCCACTTAGCTGGATGGGTTGTCTTGCTTCGCATCTTTTTTTGAATAATGTTCATCCAGATTAGGGAGATGATCAAAATGTGATTCCCAACAAGAGAAAGGCGGGGTTGGTACACATATAGAAAGCCATATGAAAACATACCTTACCTTTCACCCACCTGTGTTCCTTAGAAAGATTTTGGGATCATCCAGGACCCTAACATCATCACCTTGGGCGCTGCGCTTACACGATGGCCTCAATGCCTCACGATCTTCAACGAAATTCCGGAGAACCAAGGGATCGGGATTTTCGGAGCCCAAAACCCCGTTTTCTGTGAGGTGAAAAAAGCCCGCGGTGGGCCCAAAACTATTGTTGGGTCAGGTTCATCAGGATTTCTCTCACCGAAAAAAAAAACTATAAAACCCCTCAACCGTGGAATACTTGTCTTTGTTCAAGGTGACGTTTTTGCTTTGTACTATGGGATTCATTGCCGTTAAACCATCATTTGGAGGTGTTTTATCCAACCACCTTAGGCAAATCAAAGCCAGTTCTAAATGGGTGAGATAACTCCATTTACAGGAATTATAAAGTCCTAGTCACCCATGTTCTTTCGGCCATGTATAGAGGCCCCATAACTCCATGTGTAACGATCGGCCCGGGGCCCACTTTTACAAAGGGAGCGGTGTGCTACCAAGCTATGTGCGATCTTTTTCAGCCATGAAAAAAGGTCCCTACTTTAATCACAAAGCAGTTGTGACCACCAGGATGATCACCTTTCACGTGGGGATTTCATACTAAGGTTGGGGAAGTGATAAAGTGTCATGTTCGTATACGCAATTTTTATGTGTAGTGGATTCGCCTAACATTTTGAGAAGGATTCTTTTATTCCATTTCACATCAAGCGCGGTTCCTGGTCCAATGTTCTTCGAAGTTGCATGTGCCCAAAGCACAGGAATATAATTTGATGAAAGAGATTTCAGGGGAGGATGGCTGAGTCTTGTAACAAGTGATGCCTCGTGGTCTAACCATCAGTCCATTGTCAATATACACCGTTTTCTGATTCATATGCTATCATCATGTTTGATATTATGCCCATTCATTTCTTATCTCATCCAACTTGAACCTTCCTTGTTTTTGTTTTCTGACCGGTCACCGGTGCAAGCAGCAGGAGAGGCGCTTGCACAGCAACACCGTGGTGTCAAGTAGTTGCATCAGCCCCTCGGAACAAAAAACCTCTTACTTTCCATTATACTGGTGGTTTAGTAGGGATCCTGACAATGGTTTGCTTTAATCCCCATGTCACTGGGTGGTAAAATCCTTTTTACGCAGCAAACACCAGGGTTTTTTTTCATCGCTCACTTGAGCAAGGAACAAAAAACACCTGGTTGCTTTTGTTACTGGCCCTGACGTTAAAAACATTCCCTGAAACATACATCGCTTCTGCGAATAGGCAGAAACCCAAAAGGAAATTCATCTTCGAAGCATTGATTTTCAGGTCTTATTTTTTTCTCATGGAGGGTAATAATATGGAAAATTGTCCTATTGTTAGTAAGTACTATGGAAACTTGTCCATGATCAGGTTCGTTTGGTTAATTTCAGGGAGGAAAAAACCGCTGGTTTTCCTGAAAATCCGCTCTTGTTCAACTTTGGGAGGTGCAGATTCGTTGTTTTTGAAAGTTTGATATACTTGGATGTTGGATTGGAAGTTAGGATCAATGGTTTGGATCACTGGCTATTATAACTTTTTACCTACCCATAAATCGGGTATTTCTTGGGGTTAGAACACACCTACTTAGAACCTTTTGCTAAATTCCTGGGACATCCTAGTATGTCCCTTTAAGGCTTTTTCAACAACACCTTTGGGGCTTTACACTGATAGCAATCCATGTCTTCATACAACAAGCCCTGTGGTTGAGTTGGATTTGGATGATTATACTGCCGTGTTTAATTGGGATCTTTTATAACCTCTTCATGGTGAAATCTACTGCATCGCAGCCAAAAAATATAGATCTATTTAGGGGCCATTGCTTGATTCTACAAGATTTTTTGTTGGGCAAATTACAGCCAACAACCTGCCAAAGGAATTCCCCCAACTGGTGGTTTCCTTAAAAAAAATGATCCCGCATGTTGTTCAAAATTCGGGTTTTGGATTTTTAGTTTCATTTGCCCAGGCTATACCTCCCCCCGCCCGAAAGATTAAGGGGTAAAGGATTCAATGTCGAGTGTCGGTGGATGCCATAGGTCCACCAAAAGGATGTTTTTTGCGTCAGCGGATATGAAAAAGATTGATGTTGCAAAGGCGAGTTATGCGGGTTACTCCGTTTATAGCGATCGAAGGGCCCACCTTGTGTGAATAATTCGAACGACAAAAGCGATTTCATGCTTTTTTCCAACTCCACTCCATATGTTCGACAGACAGATCCTCCCTAAATATCATCAGATGCCAACACAGATGCCATGGTTGCTAAACTCACGTTTTCCAAGCAGGGTTGCTTGGTGGCTCAACATGCTTGGTGGATCCTCAATTAGTTAAGTAACTTGAGTGAAATCGGCATCACAGCCACCTTCAAGTTGGCTGAAACCCCACCTTACGAATCCTTACGAACTATGTCTTCCCAAGAAAGCCTTCATCTAGGTGGTGGTTTCATTTATTCTTTATGTTCACCCTTATTTGGGGAAATGATCCAATTGGGCTGGTTCAGCCACCAACTAGTAGAGGCTTTAGCAAGCACAATCAGAAAGCACTTTTCCGGAATCAGTGGCTTGATCCACTACAAAGTTGAGCGCCAAAACTTGGGTTCCAACTTGGGAGGAGCATCTGAGTGGCCGCAATGAAGAACATATCTGGTTGTTTAGGGTATATGGGGGGGTCATACTACCCAGTTACATAAGGATTTGATAAGTCATGATAAGGATCCCGGTGAACCAATCAGTATGATGGAGGGTCATAAGGGTTCTGAACGTTGCTCGATGGTAAATGGGACCAAACTGCACCAACAAAAAAGGCCCAATGTTTGGTCGTCCTCGTAGGAAGATTTCCTTTGACCAGTGATTCGGAAATTTTGGTGGTTTGATAGCCCTTTTCCCAACAGGATCCACGTATTGTATATTTACCTACACTTACCATAAAAAACCAACGAGCTGTGGGTAAATCCCATACATGGATCCTATGGGTTTTAGTATAGGCGTCTCCAAATCACAGAAACACTTCAATGACCCAATGAAGCTAAAGAATTTTAATGAGACGACACCCGGATGGTCGCTATAGGTGATTCATCAGGAAAAGCTTCACAAAATGATCCGAATTCAAGTATGTTTATTTGTTAATCTATGTTTGGATACTTACATGTCTATATGTTTTGTTATTCATTTTCGATTTATAGATTTGAATTTGCATATCTAAATCTAAGTATGCACATACATGTATTTGGTTCAATAGATGTATATCAAAATGTTTGTGGTGCATCGATATCTAGCACTTTTTTTTGTTTATACATCATGCACGTTCGTTCGAGAGTTTGAGTCGCTGCATGAGTATCTCATCGTTTCCCACACAGAGGCGGGATCCTACCCTCCCTGAAACGAACCAGCAAAAGCACCTGCCAGGAAGCCATGCCAAAAGGAAACTACAAGATGGGGCCCTTACTAACTAGCAAAGTGAATTTATTGTTGGTTAATACCTNCTGTAGGTGCCCTCGGCCCTGCCACCCTGTGCACATTGTCATAGACTGACTTACAGTCAGTGAGCGAAACCACTGGTAGTAGTTCCCTCGAAATCTGCTCGGAGACACCATCTCGACCTGGAAAGTAAGCACCGCTGATCATAGCTCTGATTGCTATGGCCTCTTCCCATCCCTCAAGGGAGGACATCACTTCCGCTGCGAAGGTGCTTCGACATACCCTTGCACAGGCATGCGACTTCCATGCCAAGATGGATGTTTCTCCTTCTTCTCCACGTAGGACCTTCTTGTTCGCCACCATGACGATGTGGCCCAGTTGCGAGTAGATCCCGTGACCAGCTGCTGCTTCAATGTCCTCGGGACTGTCTTGCTCCGGGTCCGTCGTAGCATTCGCCCATGCCGCATCGTGAAACACCAACAGCACGAGGTCCTGTATATCGTCCGCCAGCTTCTTGTAGGTAAGCTGCTCGCCCTTGCCCGTTTGCGCCATCTTCACTGCCTTGTTTGTCTCCTTGACGTCCTGGTATGTAGGGCTCCGTTGCTTACGTTGAGATAGACTGACGGCTGCTTGGATGTCAGGTCGGCTTTGGCTAGCCAACCACGATAGGGCCCCAATGGTGCTCATGTTGTCCTGCTTGGTGACCTCGTCTGCCAAATCATCGGCTTCGCATCCTCGTGGTAAGTCGACCACCTCAAGCCTTGAATCCACGTAGCTTCCTTGTCCAAAGCTGATCTTCCCTCCTGCCTGAGTGATAGTAGAACCCGTGTACTCGAACTCGTCAGTCTCCCACTCGGCTATAGGGAAGATACCAGAAAGTCCTTGCATGAGGCTGTTCAGCTCTTCCTCCGGAGCTGCGATGAGCAGGTCGTCCACGTGGGTCACCATTCCACCACGTAAGTTGCCGGCATCATCTCGAAGAAGTAGGAAGCAAGGGTCCAGTTGATGATGTTCGAGATGCAGCTTGTCATCTCCGATCTGAATCTCCAGCCCCCGTAGTTCCTTCGTGAGTTTGTCCCACCAAAGCCTTGGCGAAGTTGAAAGCCCAAAGACGCCTTTCACAATCTCGATGATGGATCCCTTGGGAATGTCCGGCAGGTCATCCACTGGGGGTTCGAAGTATAGTCCACGTCGTGCTTCAACTCCATTCAAGAATGCTGCCTCCACGTCTCCGGCAGCAATCTTCCAAGACGCATGGGATGCCAAGAACATCAACGTAGTAAGCGCCACCTTTGACGCTGTAGGTGCCTCGGTGTTGAGCGCCCCATCGGCAAGATCTGGGTCTCGGTGTCCTCCCACGCACAAACGAGCTTTCGGCTTGGGCGGTGTCTCTGGGTTGATCCTCCTCTTCGCGACATTCTTGTCTCGGTATGCGAATCTAGCCCTCAAGATACGGTCTTTCGGAACCTTCATCCTGATGAGCTCCGCATCGTCCGGGTAGTAGACCTTCACCGCCTCGTACTGAAGATGCTGTTGCCATTGTGTAACTTCGGCCTTCTTGTAAAGCTCCTTCTCCGTCTCTGGTATGTCCTTCCACTTGATCTCCTTGTCGTTTTGTTTGATCATGGCTTTTGGGATTCTTCGTTCCACCACCATGACCTGGTGTGGTCGGTCCGTAGGAGTCGGCGGATCCTCCGCGCCGTCCTCCGACGAACCGGCCTCACTCAAGTCCACTGCCATGTCCTCAGGGTGAGGGCGTTCACGGTGGAGTTGGGTCTCCCCTCCATCTGGTACGCTCCTCTTGAGCATGCGCACCTGCCCTTTTGCCCTCATCCTTCTCTCAGGAACCTCATCTGGCTCGGCCCATTTCCTAGACAGGCCGGGTGTTCCTGTCGCATCCAACATCACGGGGTCGTCCTCATCCTCGACCTCCATGTTTTGGATCAGCTTGGCCAAGTCGTCCTTGAGAATGCGGCTCTGGAAAGCTGCTCCAACTTCCTCTGATTCCGCCGGCCGAAGGTGCTCCATCGCGCATAGTAAGCACCGTCCACCGCGGGATACCCAGTAAGAAGCTCCGTCCTTCGCCACAACAACGCCTGGTCCAATCCATTCTCCCACATTCTGGCGGTGCCGTGCCCGACCTCCTGCTGTCTTGTTGACCCTAAAGATGTAGACATAATCCCCGGGTTCATAGGTAAGCCTTGTTCTCGGCCTTCCCAACAACGCCCTTTTGGTCGCCGCTTCAGCCTGTGACTTCAAGAAGGCCTCTCTGGCCGACTGTCGGATGATTTGTTTCCTCAACCAGACCTCGTCGGGTGAACGAAGCGTGTCCCGGTAGTAGAGCTTCTCGTTCTCGTCCAACATAGCATCTCCAGTCCTTGGCTCTGATCCAAAGAGCCACTGGGCCGGAGAATAGCCGTGCTCCCGTCGTAGGTTGTTCTTCGCCGCAGCCACCGAAGCCAGTACATAGTCGATCTCCTCCTTCTTCGGTAGGGAGTGAGCCACCGTCTTATCCCAGATTGACCTGTACCATTCTCCTTGTCTTTCCACAGCTCCTTGTTGCCAATGAGCTTGTCCTGCAGTGAACCTGATGGTGATGCCCAGCTCTTCCAGTTGGTCCACGAACTCCTTGATGAACCCCCTCTCCTGGTCCACCGTCAGTGTCATAGGAGGCCCAGCCCACATCACCCAGGCGTCCACAAAGCACCTGAGCATGTCGGGTGACTTCTTGCCGTAGATCTTCTTCACCACATGGTATCCGCTTGCCATGTCCAAAATGGATAGGGTCTCCACCCTCGTCCCCTCCTGGTCATACAGCACCAGGGTGTCAAGGCAAACCTCCTCGTTGAAGTCCAAGGCTCTCACCACCTTAGCAGGCCTCCTGGTACCCGGCCCCTTCAGTCTCGAACAGGTCTCACAATGAATCTGTTCCGCAGCTTTGATGGCCTCCTCTGTAGCTCCGGAAAGTTTCAAATGCCTGGCCAAGTCCTTGTTCGATGGGTGTCCCAGGTTCTGATGTATCCTCCGGAGAGCCTTCGTGATGTGCTTGGGGATGTGGTCTGGTAGATACACTCCGCTGGCTCCACCAACTTCTTCTTCTCGGACTTCCAAAGGCTTGCTCGAAGCCGATGCCGCGAAAGCCTCCCAAGTCTTATCTCCTTCTGCTCCCCAAAGCCCATCTCTCCTCCTGTAAGCCCGGATGACCGCCTCGCAAAACTCCTTGGTGTAGATGCCCGCCGCCTTCGTGTTCCTCCCAGCTGTAGGGGTATGCTCATGATCTCCTCTGCAGTTCTTCTTGAGGACAGCGGCCATAGAGTCGTCCGACACCATAAGCCGTGTAGGCTTCTTGTGCAGTCCTCCGTCTGTTTGTGCCCTCAAGTTGTACCGACACATGTCGAGGTCAACTGGCGTCCACCAATCGCGGGTCAGATTCGTCAGCATGTCGTCGTCTCTCCAAAGGTCCGAATCCTTGGGGTGCTCGAAGATGACCTCGCCACCGTGTGCGAACTGGATGTCCACACACTCCAGTGCAAAGCGCACCAGATGCTTCTGAATCTTTCGCTTCCTCCGTAGGACTTGCTTCCGATGTGCATAGTTGATCCTCTGCCATGGGCACCACTCCGTACAGGGTAGCGCTACCCAGAGTAGACGTGGTTTGAGGGTCTCGATGTCATAGAGGACGGATTCCTGCTGGGACCTGTCGAACAGGTTATGACCGTAGAGGATGTCCCTCGGCTCCAAGACGTTGTAGCCCTTCTTCGCAAACTCAATCGTCATGTGGGCCGAACCTGCAAAGAGCTCCAGAAGCGCTGGCCTCTCGGTGTGACGGTACCCCGTCGCCGCGTAGTAGGCATCCCGGACTGGGTCCACGAACGTTTCCTTGAGCTCGTCCGCCACCGGCACTGCCATCGCCACCACCTGCGTCATCAAGCAGGTCAAGATCTTCTTGGCCATAGACTGCACCCTCTTCTTGGTACATTTCTTCACCCTCCGGTGGGGTAACCTCCTCACCAGCTCATAGTCCTCAGGATATTTCAAGTTCACCTTCGGGTACTTGTCCTCCTTGGTCTCCTCATACTCATCCACGTCGACATAGAAGACCTCCTGGCATCCATCGGCCTCCAAGTCCACATCCTCGATCTCGGATTGCTCCCCAAGCTCAGCCTTTCTCTTCTTCCGCGCCATCTTCAGCATCTCCACTCTCTTCCAGTACTCACGCTTCTTCTGGGAGGTCTTGCTCCTCCCAGCTATGCCTGGGGCTTCTTCGCATCGGCCTCCTTCCTCTTCTCGGCCTCCCTGACCTTCTTCATCAGCTCCACACGCGCCTCCAGATCCCGGATCTCCTCGTCCGTAGTCTTGTCCACCTCTGACCACTCTTGCTCCGTCACATCCGTGATTGGCCGTGTCCTGCTGGTCCTCAAGGCCTTGTTCTCTTCCTTCGCCGGGACCGTCTCCTTCTCCTTCTTCGTGGATGTAGATCGCCGAGTCGCCGTTGTAGCCTTCGCCGGTGGAGGAATCACTGCCGCCTCCTCCGGATCCACGTAGCCCGAAGATGAGCCCCCGGTCGAGTCCCTTGCCTGTGCCCACCTGGCAAGCCGTGCCAGATCCAAGCTGTGATTCTTGTTCGCCTCGACCTCCGCCATCGCCCATGTCAGGTAATCCTCCGGGACCTCCTTGTAGGTGTACCCCTTGTAGCGCCCGAAGTTCACCTCCTCGCCCTGACTCGGCGGGGCGTTGTCCCGCAGAAGCTTCATCAAAGTTCCTCTTGTGAAGTTGCCGGGCGGGAGCGGGATACCCTCCTGACGGCACTTGGCTTCCAGGTCGCCCAACTTCATGGCCGACATGGCCAACGGCTTGGACTTCCCAATGCCTCGAGCTTCTCTCTCCTCGATCAGCGTGGCTCTCAACTCCGGCAGAGTCCACTCCTTCCTGAAGGGGACCTTCATCTCCAGCAGCGCATCCACGATCTCGCCCTTGTTCATCTTCCATGGTGTCTTCTCCGTGGCACTTGGCATGCGAAGGATCGGGAGCACCAACGTTGCGAATTGATTTTGAAGTCGTTGCACGACGCTTGAAACGGCTGCGACCAATCCACATATAGTTCACATGCTCAGGCTTTGTGTTCTTCCAGTTGTGGTTGAAGGTCATGGGTATGCAAGTTGATGTGCACGATATGCATGTCGACTCACGGATCTCATGAAGGCAACCTATCAACTTCTTCTTCAGACTCTCGTTGCTTGTGTTCCATGAAGTGGGATCAAACATGTGGCGACGTGGCACGACGTGTATCCTATCCATGTAGTCCTCTGACTCCACCCAGAAATCCCTATGCGTGTCATGACTCCTCCACCAATTCAGGAAGTGCTCATGTGGTAATTCTTCGCGTGTCATCAATTCTCTAGTAGCCTCATCTACCTTGTCATAAAACAACTTCTCAAAAACTCGCGACTCCGACTGATCCGCAGCTCGCACCATGTATGCTTCCCTGACCATCGGACCAATCTCTCGATCACCGACCTTTGTCGGAATGTAAACCTCGGCGACACTCCAGTCCCACCGATCCGGCCAGACAGCCTGGCCAACATCATGATCAAAATCCAGTGCATCCATCTTCGGGTGACCAGATGCCGTGAAACCCAAAGCGATGCCCCTCAGGCCCAAAGTCGCGAAGTCCGCCTCGTTGGTGTCCATCTTGTAGGTCATCCCGAGTTCGGCCAAAGCCGGCCTGCTCACCAAAAGTGGGACCTTCGTCTTCACCGCCGAGACCTTGAGTGCAAACCATTTGCCTCGGATACATAGCCAGCAGATGACCGCCCGGTCCGAGTTGTAAAGCTTCGGACCGCCAAACTTGAAGTTCTCGTCCTGCTCGATGACCATGTAGGGGACGTTCTTCTCCTTAGCCAGCCGGATGTAGTTGCGCAGCCATTCCACTCCCGCCAGGGTACGACTGCAGGCGCAGTCTGCAATCATCTCTAAAGGACCATCCTCGGCGTAGTAGACCACGTGTGTAGTGTGTGGTCCTCCATCCCCATTGGTCGCCTTGCCCTTGTTCTTCGGGCACTCAGGGTCTTTGTGCCAATGTCCTTTCCGATGGCAAGCGCTGCAGTACGACCTGGCTTTGGCTAGCTTCAATCTTTCTTCCTTGCTAGCATTAGGGTGCGTACCCCGAGCCTTCAACACGTTGTTGTACTTCGCCTTGGCATTCTGGAAAGCAACGTAGGCCTCGTGTGCCTCCTGGTCGTCCTCGTCGGGTAAAGCGTCCTCATCGTCAAGGTTGTAGTCCGCCTCCGGGTCGAAGTCATCCTGCTCATCATCATCGTGATCGGCCATGAGAGCTTGCTGAGGCTTCCTGTTCCCATGGTCGAATCTCTTGCCGCCTTCCCATAGCCGACGATTCATCCTGTCCTGTATGACGGCTGCATCCTGAAGCTTGTTGAGCTCGTAGACGTTGCCCACGGAAGACAAAAGGTTGAGTTCCGACGAATTATCCAACCGCAGCTTGTCCAGGTACCACCAGGCCAAACATGGCCCAGGAAGCACGCATCCGACCTCCTTGAGCTTGTTGACGTGCCTGTCAAACTCCATGTTGTACTCTCGGATCTCCTGGTTCGGGCCCTTCTTATAGTTCTTGAAGAAGTCGCTCATGTACTTCCCGACCTTGACCACTTCCTTGTCCAAGTACTTCTCCGTGATCCATGCCACGAACCGGTCCACGCCATCATCCTGGTCAAGCATCGTCAGGTCGATCTCCTCCGCGTCACGCCAGGCTCTTCCGCTCAGTCCATTGTAAAGGACTAAGGCTTGCTTGTTGGGCTTGATCCTCGTCACTCTTTTCCAAGCCGCGATCTTCCTCAGGTAGCCTCGTGCCTTAGTGCCGTCTCGGTCTTCCTCTGCGGAGAACTCCGGCACCGTGATCTTGTCGGTTCCACCGCTACCAGTCCTGTCATCATAGTAAGGATCTCCCCGTGGTGGATGGCCCCATGTAGACCAAGGATCTCGGTTGCTCCAAGGATCCGTCGCCATAGTTGTAGTAGCGCTCTGTCTCCTACCGCCGCTGCCTTGTCCACCATAAGATCCTTGCTCCGAAGTGTCCTGACGTGTCTCGACGGTGCTCCCTTCATAGCTTCTCGCTTCTCCCCATCGCCAGGTGTTCCACAGGCGCCATTCCTCATCCGTCCATCTTCCCTCATTGTCAGTGACCTCACCGGGGCTATCAGTCCTGCCCTCCTCAGGTAACTGCTCCCCAGTCTCACTAGACATCGCCGATGGGTCCGGATGATCCGGCGAAGGCATTGTGAGCCAACCACTGTGATCACCTAGTCAAAGTCAATGATGTAGGCCGCCCCAGCCCGCACCAAAGACAGCTGCTCCCAGCGCACAGCGCGTAGATCTCTCCAAGCTCACCAGCCCTTGGAGTGGCTCCGCTACCAATGTAAACACAACGAAACGGAGAACAGCAAGTGCGCGTTTTGTCAGCGAGAAAGCACTCTTGAGCCTAGTATAGGCGGTAAGATCGCAATGACCAAGATCAGGCTGTACAGGTCAAAAACACGTTTACAATACCTATTTACACCCATGGTTAGGGTTTACTAGGGTTTGCTGGGGTCTTCCAACCATCCATTCTCAGGTGCTTTTGCTGTTAGTTTCAGGGAGGGTAAAGGATTTCTCTCGCGATCCAAGTTGTAACAGGCAGCGCTGCTGAGTTCATTCACCAAACTGCATCTGGTGGTTGTAACTATAGCAAGGTATTCCCGAAAAGCTTAAGTAAGCTATGTACAAATCAATTTATTGGTTGTCACTATGTAATTTAGGTTCAGGGGTTTGCATCAACGGATCCATGACATTGTTATTTGGGGTCCCAGTTTGTACAGATCTTCTTGGGAGAATTCATCACTTATCTGGGCAACAAATGGCAATGCTTTTTACCTGTTGCCAAGTTTAGGATGTTTTTTCGAAAACTTGCAGGTACCATTGGAATTTTTGGTAAAAGGTTAGGATCAGTGGGTTGCGATTTTTGTTACTTCAGGATATGTTTCAACAGTCAACAGCGAGTTGGAAGGGGATGAACTGAGCCCCACAATTGGCAAGAAAACCGCTTTATGATAGGGAGGGATTTGGAGCCACTCCCACGTTTCTAAAATAAGATTGCGGCGAGCAGCTTATGCTCAAAAAACGATTAGATGCCAGGATTATTTTTGAAAATGAGTAGAAGAGGAGGTCACGAAAATCACCAATATTGCTTTGTTATCATATATTGGGTGCCACCCGAACGTTTTTAGATACCTTGCTATTTACTTTCTTCGACCACCACAAAGTCATAAATCCCGGGTAGTTGAATAGTCCAATGGTGATGTGGCTTGATGCTTGCAAAAGCATCTTGGATGCACCAAAACCTTTTTCCAGTTTCCTGGGTGCGTGCATACACACATCCTTTAGGTCTAAAGGCGGACCCAAGGTAAATCGGAGAAGACACTGCAAAGTCTCTTTAGACAACACCTTTAGTTCACATGAGATGCAGCCCACGGGACAAGGACACAGATGATATGCAGGTTTGCCGACTTTAGCGAATACGCCCATGAAACTACAGATCTTATTGGGGCGCCACTACCAAAGCTGCACTCACCCCCCTTCATCCTCAAAGATGGCGCGGAGCAAAGATCCCACCAAAGACCCCCACTGGCCGCCCACTTGATGAAGATCGTTTATTTAAGGACAGGCGTGGTAGGAATGAAGGAGCAAGTCGAAGCTGTTCATTACATAGTAGGCGCGGATTCCCAAATCTTTTTCAAGCCCCGCAGCCCACCAATACTGCTTAACAGTCCCTATTACCCCCCCACGGCCTGGGTAGCCCAAGTCATGTATAGATGGCTTGCGCAAGGTCTGTCGGGCCAAGCTTTGCAATGGCATTGTGCTTTGCAGATGCTGTGGGAATCATATGCAAGGCCGGGCCAGCGTTATCCGAGGAGTTTCCCCAAAACTGTTTTCAAGGACGAGCCCCGCGCCTGGTTCAAATATTTCAAAAGTTCGGGAAGATAAGAAAAGAAATCATGCTCAATGAAGTGATGCCATGAGCACAAACCCGTTTGTCATGGAGTTTTATTCTTGGCTCGTTTCAGGAGCCGATCATTGCCCATGGCTTTTGTCGAATGTAGTTGGTGAAGTATGACGACTTCACCCAGCCGCGCCCCAAAACACGTTTTAATCTGTGGTCTTGGAAAGCCAGACCCACATGTATTCATCTTCCAACTTTTCAACTTTTGGAGGAACCGCAACCCAAGAGAATGGAATTTCACCATCAGCCCGCAACAGGGTTGACAAACAAGGCCCAACTCTTTTCTTTTGATATGACGTCCGATGAGCAGGCCCCAAAAATCGCCCAGCAAATTTGACCGGGTTTCATCCAGGGTCGTGGGTCTCTAAAGGTAGGGCCACGGCGCTGCTCCTGCTCGCAGGTCGGAAGCGAACTTGGTCTCCTTCAATGCTGCCCAAAATGCCCAAACGGGTGAGGATTTCTGGAGACGAGCAGTGCAAATTTTTGAGGCCCATTCGCCGAAGGAGACATGTGAAACGTTTCGTTCCAAAAAAGACCATGCGAAAAATACAGGATACAAGCCCAAGAAGTGGGTATGTACATTCACCAATACATGAAATACGCACAACATACATGCGAATTATGCCATCGATTTCTTTACCTTGATGAATTTGAACTAGGATGTCGTTGTTTTGGTACGGGGTTGTTTTTAAACAAAACATATCACCTTAGTTTTACCCTACTGATGAAGCGATGCTGCGACAGTAATCGAAGTCAGTACGGGAGGAACACTTCGTTCAGATACTTGGTTAATGTGGCTAGCTGAAAAGCTAATACCACGAAGCTACCATCTATTGGAATACGACTGAACGCCTCTAAGTCTACTTCTGGGTTGCATCTTTGAAGATCATCAGGGAAGCCAACAAAACAACAACAATCTTGGCTAGCTCCAGGACATACCTAGTTGGTTTTCATTCGCTTGGGTGATTTTTGCCGTTCCTGGCCCTGATTTCAATCATCCTCACCAATCTCATTTGGAGGAATATTGTCTGTCAGATTTTTCCAACCTATTGTGTAAATCATTGGATATCATCCGACATCAAGTTTTGAAAGGATTTTGTGCAATCATCCTTAAAAGTTGCCCTTGCCCATGGACCCTTCCATACCCGTTTCGCACCCTGCGTTTGGCACCAGGCCACACAGTGGCACAGGTTTCAGCCCAGCATCATCTCCTATGGCACCTTGCTGCGTGTCGAACCAAAGTGGCCTGCCGTGCTGCAACAACTGCGGCAGATGCACCAAAGGACACAACAGCTGATGACGAGTGAAGGGCTTAGGGGTTGTTTATCTCCAACAACAGGGCATTCATGCGACCACCCTTTGCATAATGGCCTTTGCAATCAGTTGTTGTGGGATTACAACCCAACTAATAATGTCATGGGGTGGGTTGATTTTCGCGGGTTACGTCACATGCTGTCTCTCAGAACTATCCGGTTTCCCTTATCCGGTTTTCCCCGCAAAAAAGGATGACATAGCGCCCACTGTTAGGTTGCAACTTCCAACATGCTTTGCAACGCCAAAATATGCCGGAAGACTTTTTTGGATCTCCAGTATTTATTTGATCAGAGCGTTTGTGTGGGGTAAGAAATTTCACCCAACCATATGGGATTAAAGTGGTTTCAGAGTATTGTTTGGATTGCCTTGTGGGAGATTTCAGGAAATGATTCTTCATTTGACTTGCAGAACATTTTGAGCAAAAAGGAGAACTTCAACCAACGAATGAGCTTGAAGTTTTGAATCAAATTTCATTGATTTGCAGATTTGAATTTGATATTATTCTAAGACGATAATTGAATGTAATTGGTTTCTTCGCCGCTGAATTGAAAAAGGTTTGTCACGTCGAATTTGTTGGGTTCAAGGTTTGCTATGAAAATATGTTTCCCAGTCTTTACAGGCACCATATTTCGAATGAAGGGTTTGACATGTTCACCCTTACCTGGGAAGATGATCCAATTAACCAATCTTTTTCTAAGTGGGCTGAAACAGCCAATTGGACAACTTCATGAAGTGAAATGTGGTGAAACATGGTGTAAACAGACATCTTCACGCCATTATTTTCTGTTTCCTTGTCACCTCAGAGAACAAAACATGACCAAGCTGAAGACGACCATGCCCCCCAAAAGGTTGCCCAGGGCATCCACCAAGAACAGCCTGAATTCATGATAAATTTCCACAATGTTCCCATCACTTTCATAGTCCCCAGCAACCACCGGGAAAGGGGCGCGTACTGCGGGGCATTTGCTCCCGGCTTGTAAAAAACAAACCCACGGAAAACGTCCCTCCAGCGGCGTGGCGTCAGGACCGTTGCAGAAAACGTGGAATGTTTGAGCGCGGTCAGTGCAACGGATCAACCTTGGCCGAAGATCTTGAGATTGATGGCTACCTGGAAGGAGCTCACATTTTTTTCAAGGGCATTAGGATTTCGGCCCACTTTGGGAGGTGATCCAACAATGCAAATTGAATAAATGGCGCTTTTGAACGATTTCTCTTAAAATGGTGCAATGTTTGGGTTCATCATTTTTCGGACCCCTGCTCCATGCAGGCAGGGAGGTTTTTTTGGAAGGCCGCAGATGTTTGGGCGCCAAATTTGGGGCCGTGTAATATAGGGACTTGCCGTGGGATTTTTTCATGATTCACGACTCGTTTGAAACCTCAACTTGTAGCGGCTTTGGTGGTGTTCAAAGTTGATCAACCCCAAAAATTCTGGAAATGATTCCCCCGATTTTGACAAGCGATACATATATAATTTTGAACAAAAAGGAACACTTCAACCAACTTAAAATGTGTTCAAGGTGATTTGTTTACTATGTACCATGTTGAATCACCATTAAAAAAACACCTATTTGGGAGAACTTTTCGGAAGGCAGTTTTTCAGCAAAATCCAAGGTAACCAGCTAGTCTTCAAGCAACGAGTTCTGAAGCCACATCACAAGGAGCAAGGATGGCAGCTGAATATGCACATCTATAGTTCAAGTGCCTTGGAAATGGAATGAAGTTGTACCTTGTCGTGGATTTTTTTGTTTAGGTGATTTTGTTTTTGAATTTTTGTTTCTACCATGGAAAAAAATTGGCAGTTTCAATGCATAAATAGTGAAATCACTATTTGGGAAATATTTTTACAATTTTCAGTTGTTGATTTGTTTACGATGATGTTTTGTTATTTTAAGCCATGGTAAAGATATCTATTGTCATTGAAACGACCATTTGGGGTAAATCTAGGTGAGCAATGACAAAAGGACCCCCCTTGGTGGTTCGGGTTTGTTCGAGGTGTAAAAATATCCGAATTAAGATCGTGAAATATTTGCATTAAGCCACCGTCAGAACCCCCATTAACCAACCACTATGACATGAAAATGTAACTGGTGGTGAAAAAACCATTGCTCAGGTGGTGGTTTCAAACATTGTTTATGAAAAAAAACGTATTTGGGAGAAGGTTACCTTACTAGGTGGTGGTTTCTTTTTTTTATTTTCACCCTATTTGGGGAGATGATCCAATTTGACTAATATGTTTCAAATGGCTTGAAACCACCAACTAGTCGTATTTAGGAGAAGGTTGCCTTAGCGTTCTTGGGGCCAGCTTCACAAAAAAGTCAGCTCCACAGGTATAGCAGTGACACACTGGCGCATCTCGCAGCATCTTGGTCAGCAGGGGCGTTTTTTTTTGTGTTGCCGAGGACATTGCCACGGCAAACCAAAGGGAGGTTTGTGACATGTGTTCCTGATGTTTTGTTGTTTTTGAAGAGGTGGAAGGTAGCTACCTACCTTATTGGATTTGTTTTGAGTGGATTTGTCATTTTCTAGTCCGCAAATCTCCATGTGGGGAAGGTGTTGTACTCGTTCGAACTTCTTAAGCAAATCTCAGTTGTGTGCTGAATTGTTGTTTGGAGCCTTCGATTATGTTAGAATGCAGCATCAGACATTTCATCCTAGTTCTGTAAGTAGGAAACTATCTTTGCAGACTTTTGGTCGTCTCACACCCAGAAGTCACAGGTGGTATCTCAAGGATGCAACCCATCTTACAGGATCAGAAGTGTGGTTTATCCAATAATTCCCCCTTCCAGAATCATGCTTTGTATATGATATGGAAGATGGTTTGATCAGTGTTTCGGAAGCGACATCACCTTCGAGGAGTCTTGTCTTTTCGATCCCATGGGCGTCATCATGCACGAAAAAACCCACCATTTCAGGAAGATTTCTTCCAACAAACCGAATAAGCAAATCACTGGTTTTTTGAGGATTGTTTGATTACTGGAGAATCTCAGGATGGGTTTTGCAACTGTGGGTTGCCTCATGGTGAAATTTACCTTCAAGTGGAAGTTTTAGTTGATGGAATTTTGCCCCCCAAAACCATGGACGTCTTTGGAAGATGACCAGTTTCACAAGCATATTAAATGGCTGGCAAAAAGAACCCACCACCCAGTTGCAGTGCTGTGGTGAATGTATACCCCATTGACCCTAGCGGGCAACCTTTCTACCCCACGAAAAAGAAATAGTTCATCTAGAAAGTAGAAAAGAGGAGCGAAACCAGGAGAAACCTTCACGATTGAACAAACCTCCAATTGATGGATGGCGTAGAGAAATCCAATCACTTGGGATGTGAGTTGTCCCTCCAAGGATCATAGTAAGGGTGTTGAAGGGTATGCTGGTTTGGGTGTGTTTTTGGGATGTTCCCCCTCCCAGTGGCAAATGAAGGTTTTTAGTTTACAAGAATCCCCGAGGTTAAAACGTTAATCATTAAAGTGTCATCCAAGTGGTGACTAGCATCTCAGAATCTCAGGGGAGCATCATCGCCAGTAAACGCGGTGCTTATTTCTGAAACTCGAAACCATACAGAGTGGGATGAAACTAATTACCAAGCTCAGCTGTTTCAACTGGCCGAATGTCTGAACTAACCATCAACATCACTGTCAGTACGTTCATCTTTATCTACCTTGATCTTGTACCTCTGGAGAATCCTGATGATATACTAAGTTAATAGGTCAGCAATGAAAAAAACTTTGTAAGGATCCCTATTAAACAACTAAGTTATTGGGTGGTTTCCGAGATTCTTTTGGCATGTTTACCCCGATCTTTGAGGAAATCAGCCAGTTTGACCTGCACATAGAAACCACCAGCTAGATCCACACGTCACTGGGAATCTGTTCGAGAATTGTTTTTGTTGGGAGGGGCGTTTGTTGATCTTACAACCCCATTCTATAGTACTTTTTTTTGGTATGTCTCATTTTAACCAAACTTCTTTTCCATCGAAAAAGAAACATAAATAATTCTTTCTCAGCCAAAAAAGCAGACGGAAAGTTCGTGGAAAATTTCCGACCCAAAATTCTCCGCCAACTCACCGAATAAAGGCAACTCTTGTCTTTGGTCTCTTCCCCGGACGTGGTGGTCTTCACTGCGGCTGTGATGCTTGGTTGATCTCAGGTCAACTGTTTGGATGTTCCGTTGCGTTTGTTAGGATCAATGGTTAGTAAATGGGTTATAACCTACTTATAAATGGGGTATTACTTGGGTGAAATAACCCACTGATCCTAACCTTTGATCTTAACTTCCAACGGGACATCCTAGTTGTGGGTGATCTTCAAAACAAGTGGATGTGGGTGTGCTAACAATCACGAATTGGTTGGGATGTTTGCGTGATTATTGTTGCTTGTTACGCCCCCTGAAAACTGACATGACATTGGAAAACTAACCATTTGAAGATGTATCTCCTTTTCAGAAATGGTGATGTTTAATTGTCATGTTAGTGTTGGGGGGGTACTTGTTCTTGTTTCTTGTTTTGTTGTTGTTGTTGTTGTTGTTGTTGTTGCAGCAGATGGTGTTATAGTTTGAAAAAAAAAGTCCAAATGGATATTTCTCACGCACACCCACTAGAAAGAAGATAGTCTTCCTACCATCAATTAATGAGGCAGTACAGGTTGACCCTTTGGTGAAATGATCCATGAAATCTTGACCCCCCCAGAATATCCCAGAATGGTTTCCATAGAAACAAGGAGGATTCACCTCCAAGCATTTAAGTGATTGCCAGAATCAATTTGATTCATGTTATTGGTCAACTTAGTGGCCTACCAATGACTTGTAGACCATTTCAGAGATGTGTTGTGTTCATCCTATTTGGGGAAATGATCTAATCTGACGATATTCAACGCATTTCTTTCAACTGGATTGAAGCCCGCTAGGGAATCATTGGGTAAGGATACGTAACCATTTGGTGGCAATCTTTGGAAACGAAGATGAGCTACGAAACTGAACTGTCCTCTTTCTACAAAATGGGAAGGGTTTACAAGTATCATCTACCCATGGATCGGGAATTTGTAGATGCCCAAATTGTTGTACTTGAAACAAGTAACTTTTTCCAAACCATCATGTTTGGCGTCTTCTTGGTGTCTTTATGGTATCTTATGTCATCTTACGGTATCTTATGTTAAGTTTCAAGGGCGCATTCCAAGTTGAAACCTTGTGGTAGCCAAGATAGTCGATTCAGTTGCCGTTTTTGGGAAGCCGAAAACGGAAAAACGGAAAAACCGTGCTGTGTTGTTCAGGACCTCTTTGACGAAATCCACTGATGAGTCGATTTGGGCCTGGAGTATGGTTTCTTGGAAGAACCTCTTTGAAATTGGGGATTTTGTGGGCAAGAGTTTTCATTAAGGGGGCAAGTTTTCACTCTTCTAAACAAAGGATTAGATGAGTGCTGAAAACCCTTGTGGCATTCCATGACATACTGGTGGGTTCATGATAGCTGTGTAATATTTCATCTGCTATTTACGCTAATTAACCAGGGATGTTTTTTTTGTTTTTGCCATTTCTGAACACCCGGTCATGTAAGGCTCTGGTTGCTTGGGTTGTAAGGGGGTGGTTCTACTCTTGGTTATAGGGACATTGGGATTATTGCAGCCCCTTACGAGAACCCCTATCAACCCAATTAGTCTAACACAATGTTTGACATATTTTTTTCGTAGCTCACCTTGCAACCATCAACAAGTATTTCTATAGAAACTTCATGACATTCCCTCATGTTGGTTTGGTGAGACACGAGTACAGAGGAAGGTAATTCTGCACCTTTTTTCGAGGTTCTTCTCAACGATGCTCACCAAGCGCGCCTGAGTTCATCATCCACTCCCCTGATTGTGGCATCCATTAGTAGTTGCGAGAGGTGCTCCCTGAAAAGGAAGGCGTCTTTTTCTCCCAGGGCAGCCGGTATCCAAAATGATGTTTTGTAAAGGCATCTCCTTTCAAACATGGCTTTTATCTCTGTGTAATTTCGGGAAGTAGAGTTTATTCGGGGAATGGTGTCCAACCAGTGGTTGATATCTACCATTTTACGTAACCCCTCCCTTTGTGCTTTTTGATGATGGTCCTTGTTGGAACTAGCCGATGTTTAGTCTGGGCATATCCCAGTTACAGATCTATGGGCGTACCCTCTGGTGAACTAACATGGCAATTCAAAGGATGGATTCTTTTAATATGGAGGGAGGGAGGTGGGATTATCCAACTGAATTCATGTCATGACTTCTTTGGAAAAACACAGAGATTGAAACCCCAAAAAACGGATAGCCCTTGCTGTTCAACGGTTTTTTTCCGGCCCGACTACTCGAACTTTTTTCCAATGTACCGGTACCAGCAGATGTTTTTTTCGGTGCCTTAAGAACTTGGCCAAGGGCAATGAACGTGAATCCCCGAGACACAAGTTACCGGGAATACTTTCCCATAGGGTCCATGTATGGTATATTTGCCAACATTTACCAAAACTTACCATTAAAATCAGCCAACTGTAGGTAAATTTACCATACACGGGTCCTGTAGGATTGCGCCACGCCACTCGCAACTAGTAATCAGC
The DNA here is from genome assembly GCA_000507305.1 of Breviolum minutum Mf 1.05b.01. NCBI lineage: Eukaryota > Dinophyceae > Suessiales > Symbiodiniaceae > Breviolum > Breviolum minutum. The sequence goes on from DF239026.1 coordinate 225,966, forward strand.
TAAGAGTTAAAAGTGTTGGCTTTTTAGTCTCCAAAAAAAAATAAGTCTCAGATAAAGCAATTTTGAAACAACATTCATGTTTCCCTTGAAAAACTTGTAAGAGAAAATCCTGGAATAACGGAGGCACCAGGATGGCACCGGGCTACCTTAAGAGGAAGGCTTGTTGAAAGGTAATGATGTTTTGGGGAATCACAGCCACCTAAAATGGGTCGGTTTCAAAACCAGGTGACCTGAATGATGTAGGAATTAAAATGGCACATTTCTCCATCATGCAAGTCAAGTGGAAAAAGTAGATTTCTGCAAGATGGTAGGAAACAGTTCCAAAAACAGCATGTAAAAACAGAAGTCAACATGATAATCTCATGCTAATCCAAACGCCCATTTTCCTCAAAAGAAAACTAATGCCACACCACAAAGAATAGATGCTTCTACTGTTCAACAACCCCACCAGGTAGGTCTTGCTTCAGGACCTCGCATTTTACGAGCCGACCAGCCGACCAACCCGCCAGGTCGAGCGCCTGGACTGCCGCGTTGAATGTGTTGGATGAGTTCAATCGACATCGCCAACCACTAGAGGTGGTGTGAAGGGAAGGGAACCAAGGAGTTAGGGTTATCCAAAATCCCGAACCAAAATAGGGAGCGATGAAGAAACCAAGTACGGTTTTATTCCAGGATCCGGATCCTACCTTTTTTGGGATGGGATGGTTCCATCAGCATTAACCATCCTCCATTTGGTAGGATTTTTGTCCTTGGGTTTCGCGGGAGTTGGAGTATGTCCGCACCCTGTTGTGTGTATTGGCATTCCACAAGTTCAATTTGCCTTATCCGTTTCAGGGGCGAACACCTGGAAAACAAAAAAGTCTTTGCTAAAAGGTTGGTTTGGCTGATGTCAGATGTCAAGACATCATAACCCCCCCATTTGGTTGCTGATAGCTACCGCAAATTACAGGAAATTAAAGAGAGAGTATAGGTGATCGTCGAGGATTCTACTAGACTAGTCTTATGTTTTTTCTGGTTGGGACCATTAGAACTGACATTGCCCAACTTGAATGTTGCACTCCCAGATGCGTCATGTATCGAAGCATCTTTGCAGGTGGCTGCTCAAAATGCGGCCATCAGCGCTTGTCCCTTGAACTTCAAGTGTGTCAGCTTCAAAACAAATGGTTCAAAACTACTGCTGGGTCAGGTTCATCAGGATTTTTCTCACAAAAACAATGGATAAATCCCTTCAACTGTGGAATACGTGTGTTTGTTTTTTCTCGGGTGATTTTTTATTTTCTACCATGGTAAACTACCATTCAACCACCAATTGAGACAATATTCTTTCTTTGTCCAAGCATTGAACAAGCAAATCCAAGTATGGGAATGGGTGTGGTATACTTGCCAACATTTACCATACAAAAAATTTACCATTCAAGTAGGTAAAAAAAAACATACATATACTTTATGGGTAAGAATACCTAGTCACTGGTGGGATTTCTTCCATTAGGTTCTTTTTGTTCACATATCTCAAACGGATAGGATTTTGTCGTCGACCATACCAACCAGATAGGTCATGCAATTTTGTACATCAAGAGTATGTCATTCATACCCCTTGCAACACAAAGACCATGAACAAAATAGTCTTGTGGCATTGTTGATTGTAGACCCTTACTAAAACAATATCATTTTCGGAAAGGTCGTTTAGACAATAGTAGTTCGACTCTCAAGGCTCCTGCTTCACCTTCTGTCTCAGAAACTATCAGCTATCATATAGGAACTTCTTGGCCGCAAATATGGATGAATCAAATACAAGATGATCAAAAGTTATTGTTGCCACTTTTCTTCAACTAGATGGGGATCTGGCAATGGATTATTTTCTTGTATTTCGATGGTCATCATAGTTGAGAACCTTTTTGCAAGATTCGGAATATCCCTTCAAAACTCTTGAAACTGATTGTGTGGCCAAAAGCCACCGTTCCTAACAATGCGAGACTATACATAAAGCCTATCAATATCAAAATCCATGATTTTGAAACCCCCTCGGATGATCCTGTGACGCTCGGACCAATTTTCCTGAGTTCGTTGTCATGAGTTTTTCTAATTTGGTATACCACCTTTGCGATACAAAGGTTGGCTCGGGGATCATCCATTTACCAGAACCCATAGAATCTATGGGGCTACGGAGGATTTGCTTAGGTTTAGTTGATGTATTGATGGTAAAGGTAGGTACATAAGACATACATGGACCTTCTTGGAGGATCACCCCATTTAGTAAGTGGTTCACATAACCATGGTTCGTAAGTCTCCTAACTGGGGTTTATTCCCCTTCCAAATGACCTACATGGCGCATAAATGGGCATTACTAACCACTTATTAAATGGTCGTAACTCCATTTACCGACCCCTTGGTAATCTAGCAGCTAGCATAGCAATTGAAAATCACCATGTTTAATAGGAAATACATCTTTAAAGGGTCCATTTGTCCATTATGTCCATTGCTATGTTAATGTACGAGGGTGTATCTGGTACCAAAAATCACTCGCCAAAATTCCCTCGTAACAAAGAAGCGATGTTAAGGCGCCCGTGGCGAACGATGGCAGGAAGCCTTAAGCATCTTAGCGCATATCAGCGAGGCCAATGGAGGGGCGACACCCGATACTGAGTTCATCAGTGGAGGTTGGTAGTTTATCTCCATCATTTACATGGTTTTAGCATCATCCCAGGTTGTTTTATTTTTGGTTGGCCTTATTTAAAGGGTTGATAGGTTGGTAGTTCTTTCGGACTATGATTTACATGGTTTTAGCATCATCCAAACGGTGGTTTTCTCGCCGGATTTCTGAAGCATCAATTTGTTTGAAATCAGACTTCCGGAACTGGCAGGAAAAGGGAGATCACTCTACTAAAACCACATGGCGATTGTAGGGATCTTAAGAGGGGGCTGTTCAAGGGGAGGGGGTAACTGGGGAACCCTAAGGTTTCCTAGGGAAGATTAGGGGAATCACCACCCCCCCTTAAGAATCCTATTAGTTGATTGCAACCCAATCTTTTAGTTATTTCAATCATTGATATATGGGGCATGGAATACTACCCAGTCATATGAGATTTTATTTAAGCCACTATACGGAGTGCTATGAACCAGCCCGTATTATGGAATGCCACCAAAGGTTTTGAACGCTAGTCAAATGATCTGTGACAACAAAAGCCACTAGTGTTATTCCATACTGGTTGGTGAATGACTGGAACCCTGGAATGGTTTGTTCCACCTCATAAAACAATTACAACCAATCTTAGACTGGGTGGTGGTTTCAATTACCTTTTATTTTCAGCCCTATTTGGGGAAATGATCCAATTTCACTGATATTTTTCAACTGGGTTGAAACCACCAACTAGTAGATGTCATGACATGTTTTCTTCCTTTTTGTTGGGTTTTTTAATGGGATGCATCACCATGTTTTTTTTCCAACCACGGAACGTTCGTCGCAAATCGAAGAAAATCTGCGGGGAAAAACTTATCACAGCTTCAAATACCCCGGGTTCCACCGAACGAATTGTGGCCCTTCTTCGTAAAAGGCGCTCAGTTTGGACACGTGTTCCGTTGGATTCTTTCATCATTGCTGTGTTAAAAGATGCCTTAAAAAAGTCCTGGTTGATGGTCCCCTTTCTTACGAAAAAGCTGGGGGTCTTTTGGGGTGACTTTTTTGATGAGGTGTTTAAAGAGCTACATTTTTGCAAGTTGACAGCAACCATTTGGGTTAGTAATACTCATATGTTCATCTTCCACCCAATTCCCAATTTCATGAAATGATGCAAGATGTTGAGGGACCGAATCCCCTTATAAAACCAATATGTTGTGGAAATCGGTCCCTATGCTTCACACAGAAGCATGCTGGAAGATGACATTTCACCATTTCAACGAAAACACCCATCCTAGTTATCCATGATGATTATGAATTCTAGGGTTTGCCTTACCCCGAATTAACATATCTCTCTTGTGAAGATAGTTGATAAGATGCGTTTGTGTTTGCTTCTAGCATCGCGATTTTATAAGAGACCGCCAGGCTCAGTCCCAGATCAACGTGATTTCAATGACGCTTGGACCAACAAGATGCACTGTTTGGGGACCATGTGTGTTTGGGGGTTGGTTGACCCAAAAAACATCTTGAAGCAACAGCCTAATACCCAGGATTTGCTTCAAGAATCAGCAGGTTTGAGTAAAACGACAGTTAGCAGCACTGCAATTTAGTACGGCCAAGTGGGTGATAATTTGTTCCCTCCCTTCAACTAATAGCTTGCACCTCAAAAATTGTGGTTGGAAGACGTATTGTTCCCTTTTCCGATGGCTTCCTGGCAGGTGCGAGCTGCTAGTTTTTCGTTGGACTTGAAAACTGAGGTAAATCTCTTAGCATGTCTTTTATTCCCGATGTTTTTTTACAAATTATATATGGATGTTTCCGAAAATAGTAGGGTTTTCCCCCCAAATCATCCATTTTAATAGGGTTTTATAAACCATCCATTTTGGGGTACCCCTATTTTTGGAAACACCCATATATGATCCATGTTATAGCATCTATACCGCCTCCTTCTAGGAATGCTTCCATCAGCGCCTGTGAGATGCTTGCCTTCGAAACCTTGGGGGATGTTTGAGGATCCTACAGGTGATTTTTGGTGAGGAGTGACCAGTTGACTCTGGTTATTTGTCGTGTTTTTGTGGAATACTACCCAGCTATATAGGGATTAGTTTGATTGTGGTTATCTGGTGTGGGGTTTTTCAGATGATTTTTTACTTTTCTGCCATTAAACGTGAACAACCATCATTGGGGGAAGATATGTTTTTTTTCTCCAATCACCTTAAGCAAATCTGAGTAAAGTGAGCAGTGATCAGTTGACTCTGGTTATTTGTCGTGTTTTTGTGAGATGGAATACTACCCAGTTATATAGGGATTATTTGATAAACCATGATGAGGATCCTGTCATTTTCACCAACCAGTATCATTTGGATGTCATAAAAGTTTTGAAGGTTGCTCAAGTGAGTTTCCCGTAATTTCAGAATTTTTCCAAGTTGGTGAAACATGATGAAAGTGCCCCAAATTTAGAAGATAAGAAATCCTTGCGTCTCTGTTGTAGGGAAATTTCAGAACTCTCAAAGAGGTTTGCCCCCTGTTTGAGTTGATATAATGTGGGTTTGAATTCAGATTTTTTTGTTGGCGATCTTAACAAGTCGAGTCCACCTCCAGGTAGAGGGCTTTGAAACATCACCTTTAGGGTCTCCAAATGGTAATCCACCTGTTTTTGTGCTGTTTACTGTGGGGGACATGTATCTCAAACCCTGTCGTTTAGTTGGGGTCTGAGGAAAGCTGCCAGATGGCAAGAAGCTTTGCATCTTTTTACCTCGCTCTCTGACTTGAGCTTGGAGGTTCAGCGATGAACGGGTCGCGATCGGGATGATGTGACATGTTCCGTTCCTAAATGAGGAGCTGTTCAGAACCCCAGAATCCTCAAAATCACAGGGTAGTTGGAGAGTTCTTTGGTTTTGGCAGGTGTCATTAAATGGGACCCCTGTTGGGGGAATCAAACAATGCCAATGTATTGAAATTTTGAGGGATTTCCCTTGTAACAATGCCTTATTTTGGGTTGGTAATATAATGACCCCTGTTTGGATTGGTGCTGAGCCGGTGAAGAAAATAGCAAGATGCATCGTGTTGTTGTGCCACAACGCCCTAGAAAATTAATATGGAACCCAAAAAATCGAGGTTGGGTTGAGATGAATTTCTTTTTGAATGAGATGATCTTTTAGGTTCCATGTTAAATTTCTGGGGTGTTAATATATTACAGCTACAATGGTCCCCTACTAAAAATGAAAGGCCATGTAGCTAGCCTCCCTTGAAAATAAAAGTCCCGCACATGTGAAAATAAGGCTCGAAAGACGTTCCCGTTTCTTTTCGGGCCAACCATAATATAGCAACCTGTCAGGTGCTACTACTGAAAATGGAAGAACTGTTACTAGCCAGTTGATATGGGAAGACATTCCATGAATTTCTTCAGATTTTTGATTTACCCTCCAGGGAATTAACATATCCCCCCAAAAAATGGCATATTTGAAGATGATGTTTCTTTTCCCTTTCGGTGGGATATGTATCCATTCCTTGGAGGGTATCTCATTTGGTGCATCCCTTACGACATTTCGTTTAAATGCAACGGCTTTTGGGGGACTCCTCCCGCTGGGGCAGCTTTCGCAGGCCGATGAGATTGCAAAAAACGCCTTGATCAGTACCTTTGAGAAAGCTGTAACTTGGCAATCGGAAAAATGTCGGCCTTCTGATCTATGGGAAAAAGCAGACATTGTTTCATTGACGGTTGATCTATAAGGGATCATTAAATTATCTGTTTTAAGGGGGTTGTGCTTGATTATCCATGGAATCATTAAATATGCAGAAAAAATGTGTTTGATTGCCGTCCAGGGAAGTAACTAACATATCCCACCAAAGGGGAAAAGGAAAATCATCGACTCAAAAAGTGATTTGGTGATGGGGATATGTTAGTTCCCAGGAAGGTATCAATTTTGGGATTATTAGATTACCAGGGATCAATTAGATTTCGATCTATGTCACCTTGGTTGATCCACCAGGGATCATTAGATTATCCAAAGTTAAGGGGATCAAACAAGTAGCAAATCTATGGAAGATTTGAATGATTTCCACTTACTGGTGCTTTGCTTCATCGGGCTGGCAATATAATGTCCCCTGTTGTTTGGTTGATTTACAGGGATCCATGAAAAGAAGCCCCCTGAGAAAAATCGTCCGTTGTCATTGGTAATTTGGTTCTTTTCTTTGTCGCGGTGAAACCCCCCCTTCGTTGGCGTCTCCCGTTTTTTTTCGCGGTGACGGGTGACAAGATGATGAACGAAAACCAGTTGAAAAAGCATTTGGTTTAAAACAAAACTGTGTTGACAGTTGATTCATCCAGGTGTTTTTCCTTTTTCTCCCACAACATCGTTGGCAGTTTGAGGCTTTATGGCCTTGGGCACTTCATTGTCTTTATCATTTCACAAGCCAACGGTCTTTAGATGTGGTAGCTTATAATGCAGCCATCAGCGCTTGCGTGTCTTGGAAGAAGCCAAGTTGAGGAAGGGTTGAATACAGGGCAGTTATACAGGGCAGATGGAAGAAATCCAGCGATCACCAGTTGAGGTTGGTAGTTTATCCCATATTTTTACCAGGGATGTTTTAACATCCCAAGTGGTGCAGGATTTCCATCAACACCCAGTTGTATATTAGATATTCGGTTGTCCCGCTTACCGGGGTGCAATCGTCACCACCAGGATGATATGACATTTTCTTTGCGACCGGGGATCCGAACCCAAACCTTCATTTCCCGCTGTTACTCCACACCCAAGTTATATTAATCTTTCCGGTAGCATTCACGATTTCACCGACCAAACCGCACGCCAGTTCCCCTAGACACGTTTTTAAAATGGTGTGTGGTGGTTTTGGTAAAGGGAAAACGACGATGAACCAAAAAAAGGTCCCGTTGGTGAACATTTGGGGGTTGGTGAAACATTTGGGGGGTCGTGTTTTTACCGAAAAATGTCCTTGCTCGTGCTTGTTTTTTTAAGGTGATTTTTTACGGATTCTACCATGGGATTCATGGTATATAAATCACCATGAAAAGCCACCATTTGGTAGGAGTATGGAGTATGTTTGTGATTTTCCCAACAACCTAAGAAGCAAATCAAAGTTTGGCAAGCCGCTGTTTGTGAATCTCATAGGGTACCATCGCACACCCCTGTTCTTTCTGGACTTTAGTGGCTGATTTACGCTAGACTTTTTGGCGGACCTACTTGTTGACGAAGACATCGGAAGAGTATTTTAGGCTTTGCCGAGGTGATAAGATTTGCGATGCGTTGAAGTGATTGCTTTCGTAGAGGGCATTAGAAACTGCTACGTCACGTAGGGATGATGACAGGCCTGTTTATCCGAAACCTTACAAACGAAGGAAAAAATTAATCGCTCATGCCACGAAAGTGAGTTTGAAAAATGACTGCTTAGATGATGGACTGCTTAGTGAGCCAAGGAGAAATCTGGACAGTGGCAATCTGCCATTGCCGTCCTGGTCGATTTGCAGAACAACACCTTGCAGGTTCTTACATCATTTGTCGGTATGGTGGTTTGCATGCCTGATGTTCATTGTCAGTTGGGAAGGTTCTCTTATTAATTTGCAGATAACATGGTGTTCATATGCGCCATGGAAGCCAACAAAAAGCTGCCGTGCCGATCAAGAAAAGGGATTACATACACTACTCCAGCTTATAGAGATTGCAATAAACCATTACGTAAAATATTATTAACCACCCCGTACAATATAGTGCACCTAGCGGGTTTTTTCATTGCTCAAAGGGCTTCTGGCTTTATTTCCTGAAGTCAGTGAAAACCAAGGGAAGCATTCGCCAAAATCAGCCCACATTCACTTGGATGATGGTAACACATTTTGTTGATGAGTGAGAAATCCGGGGGCATGTGTATTTCGACCGTTGAAGCCATATGTCATATTTGTATGATACAAATTGCCTGGTCTTAACTGGTCTTAATCTTGTAGAAAGTGGTGGAACCCATACCCCGTACCAAATGGGTATTTATTACCGAAAAAAATGTATTTTTGATATTAGGTAAATCAAAAGAAATACTAAAAAAATGGTTAGGTGTATATTGATATACTTGGATATTGGATCAACTACCTAGCTTCACAAATCTCTCTTCAGCACATTTCTCTTAACCACCGAAGTATGGTGTCTTCCAAGGCTTCCATTTTCAACCAAGTTAGACACATTGGAAATTAATAAAAACCGTTGCTTTCACGCAACTTAAGAGCCACCGATTGTACTCACAAAATTCCTTCCCACCCCCCATCCAGCCGCCGATCCGCAGGCGGATCGCATCACTTACAATGCTCTCATCTCATCCTGTGAGAAGTACCATGGCATTTGACATGGATGCCTTGGGGTCGTTGATATCTGTTGATGGAAGGCATCCAGCTAACCGGTTGGTAGATAGAATAGTTTATCCCACTATTTAGAGGGTTTTTGCACATACCAGGTGGTTAGCCGGATTTCTTCCATCAAACAAAAGTAGTGTTGACGCTTCAAGAATTCTAGCGAACTGTAGTTGCGGGCTGGAGAACTTCTACATGTACACTAGTGTTTGGATTGGTCGTTGTTTTTTCCCTGAACCATGAAGCACATGAAGCGGAATGAAGCGTCCAAACAAAAAAAAACAATTCTAATAGTTTTGGTAAGAAAGTGTTTTGAAATTCAACCACCCTAGAAGCTACACATGTTAGAGTCCATGTTTGAGAAAAATATGTTCGAGAGAAGTGATAGATTCTTGGAGTTGTTTTTGAAGGTCATTGTGTTTTTTTGATCCGGATTCAATCCCATGTGATTCATGAGCACTTACCCGTCTCTGAACCTAACAGCGAGTTTTTATCCAAACATCAAGGGTTGGAAGATGACTTGTTGGGTGGGATGGCCTATTTTTCAGGGGTTATGTCACCCTGCCTCCCATAATCATGGTTCAGTTGAAAATTGCCCTAAATGAAAGGAAACTAATATTGGAGGTACACCCATGTTCCACTGAACCATGATTGTAGAAGGAAGAATAGTTTCAGAGAGTGGATTTCATCATTTTTGGGGAAATATGTGTTTTTTGTTCACGGTCATTTTCTAAGCCAAATCAATGATGATGTAAATCCTTTCCAACCACTCTGGGTGGTGGATGATAGCAAGAAAGGGTACCGGATCTCCGGCGAAAAAAAACACCCCTTTTGGGTAAATGGCCAAATGCCGGAGTTGCTTTGGTCTAGTTGGATAACTAGGTGGTGGAAACTCACATATTTTTGGAATTTTGCACCCCAATTTGACTGACGCATATGTTTCAAATGGGTTCAAACCACCAACAAAAATAAGTGGAGTTGGAAAGTGTAGTTGCAGGCCCCAAAGATTTGCAAGCAAGAAGAAGGCATGCTCAAGCAAAAAGCTGAAGCAAACTAGTGAATGGTCTTGAATTCACATATTAGCAAACACCATCTACGAGGGATATGATCCAACTTGACTTGGGCCTACACCCTTTTTAAGTTTAACATAAACCCTAAACTGATGGTTGGAAGATGAATTTCCTTTTAAGATCGTTACTTTTCATAGTCCATGTTAAAACTTTCGGAGTGTATTTTGTAACTGGGTAGTTCAACCACAGCCTAAAATCTAAAATCTTGCTTGGGGGAGGCCCCTTCCTTGTGCAAAACGATGAGGTCGGCGATGTGGAATTTGGCTTTACAACTTTTGGAGGACTTCCAACACATGAGAGGCGGAAAATCTCCAAAACTAGGTGGTGGTTTCAAATATTTTTTATTTTCACCCCGAAAATTTGGGGAAGATTTCCAATTTGACTCATATTTTTCAAATGGGTTGGTTCAACCACAACCTAGAAAAGTATCCAACGGAGTCCAAATTTTGTACAGATTCCAAGGTTCCTTGAAAAGGTTGGGTCGTTGAGGGAAGCCATGGGAACCTTTGCGGAAAAATTCTTGAAATGTAAAGGATTATTAGTTGTCCCAATTTTGGGTGTCCCTACACGATAGCCATTTTTGGTGACTCGGAAAACCACACTTACCAACTGGGTTCTTCACCAGTTACTTGTGTTTGTTTTTCGGGTGATTTTTTACCGATTCGATCCGAAGGGATGAAAATCACCATGAATTTCACCGCCATTTGGGAGGAAGATTTTTGTGATTTTTTCGCAACCACCGAACAGTCCCAAATCAAAGTTTATGGTTGGTTCATTCTTGACAACTGTAAAGGATATAATTCTCCCAATTGGGGTGTCCCCACATGTTTCAGAACCATGTTTGGGGTGATTGGTAAAGTTTTCATTTCGAGATTTACAACGTTTGGGGTGATTGGTCAGATGTACTGGGCTCAAAAATATCCTTTCTATAACAAGGAGAGTGAATTTTTTGAAGTTGGTCGAATCGGTTTTGCGGTGAATGTCCTTCTCTACCATGGTAAATCATCAACTAATCACCTTTCGGTAGGAGATTTCTTCGAATTTCCTTTTCAAATAAATCAGCCGAATGTAGGCAAACATACCAGTCACATAGATCCCTTTAAAAAGAAACAGAGGGCGACCCAAGAAATTCCACACATTCAACAAGATCAAAAACTGCCATCCCCCAAATAGTTCGAAACGCATCCGAAATTTCTTTGGGTTATTTTTTTTGTCCACGAAACCCTGAAGGGGGTTCTGAAGGTCGCCATTTTGGGTCCGTTTTGCTTACGGAACTTCCTGTGGGTGCTCTTGCATCGATTGCAGGTGTTTGTGATACAGTGACCTGCAGCGCTGCCATCAGTGCCTGTGAGAAAGGCGAGGAGTCCATTATAAAAGTGCATTGTTTGGGTTGGTAAGATAATGACCCCTGTTAAAAACCTTTGGAACATGGTGGTTAATGATCCCTTTACGAGGCCTTATTTGTTGTGGGGTGTGTGGCATTACAGGGGTGCTCTTAGATTCCCATGGTATATCTTCCAATTTTGTCGGGTTTTCCAGCCAGCGATGTTTGGTCGCCAGAGCGTATGCCTTGAAAAGCCTTTAGAAAAGGGTGGTAAGCACTTACATACTGTTGATGGTCAAAATCAAGGGCGAGGTGCTTGATGGTTGTTAGAGGACATCCCGCGATTTACCATTTTTTGACAAACAGTTCGAGTTTTTTTTGTAACTTGGCATATTTCAGTCGATTTTTCACTGGAAAAATAACACTGAGCAATGATACGAGTCGCCAGGTTTCCAATGGCCATTGGCATTGCATCTTCTTTGGCCACTTGGTTGGTTGGAGGTACTACATAATAATAATCCTCCCTAAACTAACATCAAACGCCCCTGAAAATAGCCATTCCAAAAAGGATGGTAGTCTTTCAAGCACCATTTTTCAGGTGTGATGTTAGTTTTGCGGTGTAACTGAAGTCAGGTTTTGAGACTATTGATTGCAGGGAGATCCAGTACAAAAAATTAGAGCTAGGATGATTTCATTGATTCATTGTATTTCCATGAACTGACAAAAATTCTTTTTGTTTTGGAATAAAACAACCCCACTTGAAATACTTGCGTTTGTTTAAGGTGATTTTTTACTTTCTACCATGATGAATCACCATTTGTCACCACCCTATGGGGAATGCGTTTCTTTTTTTTCCAACCACCGAAGTCGCAAATCAAAGAAAAAGCGGTTGTGCTCGACTTGGTGCTTTGAAATCAAGTTGTGGATCTTCCATTGGTCCGACAGCACGACGTTTGCATCATTCCAACTTGGTGCTGTCGAATTGCCCAGATTCTCACTATCCATACACCTCTGAGAATTAACGGCTGGAACCTAAAAAGGAATTAATGCCCAGTGAAAAAAAACTCACAGTGTCACTATGTGCATCCAGGATCGATAACTTCAATTGTGACCTTTGATATTTATGAATGTCTCATGTCTTTTTTCCACTTTGTTACGATTGATGACACACCCAAAACAAAAAGACGACATAAAACCTGAAAAATGGTGATGTTCACTGGGAGATGTTTTTCCAGAGGCTCATTTTTCAGGAGAGCAATGAAAAAAAACCTGGTTGCTGAAAGTATCTAGAAGATTATACTACCCAATTATGCGGGGATTATTTCATAAACCATGACTTTAAGGATCCGGTCATGAAAAAACCAGTATTTCATGGTTCATGTCACTGGTGAGCCGTTGGTTTTCTGCGGATTTTGTATCGTTTGGATCCCCTAGGCCCCAACCCAGAATGCGATCGTCTCGTCACCACTAGGATGTTCGGTTGGAAGTTAGGATGAAAGGTGATCGGATCAGTGGGTTATTTCACCCCAAGTAATACCCCCATTTATAAATAGGTTCTAAGTCATTGATCCTAACCATTGATCCTAGCTTCCTCTGACATCCAAGCACCAGGGATGACGGTTGGTTGACATTTTTTAGGATCCAAAGTAAAGCGACTCATGGCTGCCACTGTTACTCTTTGATTTGCGACTGCTTGTTCGGTGGTTGGAAGAAATCACAAAAATATTCCCCAAACGGTGATTTACCACGGTAGAATCCGTAAAAGACCACCTGAAACTAACACCAGGATATCTAGGTGGTGGCAACTCAAACATTGTGTATTTTCACCCCTACCCGGAAAAAATGATCCAATTTGACTGGCGCATATTTTTTCAAACGGGTTGGTTCAACCACCAACTAGATATGGATGGAGGGTAGATCCACATGGTATCCTCGTTTTGACCGGGTTTTTTGCGGCCTATCCCGTCGCCTTCTGCACCTGAGGACTATGGAAGATTTGGCCTTGCCCATGGAAGCCATTGCCTATAACGCGGTGCCTTTGGCGACCTCACAGCACCAAAAGGGACCTTCCAATTTTGGTAGCTAAAATTGGAAGGGAAATGGTACTTGGATGTCCCAGGAAGTTAGTAATTGGCTAGTAAATGGGTTATAACCCCGATATATACCACTTATCAGTAGGTTATAGGCCATTTACTAACCATTTCAGGGAAATCTAGGTTGGTGAAATCTTCTCATTTTTTGCCAGATAGGAATGTAGCATATTTACCCACACGGTCGGGTAACAAAATCCTGCCGGGCGACATTACTCAGAGAATCTGATTGATTGAGGTGTTTCTTCTGTTCCCCCGTAGGATCCGTGGGACTGCTATATTTACTTCCATAATCTTGCATCAATGGGTGATTTTTATGGCAAATTACTATGCAAATATACCCGTCCCATGCATCCTATGATCAATGTTGATCTTCACCAAGTGAATGAATTTGGATGAATTTGGAGGAAATGTGTCCGAAAATTCGTGGGGTTTTTTGATGAAATTTTGAAGCAGCATCTTTTGCTAATTTCTTGCGTTTCAACCTTTCCTTAGCTTTGGCCTTACTCATCGCATTACAGGATCCGCTTGCAAGTGGCATTCCACTCTTTGACTGCTTCGGATGAATGGTTGAAGGAAACCGAATCCAGAAAAATGGCCTTGAAAATTTAGCTTGGCTAAGCCACTAAAACTCATGAATGGGTGAGAATCCACTGGTGAAAACCAGTGTTTAGGCACAGCCAAAATTATATTGTCATGCTGAGTCATACTACCTTGCGATTGTTTAAGGTGATTTCTTAATTTCTACAATGGTAAATCGCCATGAAAAAACACAATTTGGGAATATGTTTCATTTGTTCAATCAGCGAACAGTCGCAAATCAAAGTATAGTACCCTTCTGGCTATATTCACATATTCACGATGATGAAAGTCGATCGTGAGAATCCCGGAAACTTGTAGTCATGGCTAGTCAACGTACCCCCCCAACGTACTATCCCCAGAAATATGGCCTTATTAAGGGCGTACTAACCATTGGTTTCCCTTAATAAGGCCTTATTAAACTCTTATTTCTGGGGGGGGTACGTTGGGGGGGTAGGTTAACCAGCCACAATATAACCAACCCGAATATGTTGCTGAATCGCAGGCCATCAGTGCTTGCGAGAAGGGCTTCCAATGGAAGAAAGCCATGCATCTCTTGACCGCCATGACCAGCTCCTTTCAACAAGGCACCATGGGCCAGTTGCATTGGCCAAAACCCAATTCCGGATGAGCACCTGACAAAAGCCTTCGGTTGGTTGGGTTATTCAGGGGATGAAATACTAACCAGTTATATTGGGGGATTCATTATTTGAGAAGCCGTGAAAATGAAGGTCTCCATCAACCAAGTAGTATATCATGGAAAGTGGCTGAATGTTTTTCAATGCTCAGATGGGCTTATGCGAGCGGTGGCTTTTCTGTCATGACATATCTAGAAGATGAGAAAATCATGCAACTGCCTGGGTGTTTTTCGCACGGGCCAAACCAGATGATTTTTGAGAATAAAAATCCGTTAGGATTGGATTAGTATACGATATAGGGGATATATCCCCCACCCACTTCCTTAACAGTCCGAGTCAAACATTCCCATTCCCAGGAAGTCAGAGTCAAGTAAGAATTTCTGCGTTCTTTTTATTGTTAAGTTCTTTTTTAGTTTGGGGGTCCCAACATTTACCTTCACTTTCCAGGAAATGCATGGAACAAGAACAACACACCTAAGATATATCCAATAACTGCATGTTCTAATTTCAGTATTAATCTAAGCGGAGTCAAACCCCGACATCGGGGATGATGACTTCATCACGTATTAATCTAGTATTGACTATTCAAAGATTATCAAGAAAACATTACCAGTTGTTTTTGAATAAGCAATAACAATATCAAAAAAGCAAAATATCAATTAAAAAAGTATCAATTAGAAAAAATACTCAGTATTTTTGCTTTTGCGAATTTGTAAGCCTATCAACATGTGTTGCCTAGATGACTTAGATTTTTTGTTTTAAAAAGTATTTTTTCACTTCCTACCAGAGCAAATCAGTTTTTAAGCCAACAGTTGGTAGGAATATATTGTGACATGTTTTTCCAAACCATCCTACAGTCGCAAGTCTAGGGTTTTGATTGGGTATGATTTCATCAAGAAGTTGATTGAAGAGAACCTTTACATTCACCAGTCAGGATTCACAAGGGGCTCATTGTGACACTGTTGATGGTTCAGAAATCCCAAACAATCACCTGGGGATCGTATAAAACCCTTTGAAAATCATGGGATTTCAACTACCAGCCTCAACTGGTTTTGTTGGCCGGATTTCTGAACGAACCAGCAACAGCATCATGATGTTTCTTGGTTTCTTGGTTTTCCGTCCTTAGATTGCCCCGGGAAAACCGCTTTTGGGGAAATTGAAACCGAATCCAAAATTTGATACCTGGCATCATATTTGGACATAGCGACCAACCCGCCGGTTGGTTCACCTTAAATGGTGGTGGTGTTTTAGGATCAAGGAATTTTTGCCCCACACCAAAAAAGTCGCTTTAACTGATTCAGGTCTAGGAATTATAGTGATTGTCTTGGCCAGATCATGTCTTGGTGAGACCATGAGTTGATCTAGGTGTTGGTTTCAAATATGTTTAATGTTCACCCCTATTTGGGGAAGATTCCCATTTTGACTAGTATGTTTCAAAGCATTGAAACCACCGACCAGTGATTGTTGCTTGTTTGAACCGCCAGGAAGTTTGATCACCTACGCCGCGCTCATCACAGCCTGTGGAAAATGCGACCAGTGGCGACAGGTGAATCGACCAGAGCCGGTGGGACGGGGACAGCACTGTGCACAAAAGGAACATTGCTCGCGGGTTTTGATTGAAATCTTCCAAATACCAACGGGATCCATGCATGGTATATTTACCTACATTTACCATAAGAATCGACCAAATGTAGCTAAGTATACCATACATGGATCCTATGGGATAATATATCTTTTATTGGTGAGTTCCTTTTCTATAAACTTCACACCCTAAATGTTGAATTGGTCCAAAACCCCAACCGGCCTATCTCACCCGGGAAATGGCAACACATCAGCAAGGAAGTACAGAATTTGTTCACGAAATGCTTTCCGTTCAGGTGGAGAAGGATGATTTGTTCACCAGAATAACTTGTGTTTTGTTTAAGGTGACGTATTACGGATTCGATCCCATGGGATTCATCACCATTTTTCACGACTAGTTGGTAGGATGTTCTTATGATTTTTCGAACCACTGAACATGCAAGTCTAAGCTAACAAAAGGGGTTCAACCACCACCATGAGCCACCAACTACTGGTGGGCTCTTAGCAGGTTACTGTATCCGGAAATGAGGCTTTTTTTGACCAGAAGAACACACAAAGGATAGAAGCATACATGGGCCAAAGTCCATAGGGGGACATCAACAAAAAAGGTGAGATGCGGAGATCGCTAGCTACAGCTACATAGCTACATGCCTTTCCCAAATTTCTTTTTGTGGTACTCCCTGGAAGTTTAACAGTTCGCCCCCTGAAAATAGGCCGGCCTTCCCAAAAGGCTTGTCTTCCAACATCGCCATTGGGCAAGCTGTTCAACTTCAGGGGTGTAAGAAATTGTTTCCAGGAATGATTCTTGACAAGTTGAGCCATTTTTTGAATCTGTAATATTGCAGACGTGGTGTGATTTTCTTGCTGGACAAGAGTCTCTCACAAGAGAAAAAATCTAGCTGTTGTCGTGGGTTCACCACTAGAATGCAGTGAATGATGTGTACTTTTCTTCAATTTTGTTGGCAAAAAACATGTGTTTTGCAATCAAGTTCCGGTAGCTTCTGTCAGGATTTACTTTCTGCCATGGGGTACATTAGTTGTTTCCGACTCAGCCAATAGCCAATGCCCAATCTTTAAACTGTCAGGAATGAAGAATATTGAATTGGAAGAATAAGCCGTTTCAACTTGTGTGTCATGGTCCGAAAATGGTTGAGTAAGTTTAGCAACAGTTGGGGCAATGAAAACCACCATGACCTCTTTATGATATTATTTTTGTAGGTCTAATATTGGAAGGACCTAGGACTTCCACTTCCATGATGGGTAGTTGTAGGGTAGTTGTTGGGTTCATTTTGCTCCTTTCCATCATGGTAAGTCACCATAGTAAGTCACCATACCGTGAGGTCCAAGCCTTATTGGATGAACTGCAACGTTTTCAGATGGAAGCGACGCTTGGAAGCCAACAGCCAGTAAGTCGCTTCCATGGAAATAAGGTCGTTATAAAGGAACAATGTTCATCTAGGTGGTGGTTTCAAATATTTTTTAGTTTCACCCCTATTTGGGGAAGATTCCCATTTTGACTAATTTTTTTCAAATGGGTTGAAACAACCAACTAGTGGTTATCATCCCGAAATAAGGGGGGTTGTGGTGTGGGGGTTGTCAAATGATTCTTTGTGGGAAGGAGGATGTCCATGTTAACTCGTATTCTGCCCAGCGATTGACAATATGGGACAAGATGCAGATCTTGAAGTATGCAGATGAAACGCGTCAGGCTTCGGAGGAGGCACTGGCATCTGTCAAGCGGAGCAAGAAGAAGCAACACAAGAAGCAAAGGAAATTCATCAGGGGCTTGAATCTTCAACGATCGTGCGAGCTGAAGTTTGGTGCCAAGCTAGGCGGCATCAACCTTTTTTGTGCCAGCTCCAGAAGCAGGCTGAGACGCAAAAATGGCATCTCTTGACGGAGGCCCAAGCAAAGCAAACATGTCAACTCAGTGATTCTCTGAAGATTTCACTGGGATTGGATTCCACCAAAGGCTGGAAGGCGTTGCCGCCAGATACCAGGGCAGAGCGACTGAAGAAAAAAGATAAACTTCCTAGGTGGAATGTCCCAGGGAGTCCACAGAGGGTGGGGAATCTTGTGGACCACAAGTTCAATGGCTTGGAGATGTTCGGGGAGAGATGCGGGTTTGGAATCCACAGTATCCCGGTTAATCCTGCTGGTGCTTCAACCCCCCACCCATTCCCTTAATGGCATGGCATCCCCCTTTGAGCTTGGTTTCCTTGGTGCAGCTTCAGCCCCTGCTGAACGGCTGCTGTGGCCTGAAGCTATGAAGTGATTTACATGGCCATTTGCCAGGGGCAAATAACTGCTATGATTTGGGTGTTTTTTTGCCCTCAAGAATTGTGAAGAATTCGAAAAAGAATTGGATAAGGCAGAGAAACTTTCAGGTTCGTTCGCTGTTCAGTTTGAAGGGGGCGGGTTATGGAAACAACACGGGTCAGAATCACAAGACACCGACGATTCCTTTTGTTGGGGTTCATGAACCTGGTGGTGGCATCCCGGTATGTTTCAACAATGGCATCATAGAACTTTTTTTAATGATCTTTGTATTTGGTTCAAAATTGTATCTGACAGCATCTCACATCACATCTAAAAGCGTAGTTTAGTTAAGTGTACAGGAATCTTGTTTTTTTCGGAAAATCTACCCTCCTTTTTTTACTAACATAGTTTTCTTGAGGTCCACCGGGAAGGTCTGTAGGGATGAGACTTTTCGACTTTTGGGTGTCTACCATGGATGACTCCAGGTTTCAAGGTGGCACTGGGCGTATATTTGTGAACCCCCCAAATTGGTGGGGAGACTTGGTGTGCCACCGGGATGTTGTTTGCAGCACCAGGTGGGGACTTGTGCCTTTTTTTTGGATGTTACACTCCCTAAAACTAACATAGCAATGGAAAATGGACCCGGATTGAAGATGTATGTCCTATTAAAAATGGAGATATTCCATTGCTATGTTAGTTTACCAGAGGGTAATTTGAAAATGAGCCAACAAATGCTCTGGTTCCATTGGACGAACTATAGTGGATGAAATATTGCCCAGCTGTGACTAGGGGGATTATTTCACAGCCGCTATAGTAGGGATCACGGATCTTGTGCTCTCCCCATGTTTCTACAGGGTTTGGTCAATCAACGGAAGGCTCATGAATTAGTTGATGACGGGATCTTGTCATGATTTCCGTCTCGCATCATTATAATATACATCTTCGGAAGTGGGAAATTTTCAAGGCTCCAGAAATTGCAGGGCAAATTTGACCCGTGAAATTTCTACAGGTTACCCACCCCGCAGGAAATAACTGACCTTGGTAGCAGGTGGAAGGTGTGCAACTTTTAGATTCTGGGTGGAATTTTGTTGTGTGCCTCACCCTTAAAAGAACGGCTCATTTCTTTGGGGTGCAACGTGAATCATATGCAAAAGTGACAGGTGTTGTTTTTGGTTCCTAAAAGGATGGCACTTTTTCTAGCCCACAAATTTTGACCACATCACTCAGTCCCAATGCTGGTCAAGTGTGATTTCACCACTCTTGAGTGAAGAACCCTTACCGGTCAGGTTCATTCGATGGTTCATGTCAGGGGTGTTGAGTTGTCACATCTCCCAGGAATTCAATCACCTGCAATGCCGTCATTAGTGCTTATCGAAAGGCCACGGACCGGGCTGGGCTCCGGTAGGAGAAATTGGAGTGGGCCCCTGAAATTCCTACCTGGAACCCCAAACAACCATTTATGAATGGATGTTTCAATGGGATGATTCCAAATCTTTATGTAGAAAATGGTTGTTTCACCAAACATCCATTTATAAATGGTTGTTTGGGGTTCCAGGTATGAACTTGTTAATTTTTGGGTGGATAGAAAAACCCTTTATTCGTTGTTTCTTCCCCAGTGGGTTTTCAGGTGCCATGAGAAACCTCCTGAAAATTGCTATGTTTTTTTTTCGGCCGCACGGAGAATTTATGCCAAGTATTAACAGCTGAAAACAACGAAGGATGACAGTCGTGGAGTCTTTTTTTTGAGTCGGGCTGAAATGAAAATCAGGAAAATTTAAAAACCAACGGTCAGAAACTCTTCATCAAAATTTTGTCCAACCCAAAATCAACTCAAGAAAGTTGAAAATCTTCATTGGAGAAATTGTGTGATGTGTATAATGGGAATAAATTGCAAGTCTACAATTTTTCAGCCAGGGGCTAAAAAAGCACTCTAAATCCAGGTGCTAAAAGTTGCATTGCTGTGGCAGAATGCTTCCCGGACTTTTTGCTCCGAAGCTCCCGAAGCTCCGAAGCTCTGTTCCTG
The DNA here is from genome assembly GCA_000507305.1 of Breviolum minutum Mf 1.05b.01. NCBI lineage: Eukaryota > Dinophyceae > Suessiales > Symbiodiniaceae > Breviolum > Breviolum minutum. The sequence continues at coordinate 246,496 of DF239026.1, forward strand.
GACAGACACGTCCCAAGTTCCAAGCTTCAAGACTTCAATGCTTCAAGCCACGAGCTCCCCCGAGCGTCAAGGCTTCGTTCGGCAGTGTTGCAGAACGGTGTTTGCCACAACAAGAAAAGGACCCCCGCGACCGGCACACAGAACAGAAACCGGGAGAGAAAGCAGAGAAAGTGGCAAAAGTAGAAGAAGCCAAAGAGGAGATGGTATGGGACAGCTTGAAGTGCCAGCCAAAGCCTGTTTTTTGTGGGTTTTTTGGGGAGGTATCAATGCATAAAAATCATTTTGTCAGTCTGAGAGGCAAAAGATAACAAACATTCAAAGCTTTGAAGTTGAAACACCTTTGTGCTGGGGTCTAAACTGCCATTGTTTCAATGGATGGTCAACCCCATAGTAGGGGTTTATATACCAATTTAAGGTTTCCCTATCAAAGGTCGGATGACCATCCCCAGTGTAAGGAGTTTGGCACATTTGGATGTTGTCTTAAAATGGTGGTTTCTAAAGATTAGGGTGATTCAACTTTCATCAGGAATTGGTAACAGTATATAGATTCATGGTTACCACAAGCAAGCCAGCGTCCTGGGTGATGGGGTATAGATCCGAACGATATGTATGGAAAACCCCCATCAGAGTTGAACCAATTTGAACCAAATCCACTACAGTCCCCGAAGTTTAACAGTTTGCTCATAATTCGCTTGGAAGACTTTTTATCGCCTTCCTTTTAGGGTTTCCGCTAGCTGTTCAGGGTTGGCAGCATTTTTTTTCGGAATTGTCAAGTCATAGTTTTTCCACTAAACTAAGAAAGCGGGAAGGGACCATGGAAAAACAAAACGTAAAAATGTAGTTTTCTTATTTGTTTGTTTAAGGACGCATCTTCGCCATGTTTCACAAGAATGTGTTTTTCGTTTCTCCAAAAGTGTCTATGACGCAAGTGGTTTGGGGACCACAGATGGACCACCTGGAATTCCAATCGTCCAACGATTTTTCGGAATCGCGGCAAAAATTGAATAGGCCATACTTGCAATCATCTTAGAACTTATCTATAACTAGGTGGATTTTCAATTTTTAATTTCGCTTCCTATTTGGCATTGGGGAAAAGATCCAATTTGACATAATTTGACTAGCATTTTTCAAATGGGTTGAAACCACCACCTAGATAAGTGTTTATTGCGATATGTATGCCATTTTTTAAGGAGCGATTTACCCATGATTGTCATCTAAATTTTCTGCAAAACCCTTTGTTTTCAGTTTTTTTACGGTTGTAACTTGTAACCCACATGTTAATTCACTGATCCTGACGGTGTCTGCCAGGCTGAGCAATGGCAACTTGCCTTGGCCTTCTTTCAGAATCTGCAAGAAAGTCTTGCACACCTCGATGTCACCTTGGCAGAACCATTTTGGCCATTTTTGAGCGCCGAGTTTTTGGTAGTTTTTGTTGGGGGGTTGTGTCAATTCAACTTCAAGGAACAGTGACATGATCATAAACAAGGATAGTTTTTTGAGGTGGTTAGCAGAAAGTGGGTGTTTTGTTAACCAATTTATGGCGTATTCAGGAGAGATGTCATATGTTTTGGGGCGAATGGACCTGTATTTAGTAGCCGTGGATCCTAGTAGTTAGTAAGGTATGTGTGGAATTTCACCCCATTTGAGCAGAACAAATTTCAACGAAGTTTTTCGATCCACAATCGTTACGATCAGTGAGGAGTTTTATATATAAAGGGTTATTAACCATCTCCCTTAAAATAATCCCTTAATACGGCCTTATTTAAGGGTGATCAACCATCATTGTCCCTTAAAAGAATCCCTTAACAAGGCCTTATTTCCTGGGGGAGGGTGGCATTGGGGGGGTGAGATGATGGACTCGTTCCCAGGAGGGCATAACCAATGGTTGATTCTCCCAATCATCCATCTGAGGAAAAAAACCTGGTTGTTTAGGGTATATGTCGGGAATGGAATACTACCCAAATCTACCCAATTATGTGGTGATTCTTTCAGAAACCATGACATAAAGATCCCGAATCCACAACAACCAGTATAATTTGGGTTGTCCCCCCGGTAACAGTAGCAAATGAAGGTTTAGCTTGGGATCCCCTACTAAAAATATGACAAAATCCTTGACTGGCATCCTGGGAAAGGAAATTTTTGCCTGGCTCATTTGATGATCTCCCCAGGTTCTCACCTTTACCGCTGCCTCCGAATGCTGCAGCATGGGTCATCGCACCGCTCTGCAGAGTGAGTTGTTGCCTTTGACACAGCACCGAGCCTTTCGGAACCTGCGAGCCAAAACGGAGCAACGAAAAAGAAAATGATGATGCAAGCAACTGAGAAATTTTCAGGAGAATCAGGAAAACATATCAATTTGTTTGAATGGTTTTTTGTTCGTGAGGATCTTCCCCCAAACAGTTTATATCAACAAATGCAATGATGACTTGAGCCAAAATGTTTGGTTCCTTGTGTTTGTTTTTCAGGTGATTCTGTTGTATTGGATTTATCGCCATTAACCCACCATTTGGGGAATATTTGGTTTTTCTAATCTAAGACTATGGACCCTCAAAATGAGACCCTCCAAAACGACATGCTTCCTCTAATTCTATCCTTCTAATTGCTCCCTTCCCAAGATGCCCCTACTTGGATGTTCCATTGGAAGCTAGGATCAATGGCTTGTTTCACCTATTTAAAAATGGGTTATATCGATGTTAGAACCCACTGATCCTAACCTTTGATCCTAACTCCCAACGGGATATCCCCCTAGCGCAGGTGCCCTTTGCCCTTGCTGAAACTCCGGCGTGCGCCGTCACTGGGGTAGGCGAGTGATCGTCCAATCTTCCAATCGTCGTCCAGGGACGCCATGGCACGATGTCACGTGATACGAAACAGCTTGAAACCCCCGGGTTTTTGCTAGGATCACCGGAAAAAAATGAAGAGACGTGGGCGTTTATGGTTATGACAACAAAACCCGGACTCCAAAAATGGCATAAAACGATAAATTGGGGTAGTTGAAAGTCGTGTTTATCCACCATCAAATGAGGTAACCCGCTGCTGGTTGGTGGTAAGACATGTTCCATGGTTTCTGGTGCCAGAAGTGCCAAGAAATGTGAACCACCAACCTTCGCCACCATTTTTAATCTATCAGTTGGTTGAATGGTATCCTGCTGGTATTACACTCCCTGAACTTTGACAGTTTCCCCGTGAACATAGGCCGAGTTTCCCAAAACGGAAAGGCTTGTCTTCCAAGCAACAGTTATCAGGGGCGAGCTGTTAGTTGCAGGGAGGGTGAATTTAAAAAATGGTTCTTGCAATAAAAGAGAGGGCAATTGTTTAAGTCACCGAAGTGGCGTATGTCTTTGTTTTTTGTGATGATTCTTTACGGATTCTACCATGGGATGACAATCACCATGAAACACCCACCATTTGGAACATATTTTTGTGATTTTTTCCAACCGCCGAACAAGCAAATCTAAAAATACTAGAGCCTGATAAACTGATAAACCCTTCACATCGCATTGCTACATTGAAAAGCCCATTGCTTGGGATGTCTTTTACCCTCCTCCCATAACAGCAAATCTAAGATATATGGCGATATTGATGCATGTTCACCGGTTTTTCGCCTCTAATTCATGAGGAAAAAATGGCTAACCAACATCCGAGGTGGTTGAATGGACAGTCAATGATGTTTGTTTCGTTGAATTTTGGACACAGGCTACAGCGACTTGGTGAATGGGTGCCTTGGACCCAGTGAGATTGGAGATCATATTGGGTTACACTGAAATGAACAAAATCCAAACTACCGTCTCTATCTATTTTAGGGAAAGATATTTTTTGAGTCATTTTGACGGGAGTGTTTTTTTTCTCCCTTAGATTTCTCATGTTCACCTCAATTTTGTTTGGGAAAGATGAATCCATTTTGATGAATGTGATTCAAACGGGTGATTGAAACCAACTAGAAAACATCCACAAAGTCCAAAAATCGAACCTTTACTCGTAGGGAATCCTGCGTCGTAGATTCCTACCCCTAGTGACGTCATGTGACAGATTTCACCCCCAAAAAAATGGTAGTGAGGAGTCAGGAAATCTCCCACATTATGAGGAAAATCAACTTCCACTTCTAATTTGTCCTTGTTATAGTTTGGATCATTTTGATTTATCATTATAATTTTGGCCCTTTCTGTTGAGATCCTCCACAAAAAATGGGCGCTTGTTCCCTTGCAAAAGCCAGCCACGTTGTGAGCGGCCTAAGGGACCAGCACACCACCACAGAGGATGCCATGAAATGCCAGGCGCCAACAGGGATTCCCCCTTCAGCTGGGCTAAATTCCTACAAAAAAGATGCAGCAAAAATCTGGTAGAGTTCCCTACCCCAAAAAATGAAGCCATGTTTTTTTGGGGGTTGAAATTTTGGGGTTCCCCTAATTTTTTGGAAATAGTTTGCCATGGAACACCTAACGGGGAAAAACTCACCGAGAATCAAACCCTAAAAAGTGTAATCCTCCAAAATCCCGAGATTTTACCGTGAAAAATTAGTGCAGGTCACATCGCTGGTGGTTTGTTGCGAGGTTTTACCCGTAGGTAGTGCAATGGGTCCAGCTTTTTATTGGCACGGGAATCTACAGGACGAAGTCTGGAATGAGGAATGGAACAGTAAAGAAACGGAATTTTGCCAATAGATCTACATCTACAAAATAGTGGCTTTTCTGCAGCAAATCTCTATGGTAGGAGAGTACCCCTGAGGGTAGGGTAGTGGTGCACTTTTGGTTACAATTCCCCCCAAAAGAAAACATGCCCAGCGAAAAGATTCCACACCAATGAGAGTCCACAAGCAACGACTAATCCTCAGATTTTGCTTTGGGGAATTTTCTAGTTGTGCCTTTTTTGGGGGGGAGGGGTAGATGTTTTTTACCACAAAACCCCTGCAGGTTGGTGAAATGTGTTTTTTTCTTCCATTGATCAGAGCAAAAAAGAACGGACAGGAAGAATGGTTCAAATCCTGCCTGATTCACTGGCCTTTTCCGATTTCCCCTCTCAAAAAAAGATGCTTGGAACCCTTAAGGGGGTCCTTAAATTATTTGTTTTTGGGAAATCAAACAATGCAAATGTATGGTAAAATGGAAGCATCTCCCTTGTAATAGTGCATATAGTGCAGTGTTGAGGTTGGTAATATAATGACTGGTTGGTGGTTTCAAATGTTTTTTATTTTCACCCCTACTTGGGGAAATGATCCGAATTGACTAATATTTTTCAAATGGGTTGAAACCACCACCTAGTGACCCCTAAAAAAAACCGTAGAGATGTTCACTCCGCACACGAAAGGAAAACTGCAAGCGCACGGACATTTGCGCCTTCTTCACGTGGCACCTTGGAGGAATTTTTCAATTGATTGACGCTGGTGACTACCATCGAGAGATTTCTCCTACCTGTAAATCGCCATATTAAAGCACCATTTGGGGATCAATCCACCCCCAAAAACAGAACACAAGGGGATTTGAGGGCAAACCGGGTCTAAGGGACTACTTGGAGGATCATCCTTCTTAGTAAGTGGTTAAATAACCATGGTGATCGTAGGTCCCCCTAAGGATCGGGTTGTGGGACCCCTTCCAAATGGGCTAAATTTATGGCTTATAAATGGGGATGATCCTAACCACTTGCATCCACTGATCCACCAAGTCCCCAATGGTTTTCCAGGTGATTTTTGTCCCGGACTCGATTCTACCATGGGATGATTGAAAATCACCATGAAAAACCCACCAGTTGGTGATTTTTTCCAACCACCTCAAGAACATCTAAGATACTTGGGGATGTGTTCCTATGAACGGTTAAATCTACGGTAAGGAGAAAAATGTAGCCCGGATGGGCAAAAAAGAAAGTCGCACCCCCTTGGGATGGAGGGTACCCTAGCTGTTTAACCTGTTGTTTGAGCCCTTTAAAAAGGGATTGGGACCCAGCAAATACCCACGTGATATAAGGTGTTTGTGGGGTTGATTATTAAGGGGCCCTCGATCCCAAGGGTTTTCCCACCATTTTCCCTCAGGCGATGCGCCTCAACCGTGTTTTCTTTTACTTTTTTTTCAACCAGTGCGTTTCAGATGTTTTTCCAACTTTGCGTTATTTTTGGAAGGGTTCTACCCCTGGAAAAAAGCTTGGAAAATATCAACACCATTGTGACTAAGATATTCTTTCAAAAATGGTTCATTCAAATTCAACGTTAACAACAAGAACTCCACCTAAAGATGGCCAATTTGGCCCTTGTTATCTTGTGACCATTCCATTATGCAAGGTAGACGTCGGTCATAAGTCCTTGGACAAGTGACTGTGTTATGCCTGTGATTCAAGTCATGGTTTTCATGTCTTGGATCATCCCTTAAGTACCACACACCCAGAGGGTTGGGAGACGATCCGGTGTCCATAAAAGGAGGCAGGAAACTGCCTCTTTTCGAATACGTACGACCCACTGAAAGCAATGGGCTTGGTTGCAAACGTAGATGATCAGGTTGTGCTAACTGTTCAAGCTGCTGTCAATTACCTGACGAAATATTTAGGGAAAGAAGGCGGAGGACACAGTGCACAGAGCCGCATCACTGATCGATGACATTGTGTGTCACATGACAGAGCGGGAATCTTTGACGGTTGCCCTTGGAAGCATGGCATCTCTTGATGGATCTTCAAGGCATGTCTTGTCGTCAGGGCATGTGACATCTTTGAACATAAAAGATGATGGCAAGACCGGGGCAAAGGATGTGCCACTCCCAAAATATGAGGAAAACTTTTAGGGTGAATTATGATCCATCGTTTTCGCAGGTGAAGTAATTGGTACATTAGACCTCTCACCCTTGTTAAATAAGCTACTTGGATGTAAATGGTTAGGATTAGGATCAATGGCTTATATCACCTACTTATAGATGGAGTACATGGGGGTTATAACCCACTGATCCGATCACCTTTGATCCTAACTTCCTATGACATAAGGCTATGATATTTGAAGCTAGGATGACGAAAACATGTAAAAATCCTGCAATTTGGAAGCTAAAGAGGCAAAGAGACGCTTCAAACTCACAACGTGTTTGGCTTTTCAGGTAACTTTTCTACGGATTCGATTCTATGGGATTCATCACCATGAAAATAAACCACCATTTGGTAGTAAGGTTTTTGTGCGATTTTTTCGCAACCACCGGTCACCAAAACTTAGGGATGATTTCCCATAGTTGACAAACGAAACCATTTCAGATGAGTGCTTGGTAACCACCAAGTTCGTTACTGTAGCAAAGTTGGGGTTTGTTCGTATTTTTCCGGACAAAATTTCCAGCCGACATATTCAATTGTTTGATTGCCTGGAACACATAGTGTACCATTTTTTGAGCCGACTGTGGCTGGTTTTAGGGGTAAAGTTGATGGAAATTCACAGCAATTTGTTTTCCGGGTCAGAACTTTTCACCCAACTAAACATGAGATTTATGTTCGTCCTTGAAGCATCGTTCTTTTAGATGGGTGGCAAAAAAACACCAAAAGAAACTTATGTAGTTCATATCTAGGTTGTGATTTCAAGTATTTTTTTATTTTAACCGTACCTCGGGAAATGATCCAATTTGATCATATGTTTCAAATGGGTTGCTTCAACCACCAACTAGATAATGCATTAATGTACATACCCATCTTATGCAATTTTACCCTACCAGTTTCCTTTGGTGTTAAACCATTGACCTCCAAAAACAAATGGCTGCCTCTTTCGACTGCAGGTACCCCGACACCAAAGGCCACACTGGTGTTGTCGATGGAGATGTTGTATGTAACTGAGATATTTCTCTCCAGTAAGAGTTTACATCAACTCCAGGTTTAAGATTGTACAACCAGCAATGATCAATTCAGCTTTTGACCAGAAATCTTCCATCAAGACCCGATGTTTTATTTCGACACATGAGGGATTTTGATATCTACGATGGTATTTGAAGTGTCATCAAGACGTCAACCACTTGTGTTTGTTTATTTATTTGGTGACTTGTTACAGATTTGATCCCATGGGATGAAAATCACCATGAAAAATCACCACCATTTTGGTAGGAAGTTTATTTTTCCATCAACCATTCTTCCCGGTTCCCCAAAAAAAACAACAAAAAGTGTCACATGTGAGACCATCAAAAAAACTAGGTGGTGGTTTCAAATATTTTCTATTTTCACCCCTACTTGGGGAAATTATCCAATTTGATCATATGTTTCAAATGGGTCGGTTCAACCACCAACTACCAAATGTCTGCCCACCCAATAAGTGGGCCCTTGTCAAATGATCTTCGCGACTTCGACCTGGGGCCACCAAGTTTGGTATGGGAAATCCTTTGGCCAGTAATAAGTTGGGCGGAAGGGGAACTGCACCCCGTGCACCAATTTTTTTCAATGCACCATAAGCCCGCATTCTTTTCTCACCTGTTTTCATCGCCGCTTGCCTTGTCCCTGACACAAGCGCTTGATTCGCAGTGACCCTTGCATTGTTTGTTTTTGTGTCTTGTTTTTGTTTGAATTATGTTTTTGCGCCTGCGCAATTTAAGCCTGGAAGAGAGCGAGGCGAACCTGCGCATAGTGTTTGCTGCCTTTACTATCGTCAGCGTCATCATGGGCGTCAACCTGGCAAATGGCCAGAGCTTAGGATACGCGTGGATTGAATTTCCAAGCAAAGAGGAACGCCACCGCGCAATGGAGCAGCTGAACCGCAACTATGACATGGAGTTGGCCACTCCGAACTGGGCTTTGCCATCCGTCGATATGTCGACTTTTCATCACGTTAATCGGCTTCATCCTACTCACCACCAGGTGCCTCAACGCACCCTGGTTGGAAACAGGCGCCTCCAGAGTGATCTTGACCAGGTGATTCAGGCAGCAAAGCGCGAATTCCAGCATATGCTCCCCGCCCGCGGCGAGTGGACCATGCTTGGGGATCGCACCAACAAAGGCACGTTGCGCCAGGTGCTTACATACCGGTTTGGTGGGACCTCAGGTGGAATGCTGATCCTGAGCCAGTACAACGGCAAGAAGCCATTGAGACCCCAGTGGATCCACAGGATCAGGATGATGCGTCGCTCATGCAGAGGAGTCAGTGCTCTGATACACCCACGAGTGACGGATCCCGTACTGTGCACACCTATCGTATGTCTGCCAAACACCGGTTAGTTACCCTACAGATCAATGACATTGAGATCACGCAGCAACTTATGAAGGCATGGCAGGCCACGAGACGCAATCCCATTGTCGCCTATCATCGAGTACTGGAGACACCTACTGACTTGGTTGGAACTTCGGATGATGTCCTCCTACTTGAGTTTGCTTCAGATGCTGAACGGCGACTGAGTACCGATGACTCTCTTCTGCTTGTGGATATCTATCTCCAGGGCAGTGATCCAGAGGACGTCCAATGGTTCAGAAGAGTAGTTTGGGGTCGACGTCTCATGTCTTATAAGGACATTTTGCACCTCTTGTGTGCTGGTGAACTTTGTTCTGATGTAGGCCGTCGCTGCCATTTGTTCCACAATTCGGCTTTGTGGCCCTCGGATGATGCTGCCAGACGAGCCCTTATCTCAGGAGACTACATCAAACTTCGAATCCAAAGTCTAGATGGTGGTGGTTCCTCCTGTCTAATGATGGAGCAAGTCCGTGATCAAGAGAATGCTGAAGCCAATCGTTTTCTCTTCAGGGCCTCTCCTCTTTCAGAATGGTTAGGAGATTCGGATGATGACCAGGAGATCTCTGCAGAACAATCTGAAGAAGGGCCCTCCGACCGAACTTCCTTCCAGGAGTCGTAGTAGGAGGAGCGAAAGAGAAGGAGATAATGATGAGAACGCTGACGGGTCGGTGTGCTGATCCTGACCATCCGGATTCTGAGCCCCAAACTAGGTACTATGCAAGGACAAGCCCAAGACCTACCAGCGGAAGTGGGACACGGAGGACATTACAAGGTGGGCCCAGAACCTACTACCAGGAGATTTCCACATAGAGGATGCGTGGAAATTGAATGTCCATCAGCATGCTGGCGAACTAGAAAAAGCAATGGAGAGTCGCCTACACCAAGAAGTACAGGTACACAAGCAGACTCGAAGGAAAACCCATCTCAACGAGGACACCTGGCAACTCATCCTGCAAAAACGGGCAATTCGCAAAGACCTGGCGACCATCAATGAGCACGGAAGATTTGCAACACTACGGATTGTTTTTGAAACCTGGCGTGCGGGAAGAACCGTTACTGTTGAACAGGGACAAGGGTATGTGTTGGTTCTCAGAAGCATTGATGTTATGGTCGCCAAAACTTTGTGGGATTTCAGGCGATGTGGAAGACAAGTTACAACAAAGATGCGCAAGGATGACAACAACTTCTACCAAGAAATGGCGAGACAAGCTGGGCACTGTGAAAAGAGCGAGGGCCTACAAAAGCTGTGGAAGAGGCTTAGAGGTGTCCTGCCGAAGAACAAGAGCCGAAGAGCCAATGAAAATCCCTTGGCGATGGTAAGTCTGGATGACCAATGGCATGACTATTACAAGGGATTGGAAGATGGACAGGCCACTGACCCCACATGCCTTGCGCTTCAATGCATGGATCGTCAAGTCCACAAATCATCTCGGAGAACTGAAGAGGCTGTGCCACCCCTTCCTTGAAGCCATCCCGAGTTTGTGTGATGTGGAAGAGCTTCTCAGACGTACAGCTGAACACAAATCACCTGGACTCAGTGAGGTGCCTACAAGTGTCTTTCATCATGCAGCGGCAGCTCTTAGCCCAGTGGTGTTTGAGCTCATGATGAAAGTCTACATCACTGGAAGTGAACCCATACAATGGAAGGGCGGAATATTGACGCCAATTTACAAGAGAGGTCCATGGAACCAAGCAGAGAGTTATCGGGCGATTATGTTGCTCCCGAGTTTGGCAAAGAGACTACATGCATGCCTGAGATCACAGCTTTGTGCCCAAGTAGCCCCTCAAAGACCTTCTGGGGTCTTGGGAGGGTTTCCACATCAAGAAGTGCATTTCGGGGCACAATATCTTCGCACTAGGAATGCAATTGCGGAGGGACAAGGAGAAAGTTTCGGAGTCCTCTTTGTCGACATCAAGAATGCGTTCCATCATGTGATTCGAGAGCAGCTTACTGGTGTGGAGGACAATGGCCAATTTCAACACCTGGTCGATCGACTACAGGTAGAAGAAGATGTCAAGACCTTCTTGAGACAGCAGGACCAACAAGGGATCTTGCAAGCTATGGGCATCCCAGGATGGCTTACGAGATTGCTGGCTGAAGTCCATCAAGACACATGGTATGTCATGCGACATGATGGCCTGGTCCACAAAACAGGTCGTGGGACTCGACCGGAAAGCCCCATTGCAGATTTGTGCTTTCATGTTTTAATGATTGACATCATGAAGCAGATTGAGGAGAACATTGCAGACAACCTGTGGTTGAGCATGTACACGGCGATTGACAAGAATTTCCTCAATGTTGTGGGCGGATGATGTTGCAATCCCTTGTCAAACCAAGGAGCCCAGCCATCTTCCGTTGGCAATCAAAAGAATCGCCCAGATTGTCGGCGATGCCTTCAGAGTCAAAGGATTTGTGCTGAGTTTTGCCAAAGGAAAGACTTCAGCTGTGCTAGCTCTACGTGGTCCTGGAGCACCGGAGGTCAGGAGCCAGTATCTTCTTGGAGGAAATGCTGGCATTGATCTAGATGGAGGACAGGAAGGCAAATTCTTACACTTTGTGCCGCAGTACAAGCATCTGGGGGTACAATTTGTTGCCTCAAATGCAGCATCCATCGAGATCGACATGAGACTTGGACAAGCCAAGCAAGCCTTCTATGAGATGAAGAGGCCGATTTTCACTAACAGACATATAAGACTGCGCACCAGGTTGAAGCTCATGGACAGTCTCATCTTCAGTCGACTCTCTTTTGGTCAGTGTGCCTGGCCAGACCCCACGGTCAGAGAAATGGGAAGGCTGAGAGGTGCAGTCTCCAAAATGTACCGCGATGTGGTGGGCCAGCAGTTTTGGCAAGAACATCCCCAGAAGTCAGAAGAGATGTTTGGTGAGAATCAGCTTCTGGATATACGTGTCAGATTAGCTCGAGATCGCCTACAATATGCGGGCAGACTCTATTGCCATGGGCCACCGCATTTGTTGCAAGCCCTGGAAGAGGAAGGGATTGTCTGCAAAAAAGGATGGAGAAGCAGTGTGAGAGAAGATCTGCGTTGGCCGTGTGCGATTGTCCCACATCTTATTCCTGAGGAGTTGATGGACAACACGACGGATCTGGATGCCTGGACTTACTGGTGGAAGGCACACCCTCAAGCGTGGCGTAAGCTCACTGCCAAGGCCGTCAAGCAGCATCTCAAGCAGGAAGAGATCATGGTTGGAGTGAGGAAATGGCATTTCAACATTTTTCGTATACTTGAAGATGCAGGGATCCAATGGACGCCTCACCCGTTTGCAAGTTTGAAGATGGCGTCTGATACCTCTTTCCCTTGTGATCACTGCTATCGCACCTTCTCTACACCACAAGGACGAGGTGTTCACTTATGGAAGGCACATGGATGGCATGCGCCAGAGTGGGATCATGTGAGTGGTTCTACGTGTCCAGCTTGCATGAAGCATTTCTGGACGACGGCAAGGCTATACCAGCACTTGTCGTATATCCCCAGAAGTGGCCAGGCCAACAAATGTTTCGCATACCTGCAGAGCATAGGACACCGGGTCACAGAGCATGAGAGGCACTATTTGGGGACGGACCACAGAGTCGAGTCTAAGCAGATTGAAGGACCCCGACAACCACACCTGACAACAGACCAACTACGCCTTCAACAGTTAGAACTTGAATGGGGGCAGCACCAGACCTTTCTCGCAGAGTCTGGCTTTGACAGAGAGATTGCAGAGGACTTCAGCGATAGACTCTGCAGATGGTTCACAGCACAGACACAGGAATGGTTCAAGGCTTTCCAGGACAGTGGTTACGATCATGGGTGGCGGCGAAGGCTACAAGACCTGTGGACGTATGACTGGGAAGAGCACACCGTGGACGTACAAGATGATATGGCGAGAGTTTTTCTCTACTGGGGACAGCACCACCTGGAAGCAGTAACTGCTGAGTGGGAAGACGGCGAGGCGGAGGTGATGGTGGAAGAGGAGTTCTACAATCTCATCCAGGACTTGCCCCCGTGTATGGCCCAACAGAAGGGAGATACACTGGCCAACCGATTGCAGCACCAGAGGGCCAAAGTTGAGCAACCTGACAGTGCTGTTCCACACAGGGCGGTGCATCGGACGGGATGCAAACACCAAGGAAGTCATACGGTTGGTATCCCTGCGCATTTCATTGAGCAAAGGCAATGGGACAAGCAGCTACGACAGGTGCAGCATTGGGGAGAAATTGCAGAAGAAACAATGGTGACTCCACTACCACGGATGGTCACTGGTGGCGAGGCCTACATTGTGGTCCACCTTTTCAGCGGTAGGCGCAGGGAGGGCGACTTCCATGCCCACCTTACCCAGCTCTGCAGGAATGCGCCTTTCGCTGTCACTGTCCTGTCTCTTGACACGGCTGTCTCACAAGAGACGGGGAATCTGCGGAGCGATCAGATTCATGGATACAGATTGACAAACTGTATCGTGCAGGATTGGTTGCTTTCACTCTAGCAGGGTCTCCCTGTAAAACCTTTAGTGAAGCACGTCACCAAAGACCAGAAGACTGTCAGGAGGAAGATCGTTGGCCACGTCCCCTGAGGTCAGCAAGAGAGTTGTGGGGACTGGGTCTGACCAGAAAAAAACTCAACCAAGTTCAGGTTGGTTCCCTCCTCCATCTCCAAACCTTGTATCTCCTTCTCCTGACGTGGCTGATGGGCGGATCCTTTGTTTCAGAGCATCCAGCCATACCTCGAGATCCTGAGCGAGCCTCCACCTGGACTTCAGCGTTGATGACGATCATCAGGAAGCTTCGTGGAATCAAGTTGGACCACATCCAACACTTCCGTTGGGGAGCATCTACGGTCAAACCAACGGCGTTGTTACATGCTGGCTTACCCAACTTTTGGCAGTCGATGAACAAATGGAAACTTGAGGGGGTCGAAAGACCCACGGCAGTTGCCATCGGCAAGGATTCGCAAGGAAGATACAAAACGGCACAGGCCAAAGAGTATCCACGAGAACTTGGAGGAGCGTTCGCCCAGCTGGCCTATGACCGCCTCATGATGGTGCATGGGCGTCGATCTATGGAGAAAGATGGCGAGGTGGACCGCGAGTTCTCGGAGTGGTACAGGAAGGCGGTGCAGGATAGTGGGAACATCCGGAATGGAACGTACCTGCCTGACTACCAGCCTTTTAATTGATCGAAACGGATCATGCTTTGTGTACAGAATCAGCTTTTCCCCTGCTGATAGAATTAACGCAATCGGAGCGAGGCAACGGCCTCTTTACTGAGAAATGGAAAAAAAAGTCCACAGTGGACCTGACATGCCATTCCCAGAAAGTGCCAAGAGTTTCCATTTGTCGAAACGCAGGAGTTGGTGGATAATCATTCGAGGAATTGAAAGATATTTTGTTATTACTGAGGGTTACAAAACGTAGTGGAAAGTCAAACTAGGTGGTGGAAACTCAAGTATCCTTTAATTTTCAACCCTATTTGGGGAAATGATCTCCTATTTTGACTGATACTTTTCAAGTGGGTTGAAACAACCAACTAGCAAAGATGCTTTGAATGTTTTACCCTGATCCGAAAGGGGAATTTCCGATGGTCAATTTGACATCAGCGGCATATGACTCGAAAGTGGGTTGAAAATCACGACCCTTCAATCAAAGAACCGATCAACTGATGGAGAGGACAACTCGTTGAAGCCCAGAATGAGATACTTTTAGTTATCGAAGCAATTCAGTTCAGCCTTGTTGGTGCAAAGCCGCCGGGTCCATGAGCGGAGCATCGGCAGCCGAGATTGATCCCCAAGATGTGCAGGCAGTCAAACAATACTTTAGCCGCAGCCAAGCGGTTGCTTCCAAAGAGGAGGTATTCCAGATAGTAAGAGGATACCACCTTGGGGTCATCCGCCCCGAACTCTACAACCTCGTCGTCCAGGTTGATGCTGTTGATGGAAGAAATCTTGCACCACCTGGCATGTACAAAACCCTGTAAATAATGGGATACTTACCATATGAACTGGGGCAGGATGTCTTCCATCAACAGTAGCTTCGTAGAACCCCCCTACAATAGAAAGAAACAACTAGACACGATTGGTCAAGAGAATCAGCGGATAAGGTTGATAGTTCATTAACTTACAGAAAAATGCTCCAAAATCGCCCTGACAAGTCCCTCACAGTCAGAAAGTAAAAGAATTCCCAAGGGCAGCAGCGATGGGTGGAATCTCTGGGGTGACCTTTTTCGTGGGGACGTCATTTCATGAAACCAGGGGCTCCTTTAGGGCTATAGGCTATAGACTAACATGACAATGAGAAATTGCCGTTTCTGATAGGAGATACATCTTGAAATGGTTGTTTTTCTATAGTCATGTCAGTTTTCGCAGGTGTATCTTGCCTTTTTTTAGCTGCAAGTGACCCGATCCTTTGTGTTTGCTGCCCAGGATGTTGGCTGCAAAGTTCCACGGCGTTGAAGAAGCTCAGCAGATAGAAAATGTGTGCCAAGCATCATTGATCTGAAGCCCTGAAAGAACCATTACCCTCCAGGGGATTAACATATCCCACCTGGGGAAAAGGAAAATCATCTTCAAAATGCCATTTTGGGGGGATATGTTAGTTTTTTTTTGGAGGGTAATTAGAACGTCCTTATGTAGATGGTCACCTTGAAATCTTAATTTGTGGAAGTCAATTCAATTGCTTAGGTAAAGTGATGTTCATTAATCTTGTCAAATCTTTTGAAAAATGGTTCGTAACTTTTGTTACAACCGCGAAAGAAGTGCATGTTATTATAGCCCCCCTATTTATAACAGCGGTTTTTGTTGGGCCCATTTTTTGTAGCTCAAGTGTCACGTCACCCCCCCGGATGTTGGAAAAAACCAAGGAACATCAGTGTCACAGGGGTCATCAGCGGACCTGTGAGGTGGGTTGCTGGTTGAGCTGGAAAATCACCTCCCCATGGAACTTGAAAATCACCGTGTTTGTTTGAAAAGGAACATCATTTTCCAAACCATTCTTATCACTTTTCTATGCTCAAGGAACATCATTTTCCAAACCGTTCGAATTTCAGGTTTCTATTGTTTTAATTTTTGAGAGGGGTGTAACATTGAGTCGATGCATTTCCTGTTGGAAATGAGGATTCTCCAGCGATCGTCATGTGAGTTTCCAGCTAGTTATTAACCATTGAATCTGAACCATTGACTGGTTAGGATAATGGGGCATTCATAGGTGGCTTTCAGGGGCGTTTCCCAAATTGACATAGGGTGTGTCTCAAAATGATTTGTGTTTGTTTTTGCTGGTGATTTTTAATGGATTCAATCCTATGGGATGAAAATCACTGTGAAAAACCACCATTTGGTAGGAATAGTGTTTTTTTCAACCACCTTAATCAGCAAATCATCGAAGTTTAATGTAGATTAGATCTAACCCAACCCACCAATAACAGAGGCAACTGAAGGTTTGGAGTGACAGTGAAACGGGATTCCTTCAATCTTGGGGTAATTTTATAGGGATCACCGAAACTGCTAGGTATTTTCCCTCCCTGAAACGAAGCCAGTGAGTTGGAAGCCCTGAACGTGTCAAGCCGGCTTCCCTGTTTGGGGTTTTACCCGCCGATTTTCAGGGGGGTGAGCTGTTAGTTTTCTGGAGGTGTAGGTAAACTCAGCCAAGCAGCCAGGCCAATCTTTAAAAGCTGTTCTACATATCTTAAATCTACCCCCCCCCCCCCACACAGGTAGGATGCAATCACTGTCACCACCAGGAAGTTTGTTACATCTTTTAGGATCGGGAATCCCGAACTACTTGGAGGATCATCCCGACTTGTAAGTGGTTAGTAGCTAACACCCCACATTTGTAAGCCATTAATTAAATTTAGCCCATTTGGAAATGTGAACAGCCCGATCCTTAGGGGAGGGTTCGATCACCATGGTTATTAACCACTTACTAACCGGGATGATCCTCCACCCGCCAGGTGTCCTGGCGAGGCCACCGTGCCAACTGTGGACTCCGTGGTGGATTCAGTGGGGGATCTCCGCCGTTTTGGGGGAAACGGCTTGGGAACGGCACCGGTTGGGAGGAAGTTTTGGTTGGGAAAAAAAATGGTAGGAAATTGCAGAAGCCTGGTTTTTGCTCTCAAAATGTTGATTGTCATTGGTTGGGGGTTTGTACATTTTTGTTGGGATGGAATGATGGATTTCCTTCGTTCTCTACAAAGAGGTGGATGTGATGTCATGGTCTGCGGAGAAACTACCTTGCAAACAATAGAAAGTCAAGACCTGTTCTGATGTTGGTCTTCGCAGAAATGGATGTCGAATTTCTCGGGAAAAAATGTTCCAGCAATAAGCCCCAAAATAGTCTAGGTGATCTAGGTGGTGGTTTCAAAGACTTCTTATGTTTCCACTGCTTGCCAAATCTTTTGAAACCAACATCTGGTGATAGCCTCTCCATATGAAGAAATACCCCCACCCCAAACACCCTCGACAAATTCAAGTTTACGGACCCCACAAGGTCACGTTTGCCCTATACTAACTGTTTTAGAGAGTTTACTGACATTTGCGTTGTTAAGATATATTTTGGATAGGTTAAAGATTCGGACATTTCCAGCATCGTTTGGGAATGAACTGAGGAATGGAATCCAACCTGTTTTTAAGACATTGCCACATCCAACGTCCGCAATGCCTCGCCTTGAAACCGGTTCCCGGTCGTTTGTGGAACCTTCTTTCCAATTGGCGAGAGGATTTTTTAGGTTGCTACCATTTTTTTTTAAAATCCAGTTGTTTGGATCTATCCTTCACCCAGCAAGAGTGGCAAAGAAAGGTTTAGTTCAGGATGGTCAGGATCTTCCTTCCATTGGTTAACACTGCTGATGGGGTGTTGCTTCTGATGGAGGTGGTGCAAAGCAAAATCGGATCGAAAACTATCAAGTGACCCATTTTTTCAACCCTTGATTCCTTGAGGGAGCTAATTTGGCGTCAAGGATGAGGTTTGATGATACTGTTGATGGAAGAAATCCTGCTACCACCTGACATGTGTAAAGCCCTGTAAGTAATGGGATAAACTACCTATCAACTGGTGCAGGATTTCCTCCATCAACAGTATGGGAGAGGGATCAAGGATGCCCAAGGAACCTTCAGGAAATATGTCAATGCTTGGCTTTCCATGATGGCATCCTGAAAATTGGAATGATGAAGGTCATACTGTTCATGGGAGGAAAATCCTAATGCCCCTGCATGGATGTATAAATCCATCTAATTGAATAAAGGGATAAACTACCAACCTCAACGGATTTCTTCCATCGTGTGTTATGATATTTATATACACAACACTTGTCTTGGATGTATATCCCCCCGGATGGCTCGTGGCAAGTTAAGTTTAGGGATGGATCCGCGACTGCAGAAACAAAGTTGTACACTCCCGAAGTTTAAGATTTCGCCCTTGAAAAACCACCTTGCAAAAAAGGAAAGGTTTGTTTTCCAGTCCCATCATGGGCTTTCAGGGGCAAACTGTTTTTCACTTCCGGGGGGCGGACGAAGTTCATTCTTCATTTGAGTTGGGTTGGTTGACTTCTGTCGGAAAACCCTCAGATTTCCATATAATAGGGGATAAACTCATCAACCCAAGTCCGTAAGGGTTTATATATACCAATGAAATAAGGATTCCCGTCATTGTCCCGGTGGGATGAGTTTATCCCCATATATAAGGAGTTGATTTTCTCAACCCAAAAGGCACAAGTGAGTCGCTGCGAAAAGCTCATGAATCCATCAACCTTCAATCTGAGGTTAAGACAGGAAAAGTGGGGAAGGTCGTAGAGGCAGGAAGGGCTTCTGCGGCCCGGAAGGAAGGGGGAACACGAGATTTTCGTTTGAGATTGGATTGGATTTCTTCGTTGTGGTTGTTGAAATGATGACCCTCAAAAATTTGAGGGGGGGCTCAAACAAACTTGATGCAAATCTATTTTCAATATTTTTGAGTGATTTGATTTTTGTTGATGGAAGGAAATTC
Organism: Breviolum minutum Mf 1.05b.01; assembly: GCA_000507305.1. Taxonomy (NCBI): domain Eukaryota; class Dinophyceae; order Suessiales; family Symbiodiniaceae; genus Breviolum; species Breviolum minutum. Next base: position 265,623 of record DF239026.1, read on the forward strand.
AAAACGATCACCTGGGATGCCCTCTGGAAATGTGCCATTCATGGCCCTGAGTTCATTACCACCAACAGTCAGGGTTTGGGAGGTCTGAAAATGATGGGTTTCAAAGACACCCTGTTCTTTTTGTGATGTCAGGTTTGTTACCACGGAAGACATAAATCCCAAAAAAACTAGTTTCCATGGCAGTGGAAACATTTTCCGCGTTCAAAAATGGGAGTTTTCGGGGTGGTGTCAACCTTCCGAACCCTGACACTTCAGAAAAATCGGCTGGTTTGTGTCTTGGTAAGAGCCAGGTTACTGATGGGGGAAGTAGCAAGTTCCTCAAGGTGATGGTGCAGCTGGCTGTTACCAACAATCGGACGACTGGAATGCATGGACCCCTTGTCCAAGGCTACAGCAGCCAGCTAAAGACTACACCAGTGCGCCTGCACAAGGCGACCAATATTAGCAATTCAAGGGACAAAGCGGATCCGAAATGGGCCGCGCCGCTTGACCCGTCACTTGGCTCTGGGAAAGCCCGGGCTGACTAGCGTATGGAGTTATGGATGAATTTCAAAAGAGTTTTGTTTGCTCGACATTCTAGGCCAATCTTCCGACGTACTTTCACTGGCCATACGGGGAGAATCAACTCTATGTAGCAAATCTGCCTTTTGAACTTACCAGTTCAGAAGTCCAAGACGTGGTTGCTGAAAAGTTTGAAAGGCCAGTAAGGGTCGTATGCCTGAAGCGAGGTCCACCAGTGCCTTTCAGGAGGCAGTCTGCCTACATCCATTTTGCAACAGGTGAAAAACCTAGTTCGACGGGGGTAACCCCTTGAGTGTTAACCTTACCTCGCCTCCCGCAAAGTATAAGTTCTTATCGTATGCCTGATGGCTCCCTCCAGCGAAGGCAGCGGCCAGCGTATGCGATCCGCAGATGGCTGGCAGCATGGATTTTGCCAGTAGCAGTCTATAGAAGCCGGTGGTGCGTTGGGCCCCGTAGCACTGGAGGGATGGCTACCTGAGTGCTTCAAGAGAATGGGTTGGCGACAGGCTTTGCACTGCACAGAAGTATTTCCTGTTTCCTGGCTGAAGCAAACTGGCTCAGCTTGAAGCCTGGCAAGGCAGTCAAAGGCTTCCCTGGGCCCGAGAGGGCTGAAGCAGTGCTGATGGGGTTGGTCACGTCATCATCGCGCATTTTGCGCTGAACTTTTTCACGTGAAAAGTTGTTGGGAATGGATATCCAAGTTGTTGGGAAATGGCCAAAGAAAGCGGGTGTTTGATCCACTTTAGATTACCGTGGATACTGTAAGTTGGATATGTCTCTAAGAAATTAGGGTGATGAATATCCACCAACCATTCTTATTTACGATTATTGTTGGAAGACACGGGCAGATTGTAAGGACCTCAGCCAATGTCACCCAAAAACGTAATTTAGTAAGGAATCGGAATCCCCCCCAAAATCCCCTTAATTCAGGTTTAGGATAGTAATTTGCCCAGACATGATAAATAAATCATGAGATTTCATCAGTTCCAAATTATATTTCTTCCTTGTTTGGAGCCATAAGAATCGAAGCCAAGAAGCGTTGCGACTTCAAATTTTGACACACAGGTGGTTGATGGTTCAGAAATCCGGCTAACCAGTTGGTATGGAGAATATCAGAATAGCCCATTTTTCATAAGATTTCATAGCTAACAGGTGGTTAGCCGGATTTCTTCCATCAACAGTAGGTGGTGGAATGGTTCAGGGACAACGACTCCAAGCATCGCCTGACCTCCTGGATCCAACTTAGCCTACCAGGTGATTCAAAGTGATCTCATTGTCCCCGGGTTGGAGGTCACTTAACCATTTCAAAAAGGTTCATTTAAGCACCAAAGGCCATAGAGAATTGCCAGGTAGGTGGTTTTCAAACATGTTTTTTTCGATCTTTGCTACCCCAAAAAATTGGTGAAATGATCCCGCTTCGATGAGCATGTTTTTTCAATTTTCTTAGGTTGCTCAAGGTGTCACTTCGTTGATGTTTGTTACTGAAAAAATTGGTTGAAAACCCCACGGGTTGCCTTGTTCGCGGAGTTTATGAAAAGCTGCCCTGCAGGCGTTGAACAGCAGCACTGGCGCCAGTTTTCCTTGGTCTCTTGGTGAATAACCACTAGCGCCCTGAAATTCAATATGAGCAATGAAAAGGGATCCCTGGTTGTTTAGGGTACATGTCGGGGATGGAATACTACCCAGTTATATGGAAATTATTTCATGAAATATGGATCCCTAATCCATAACAAGCAGAATTTCATGGAAAGTAAGATGGGTTTTTTGTGGCTCATATTCATTCCCACGTCCAAACTTTGGTTGGGATGTGGGCTCCACACTTCGTCACCAATAGAAAACGCTAAGGCAAATGAGCAATGAAAAAAAACTGGTTGTTTAGGTTGGTTTTGGGGGTTATACTCCCCTTTGTTATGGGGGTTATTATATCCTATTATATATAGGAATCCTTATTAAGCAGCCAGTATACTGGAAAGTAGTAAAGGTTTTTGTTCGTTTTTTGTTCGTTGCTGAAATGCAAATTCATGGGCTGTTATTGTTCAATACTGCATACAATGGATAATCCATGATGAAAACTTGATATCCATCCTCCATACTGCAGTATGGAATGCTGGCCCCCCCAGGTTTTTTGGTAGCAAATTCCTACAAACCTTTACTTTTTTTTCCGGCATCCAGAAGGGACGGGGGTTCCAGGAATATCAAAAAGTGAAACCCCCAAAATCCTCCAACTTCTCGCCCAATTCCTCGGGAACTCTTCACCTGAAGCCATTGGGCGACGATTTTTTCGCTCGGAAACAGGGAGAGCTGAATTGCGAACTATTCGCATGAAAAAGCCGTTCAATGTGAAATGTTGTCATAGAAAAATGGAGGTGTCTGAACAATGTTTTTGTTACCATCTTTTCGTGTAAAGAATATCTTCCAATGTGTGCAAAAACAATCCTTGGATTCCCAGTGTTCACTAGGTTTTACTCACCTCTTCCACGTATTTGTGTTTCGATCTTAGGTGGGGATGGGTCTTGATTGGCTTGGGTGTGGCGACCATTGGCTTGTGCGTCCTCTCCTTCATTTGCACCTTGACCCATTTGAAAGGAGGGCGGTACTTGATGGGTTAACTTGGGGGATCATCCCAGTTACTAGGAATCGTTTTTAATCAGTAAGGATTTGTAATAAGATTCGGCCCTGGGTATCACAGCTTGGAAAACTGAATGTCCATACAAATTTCAGACCCTGCACCGTATTCTGTTGCGAAATACCTAACGTTAAGTTTCGTTTCGTTAGACTACCCAATACTAAGAAGATCTCAAAAGATGCCAGTCAGTCGATGAAAGTTTGTGCGAGCGAAAGAAATGCGTTGCTTGGCAATGACCCCCTTCGTTTTTGTTACAACCTGCGATGGGTTTGATGGGCCAATCTTTTCGGGCTAAACTGTGTGCACCAAGATTGCCTTCAAAGTGTTAGTGAGTGGGTACTACCCAATGTTTCCTTATTGAAAAAAATCGGCGAAATCACAAGGTTACCCTCCCTAAAGCTAACAGCCAGTTCCAATGTAGTTGGCTTTCAGGCCTTCCAACTCCATGTTCGCTTGCAAGAAGGGTAATCCCACCACGAAGCAACCGTTGATTGAACATGATATTCGGGAACCCCCGGTGAAATCACCCTGAAACCCAACCCTTCAGGAATTTTTGTTCGAGGTCTCCTGAGTTGTTCCCGAAGCCCAAACCCAAGGCTGCAGTACCCGAAAGAAGTCCAAGCGATCGCAGAAGGCCCAATGGTGCTGCCGAACAGTTTACGGGAAACTGAAGAAATGATGCTTCCCAAAAGAAAATCTCGTCTTCCAATATGTCCATTGTCAGGTTCCATGGTAGTTTTCGCAGGTGTACCCAGAGTTCCCGAGTTCCCAGGGTTAGGTAAACCAAGATATTTGCATGATGTTACGTATTTTGAGTAGGAATGAATATAATGAATCGAGGCTAGAATACACACAGAGTATCCACGATTCCGATTTTTTCGGAATCCTGCTTTTGGTTTGAAAAATCCACTTCCGTGGAATTGGAATCGTCGACGATTCCAATCCCTTGTGTATGTTTTCACGTGATTTACAGATTCTACCATGGGATTCATCCGCGTTAAACCACCATTTGGTAATATGTTTTTGTTTTTTCCAACCACAGAACAGTCGCAAATCTAAGATCCCTTCATCCGATAGGTCGCTAAAAAGGACATTGAAGAAGGAGTCGTTAGCTCAGCAGATGAGTTTCACATCACTTGACAAAAAACCGAACCAAAAACCCTTTGAAGAGAATTTTGGTGCTTTGATCCACCCTGTGACTTCATTGAGCCTTGAGAAAAACTGATCTTTGTTGCCTTGGCTTTGTCGAAAAATGAACTGTTTTGTTGGTTGTGTTTCGAAGTTCGGTTCGTCTCCGCCAGTTGGCAAAGGTGTTCCTAGTTAGCTATCAACATCCAGAACGAGATCAAGCTTTTTCCAATTCCAAAAGATATAAAAGATTGTTGAAGTTAACTTTTTTTCCCTCAGATTTTGGGCTAGAAAATTGTGTCCGGGGGCCGTATCCATAATTCTCTTTGTTCAATGAACTTGTTCTTCCAATTTCAAGTGCGCAACAACCATCAGACATGTCTCCCAATCAAAATCCCACTCACCAATCACTCGTCATCTTCAATCAACACGTTTTGTTGGGAGAATTTTTATGCGAATAGATACCAAAAGATTCGATGCAGAAAACGGTCAATTCTTTTTCAAGTATGAATCCATTTTGGCCATGCAATGAGCATTTCCAGTACAATCCATGAGTTTCATGTTTTGTAATTTTCAACCCTTCATTGGGGATGAGGATCCAAATTTGGACTTGTTCATATGTTACCCCACTGGTTAATTTGCAAACCACCCCCCCCAAACAAAAATACATCATCATTTCCCCTACAAATCTCCATGTTTTTTTTTGCATTTGGATGTTTCCAAAAATAGTGGCACCCCCAAATCATCCATTTCAATACGGATTTCCACTATAAACCATTCATTTGGGGATACCACTATTTTTGGAAACACCCATTTAGAAGTCCCAACCGATAAGGATCTTTCGTCACCCCTTCAGTGGCATTGGACGGTTGCATTCTTCCAAGGTGCAACCAGAGTCAGCACCATTGATGACAGGAGCACCAGCCATGCAGGCGCCAATTCGTCACGACATTGAAGTTGTTGGGGTATTGTTGGTCCAGGAGTTTTGTTTGCTGATTTTTGTTTGTTGTGGTGGTGGTTGGTGGTGGTGGTTGTTGGTGGTGGTGGTGTTTGTTTTGTTCTAGTCATAGTCATAATCTCAATATCCTTATTGTTTCTACTACTACTGCTACTGCCAGTACCGCTATTACTCGTACTGTTGCTGTTTCTATTTCTAGTTCTAGTAGTAATATAACTATTGCTATTACTATTTCTGATGTTTCCACTGTTACTGTTACTATTATTGATACTCTTGCTGCTTTTGTTTTCGTTTTGGAAAGGAATTGTTCATCTCTACCCGCTTTAGAAGGGATTCATCCGAATGTATAGTGAAGTCACAGATGACGTCACCCAAGAAGGTTTTTGAGAAGTTCATATGGCTGCGTCTGAAAAAAGAAACCCCACAATCCACGATTTTTTTGCGAGAATGAACCAATTCCATGTGATTTTTGCGGGTGTATTTTGGGATGCTTTGCATCCCAGTAACAGTGAAAGTAAAGGTAAAATTTCCATTTAAAATATTACGTCATCCCGGTGGTCACTGTTACTGGGACGGGGTTCACCCCAACAAGCACCCAATGAGAAGACACTCCCAAAAAAGGCTTATCATCAAATTCAATTAGGTTCATCCCCAATCCACTTGAGAGGAAAATGAAAAGAAACAAAGCGTCCTGAATTCAATCGGCTTTTGAGGGGGTTCAGGTTATGCCATCCAAATGTATAGCTACTTGGAGGATCATCCCAGGACTTGTAAGTGGTTAATAACCATGATTGGAAAGTCTTTTAATCAGGGTTGTGGCACCCCTTCCAAATGGCCTAAAATGGCTCATAAATGACTAGGTGGTGGTGTTCAATACTTTTTATCTTCATTGTGGAAGAGATCCAATTTGACTATTTTTCAGATGGGTTGGCTCAACCACCAACTACTGTAGATGAGGGTTACTAACTACTTCCGAATTGAGATGATCCTGCAATGGCACATTCTGAACGCTTCAAGGCCGCTGCGGCCCCCATCTCTTCGGTCCGCTCCTGTGCCGCTGCACCGGTGACTGACTGGAAAAGCCGAAAACCCTGGGGCACCAAACCTGGGTTCTTAGGTTCTTAACCACTTTAGTCAGGATTTTTGCGCCAACTTTAGTAGGGATTTTTGAGAGATTTTGTAGGCAATGACTTGTGTTCATTTTTCTGGTGATTGTTTTACGGATTCGATTCTACCATGGGGATTCATCACCGTGAAAAACCACCATTTGGAAAATATTTTATTATTTTTTCCAACCACCTTGAGCAAATCTAAGCTTGTATAGGGGTTTCACACGGCGACACATCCACATTGGATTTACTAATTTCCTGGCGGCTGTTATATCTATGAATGTAGCACTATGAAAGAGTGGATGACCATTTTGGAAACAACTGTTGCCATGTTGTCACTAAATTTCAATCGATCCAAGACTCGCAAGAGTATAAGAATCAAGTCCATGTTTACCCGTCCCCGAAATATCACGCAGATCTTGAGTTTACAGCAATTCCTGGGGTGTTATTTTTCAACACATGTACCTCAAGGTCAAAATAGATGGGCACAGATACCAAAAGGTAGATTAGCAAAGCATCCTCTTTATAAACCCAATACGTAAAGGACCTGTGCCATCTACTCTTTCAAATTACATCTAACTTCACTCAGAAAGTTGCTGAACGTTTTGCATGTTTCGAAGGGAGCAACGATTTTGCCATCGCCAAGGTGACCTCCATGTCTGGTGCCTCCCCCGTGTACACGCAGCAAATGCAACCAGCGGCGCCTGTTGGCTCCATGATGTATGCGCCGGCGCCGGTGAACTATGTGGGGGAATGCCCAAAAGGGAAAAAAGTGGGAAAAAGTGGGGATGAAATCCTACCCAGAAAATATAGGGATTATTTAATATAGGGATTATATTGATTATATAGGGATCATCCCCCCCAATTTTTGAAACACCAACTTGGAAGAGTAATCAAAACCTATGGTAAATCCCTGGGTTCATCTTGAACCGCAGGATCTGACTTTAAAAGGGTTACCATCTTATCACGTGTCACCCACGTCACCCCATTTGACACCTACAAAAATGGGGGGGACGTAGGTTACTCTCGTAATGAATTAGGGGGTGTTAGGTGCAAATGCCTCGATGTGCTCACATGAATGCACCTTCCATGCCAGCAACTGAGGGGACCAACACCCAACACCCTCGCCATGATTCTCTTGACCAATCGTGTCTATATAGTTGTTTCTTTCTATTATAGGGGGGTTCTACGAAGCTACTGTTGATGGGAGAAATCCTGTACCAGCTGATTTGGTAGTTTTTCTCATTATTTACTTAAGGTTTTATAAGTGCCAGGTGGTGCATTTTTTCTTCCAACAGTATTTCATGAGCATGTGAAATTGTGTTTTGCGTTTCAATCCCGCGTGCATTTCCAACCAGTCTGACAAAAAGTAGAAATCTTAGGGTTCTGCAAACTCGTGAAAATACACCATAGCACAGGAAGTATTTAGATATTGAACTAATAAACCTGCCGTTTCAGTCATTGCGATTACCAAAAGAGAATGGTTTATTACTACCTTTGACTAGTAGGTATGGCTAATAGTTCATCAACAAACTCCACAAGTAGCACGAAACAAGACCTCATTGAGTTTCTATCTCATTACTCTTTGACCTTGGTCGCCAAGAAGGAACCTGTTAGGAACGGAACTTCACATGGAGGCATGCTGTTAGTGCAGGCAGATGAACACGCGGCTTTAGCTCTCCTGGCCTTGGATGAATCATCAGTTTCCTCGAGGAAGATTCGTGTCAAGATTATTTCTTTGACTCCAGGTGATGCTGTTTCATCCTTTGCCTCTGACAAAGGTATGACCCTTATTGGGACTGGCTCTGTCTCTTCTTGATGGCTGGTGAAGTTGCTTTCGGACCATTCTGTCTCATCTAGACTGCAACTTGAGCTTTGTATGACTCTTGTCAATTACGCTGCCGTCAAAATATTCCTTTTACTCATTTGCTTAGTTTGGATCTGAGTAAACTGGTTTTGAACAGATCTCGGTTGACCTTGCTTTTGTGGGAGTTGGCTTCGCCTGCCCGGAAACGGGGCTCTTTGCATTGCAGGTTTTCCTGTTTTCGCCGATCTTATTACACTAGTTACTCGCGTGATTGAACGGGTCTTTATGCTTTGCGGAACTTTTGCTTTCGAGCCACTCTGCTTCATGTAGACTGCATTAGGGTTTTGAAATGCGATGTCGCTGCCATTACACCTCCGCTTAGCTTGACTTTGTTTGTCATTGCTTTCCTTTCCTACGGCTTGCGTCCTTTGAATTGCCTTAAACTTGGCGCTGCCTGCCCAGAAACCGGGGTTTAATGGCTCTTTTTGTATTGTTGCTTGTACAGTGTATAGTATACGTGACTTCTCTGGCTGTTTTGTATGAATTTGGCCCTGCCTGCCCGGAAACGGGGGTTCTACACGTAAGCCTTTTCTTTTACCTATCGTTTTGTACAGGTCTTCACGTCAACAAACCATAGTCACATTATACAACTGTCATGGTTGTGGGTGAGTTGACGTACTCGTATATAGTATATACCCATAAGATCAAAATGTATGGTATATTTACCTACATTTAGTGGTTCTTGGTATGGTAAATAAGCCAGTGGGATTTTCAGGGACCCCCCCAAGGACATGGGACCCCTTGGGCCCCATACTAGGGACCCCAATGCCACTCCCAGTTTCGAATCCCTAAAAGAAGCTCCTATGGGTTCCGCTTACCATAACCCATAGGATCCATGTATGGTATATTTACTCGTTTTACCATACAAATCAAGCAAATGCAGGTAAATTTACCATACACGGATCCTATGGGTAAGGGTGCCGCCATGTGCTTGGAATTCCCTGGAATCACCTTTGAATTAGGGATGATAACCCATAACTACCCACTATATAGAACTTATTTGAAGATTTCCCCATAGAATTACACCCACGTGGGGGACCGGGGTATATCCAACTATCCCCTAAAAAATTCGTAGGTAAACAAAACAAGTCCCATTGATCCAGCAAGATTGCTGAGGTCCAGGCGGCTCCTATGGCGACAGGTGGCCAGGAGTCCATGGGGGTATAGATGTTTGGGGGTCAAAAAGTCGTGCATATTTATATGGGTGTTTCCAAAAATAGGGGTACCCCAAAATGGATGGTTTATACTGGAAAGCCCTATTAAGATGGATGATTTGGGGGGAAAACCCACTATTTTCGGAAACATCCATATCTAGGTGGTGGTTTCAAATATGTTTTATGTTCACCCCTACCTGGGGAAGATTCCCAATTTGACGAGCATATTTTTCAAAGGGGTTGAAACCACCAACCAGATATATATATATATATATATTTATATATTGTAGGGAGATATATGTGGGGATATTTGTAGGACATATTTATATTTAAATATATATATATATAAATATACATATATACATGTTTTTGACTTCAGAAGCCATATTTCCCAAGGGTGTAAAACATCTTTGATAGATCCACCAAGTCTCAACCCCCCTCCAACTACACCCCGGAAGATGAACGGCTGGTTCACCTGAGAATACATCCCGTTCGAAAAGGAAAATCATCTTCCAAACAAACCATCATTTTCAGGTTCTATGTGTTTTTTCTAGGTGCTGGTTTCAAATATATTTGTTTTTTCACCCCGAAAATTGGGGAAGATTCCCATTTTCACTACCCTCCAGGGAACTAACATATCCCCCAAAAATGGCATTTTGAGGATGATTTTCCTTTTCCCAAGGTGGGATATGTTAATTTTGAGAGGCGTAGTGTTTTTGATACCAATTTCCATCTTCCAAATCGTTGCCTTCCAAATTTGAGAGGGTACTATTTTTCAGATGGGTTGGAACCCACCAACCAGGACCTCTTTTCTCAGCTGGACAGCAACGGCGACGGTGTGTTGACACCTGCAGAGCTGATGGCCATGCAGGCGGACCGGCCCTGAAAAGTGGTGGGTTGGAAGACATTCGCCTTTCCTATTGGGAAGGTCTATTTTTTAGGGGCGAGCTGTTAAACTTCGGGGGTTTGATATAGGGGATGAAATCCTACCCCATTTATATAGTGATTATTTCATAAGCCATGAAATAAGGATTCTGGCATTAACCAACGAGTATTTCATGGTTGATGTCACTGGTGGGTTTTGATTACTCTTCCAAGTTGGTGCTTCAACCTGATTTGGTGATGTTTAAGGCGGAAATTCATTACAATTCCTTGGTGAGTTGTGTCCTAAATGAAGCAACTTTGGAGCCTCCTGCACCAACTCAGAAAAGAGTAGCAACTTGATTTGGTCAAATTATCTTCGCGACCTCACACGACCAAAAGCCCCAAAAGAGGAAGAGAAATCCCTTATTTCATGGAAATCTAGGTTGGTGAAATTTTCTAATTTGGCCAGAATCATCAAACTGCAATGGTGACAAGAAGGGCGATTTTTTGCAGCAATCATTTGGAAAGGATGCGACTGCTAGGGGTGATGTATACGGCAAACATTTTCATGTTGGGTGACAAATTTTCATTGCAAACTCTTTTTTGGGGCAGCCAATAAAAAATCCACCATAAGGAAAACCATTTGCTCGACTTTGGTTGATGAAAAGTTCCCTTTTCGGAAATGAATTCAGCAACATATGTGCTGGTGTCTAAAAATCCACTGGTTCCCTATGGTAGGGGATGGTCATAGGGGTTTATTTATCCATTATCCCATTAAGGGTGAGATGACTATCCGCAATATAAGCAGCTTAGACCGTGGCTCACAAAAGTAACATGTGCATGATTTCTGTGATTTGGCACCACAAACAACCTGGGTAAACTGCTGAAATGATTGAACCGTTTTTTTGGGGGGAAGGCAAAACCCAATGAGGATTCAGGGAGCACCTTGCGATTGCATGACCATTTTGGTAAACGTTTCAACGCCAGGGCATGCGACCAATGCCTGCAGTGCCTGCAGGCCCATCCGTTGTTGAGTGTTGACTCCGCTGCGGGTAATTGATGGGTAAATCTAGACACCACCTGCGACAGCCAATGATGGAATTCGTTGGATGATTTGTATGTTTACTTAAGCTGTTGGGGATATATGTTTTTCTATTGGGTGAGTAGGACAAAAATCAAGTTGAAACAACTTGTATTTCAGGGCTCAACATGTAAATGTTGAGGTGTCCAGGCCTGAATCATATGTTTGACTTTATTTCTAAATCACCAACAAAACGTATGTTCAAAACGTCCAAGGCATGAATCAGGATGACGAATAATTAGTTAGACACAATACACTTTCATTACGCCAGCTGGATCAGGTTACTCTTCCCAGAATCATAGCCAACCAGTGGGAAAGAGTCATAAAATGTCTCCGAGAAGACTTTCCACAAACTCCACTGGGACCATGTTCCACCAAAAAAAACGGAAGGCGGTTCAGCCGCGAATTTTGGATGGAAAAAAGTTTGATTCCCAAAATGATCCCAAAAATTGGACCCATATAGGTCTTGGTCTAACGGCTGAATGATTCTGCACCAGGTGGTTTCAATGATTTTTGGTGATTGTTTCCGATAAATTTTGAACAAAAAGATGGAGCCAATTGGACCTGCGCAGATGTTTTCAATTTCTGAGTAATTCAACCACCCCCTAGACATCTTCAAAAATCAACCACTTCACGTCTTATGGGCATGTTGTTCCAGATATCTCACTGCCCACCCGAATGCTTTCATGATTTAGATATGTAGAGTACCTGGAAAGCAAGTTGCCGTTAATTTCCATCAATTTTGCCCCTATAACTAGCTACGGTTGCCTAAAAAATGGTACACTATGTTTTCCAGATAGATCATCAAACCTCGATTTCCATCCTGGGAGGAATTTGGGGGCGGGATGTTCAAATACGTGTCCTAGGTGGTGGTATTCCAAGATTTTTGAAGAATGTTCAGCATCAAAATTGGTGAAGATAGTTCCCCATTTTGACTTCAGCCACTGAGTTTTTTTTCGAATGAGTTCCAGAACAAAAAACCACCAACTCGCGTCAGTTCTGGCGTTTTCTGAAATTTGTGTTGCATCCGTATCCACCAAAAACATGGAAGATTCTTCACCGACGTTCATCCCACTTGGAGAGGCTTTACTCAAGTACCTCAATAAGGCAGGGCAATTCTCGTTTCAAGCCATGGGGCGTGGTTGAAAAAAAGCACAACTGGCAGGGATGATCAGAAGTAGCCGTATTTGGGGAGGGATCAAACAAGCAGCAAATCTATGATAGTTTTCCCTTAACGGTGCATTGTTTGGGTTGGTGTCATATTATGAACACTGACATTGTGTTTGAATAAAGTTGTTGGAAATTGCACTACAAGTACTTTTTAAACAAATGAACTTCCTGAACCTCGACACTCCTTTTTTTTGGGTGACGTCGTTGGACACTTTGGTCCCCTTTGATGAAACCCTTTCTAGGTAGTGGTTTCAAATACCCCTACCTGGAAAGATGATCCAATTTGACTAATAATTGGGTTGAAACCACCAACTAGCTTTGGATGTTGGGGATGAAACAAAAGTCCAGTCGAAGCTTTTTTGGTTTCAAACCTGTTGAATGTTGAATGATGACATGTCATCAAAATGAAGAGAAAAAAACAAGTCAATGTTAAAGAGAAGATCTATTAGAAGTCAGAACCCCTATAGCTCTCTCTATATGGGGAAAAACAAACCATCCGTTTTCCATCCAGTTTTTAGGTGTAGCCTCATGGCATAATGCTTGATTCATCAATCCAAACAGGGTCTTCTCCCCTTTGGGGACGGACAGTTGGTGACATACTGTTGATGGTGAAGAGAGATCCTGATTTGATTTGACAAGTTCACAAAATCTTCAAACGGCCTTTTTGGTGCTTTTTTTCTTGAGCTAGACGAAAAAAGTTTCTGACCTGATTATTGTTAACCTTTTCTTGTTGATGAATCTTTAGATATGATGAATTTTCACTGTCCCGGATGAAACTTTCACATCATCATTGGCCTCCATCATCACATCATTCTGGAAAAGTTGTGCCCGGAGGTTTCGCTCAGATGAAATCCAGCAAGCTAATAACATAGCTGAAACGGACAAAATGAATGCAGATCTATGCCCCATCGAAAACGTTTGGGAATATCATTGCCATTCGTTAATTTATGAGCTAACTTATAGATGTTAAGATAGATGAAGCTAACACAAATATTTGGAAACCCAAGCATCCGCTATTTAAAGTGGTGATTTTCCAGGCAGTCAGACCATAGGAAAACCCACAAGGAGACTGAGCAGATATTTCTGAAGAAGAGTAGTCTGGAATGTAAAAATTGCATTGTTAGGCTAGAAGCCTGTGTTTTACAAGCATCAGGTATTTTAACGTACGTATTACAGACAGATTCTGAAAATTATTTGCCAGGGATAGGCTTATCACGATGTCATTTCTGACAAAAAATACCCCTTACTGTGATACGACCCTAAATTGAAAGGATCGTGTTTGAGGTAGCCATTTTCTGCTCCACCGATGATGAAGGTAAAAGCAGTAAACCAAGTATTCAGAAGCATCAGAAGATGAGAATTCTTGAGGCTAACTTCCAAGCATAGGTCGTCATTTTCCATGTGGTTCTTTGTCATTACTCCTTGGAAAACTAACGAATGTCCCCTGAAAATCAATGGTTGGAAGATGTATTTCCTATTGAAATAATCCCTTTTTGGGGAGGATATGTTTTCGGGGGGTTTACCTTGTCTTGGCAGGAAGCTTTTGGTACCCCTTTTTTGCGCGCCGTTGGAGAGGCGAATCTTGTGACAGGACTTTTGTGACGAGTAGACGACACTGGTCGAAAGCGATTTAGCACCTGGTGCCCAACATGACGAATGATTGAAATCCAATTGAAATTGTCTGGGCAAATTATAACGACCTCAGCCGAGGTCACCTTAAATGCTGGTTTAGTAGGGGAATCCCCCCAAAAATCCCCTTAATTCAGGTTTTAGGAATTATACTAATTTGCCCAGAATTGTTGCTGGTTGTCCTTGCAATGCCTATGAATTGGAAGTCTTCATATCTTTTCAATTACAAAAAATCTGCAATCCGCATGTGTAAAAGATGAGGATTTTTGCAAACCTGTCTCCAATTTACGGAGCAAAATCAGAATGTTTGGTTTGAAAAGCAAGTCAATCAAGGCACCTGACGGTCCTGACGTTTGTCGTAAGCTACGGGAAACCCACCACTCATAATACAAACACGTTGGCAACAGATCTTTGGTTTTGGGGGAGTTCCAAGCCCTTCCGACATGGTGTTTTCTCTGAAACTTTGAGAAAAGATTTGAACCCCCATTTTTAAGGTACATCCTCCAAAACTACCATGGATACCCAAAATGATGGTTTGGAAAAGGTGGGCTCCTTGAAAATATTGCCATTCTTTGGTATCTATTTCTGGGGTGTATTCGAAACCCATGCAAAAAAAGCCTGTGATTCGAAACCAATGCAAATCATTCACCCCCAAAAAAATCCCTCCGTCTTTAGAAAATAACACGGTATGATATGTATGAGTCCTGGCATCCACGAACAGCCCCACTCCCGTTGACGACGGGGCGAGGAAACTCTGCACCAAACTTTTGTAAGGAAAGGTTCCAACCAGGAGAGTTTGGGGAAGAAGATCAACAAAACAACCAACCAACGGAAACAAAATCAACAAAATCAACAAGCAAACAAACCAACAACCAACCATCCATCCAAGTGACATGATTTGAATCCTAAAGTGTATTTTTCAAATCCATGTCTTTTGTGTTTTTTCAAAAAATTCCGGAGCTCTTAGAAAAAAGTGAAGCAAAGCTGGCGATTCATCAGTTGCAGCGATGACGGCAGATGGCAGACAACCAATGAAACACAAAGGTTCAGACCCGGAGGGTCCAAGGGGGGAAGCAGCAACCTGAAGATGCAAGGTGGGCCCCATCACCAGCTATAAGTAGGGGGTGAAGTAACTCCACTAATTGGGGGGTGAAGTAACCCTAGTTACCCAGTTTTAAGACCATTTGAAGAGGTTATAGGGGCCCACCTTGTGGAGAAAAAGATTCCAAAGGATCCATATGCTGGGTGTTGTCCCAAACTAAACCTTCATGGCCTGCCACTGTTACAGGGGTTTTGGAATACCCCAAGTTTGCACTTCATGTTTTACTTCTGAATCATATGATTTTTTGTTGATGTAAACCTCTCCTGCAAAACTATTTGGGTACGTTTATTCCCTATTTTCTCAAAGCCAACCTCCGCCATTCCGGTGTCAAAAAAAGAAGAAAAAAAACGATCTGTTGCTCGCTGGCGCTGAACTGTCAAACATCCGGCGGGAAAAAGATCCCCTCAATTTCTAGCTGGTGGTTTTTTGCAGATGTTCTTTGTGAATCTTCACGCTGAAAACTTGGAAAATCATCCCAGTTGATGAGCCTATTTTTTTTCTAAAAAGACTTTTATTTAACCACCAACTAGATTTTGGTCATGCCAACAAAGCAAGGCTGACAAATCTGGTGATATATGATATTTCATGACCTCCTTTTGTGCGCCGCGGGCAATGTGAGTTTGTCATCTCTCCTGCGGGGAAAAGACGAGTTTTCAGAGTGAAAAAATGGACCGAGAGAAAGTTCGAAACGGCAGGTGGTTAAGTTGGTTGATTGGTTGGTTGGTTGGTTGGTTTTGTTGGTTGATTGGTTGCTTAGCAAAAGCAGTCAAAAAAAACAATTTCCGAGCTGGGGCCGCAAAATAGAAAAGAAGTGTGAAGCAATACACTGTGATTGAAAGTAGATGGCGATCTAAACTCCCAAAATGTAGCGATTTGTAAGGGGTCATGATAAAGCAAGACTAATGGGAGTGGCGAACGCCATCTACTTTCCGGGTGATAGAAGGCCTTGTGTATTTATAGCAATAGATCGATTTGTCTACAGATGATGCTTCCAATATCATCCCGCAATGACCGAAGCTGTCGCAGGAAATACATCAACTCCATGCGTGATCATACCTAGGGAAGAATAAGGGTGAAGAAAATGTTCGCAAATTTTTAAGGGACACACCAGTGAGCTTCATGATCCCAAAAAAGTGACCCAAAAAGCAGCCTGAACAAAGAGGCGGGGTGTGATGAATGTCCCAAAAAAATGGATGGCTTTAAAGTCACCAAAAAAGTTGGCCGGAATTGACCACTTCGAGGATCATCCCCAGTTATCAAGTAGTTCGTAACCCCCACATGTCACAAGCTATTTAGGCCATTTGGAAGGGGCCCCACAAGTTCCTTAGGGGACTTAGGAAAATCTACCCATGGTTCTAGGAACCACGTATCCGTCCAAGTCCTCCTCATTGAGGCAAAGACAAGGACAAGGCTTCGAAACGAAACCGGGGTGGCTGAATTGTGGTCGGCTCGGTTACCTGGTTGGGTTTGAAGAAAGTCAGAGAGTCACGGGAGGAAAGCAAACGTGAGATGGAAGTGATGCATGTAAATGATACATATATGTGTGTACATATACATATATATATATATATATTGTTTGTTTGTTTTTTTGTACACATGTTTTTGACATGGGGATATTGATATGGTTTTTGTAGTTTTGATATCTCTCTGGCATGGATTATTGAGGATGCAAATGCTCAGCTGGAAAAAGTGGGTATTCATACCATACTATCATTCAACTGTGGAAGTGCCGGTCCTGTGTCCCGTTTTGGAGACATCCTATCAATTTATTTGAAAAATAGACGTATCTATCAATGGTTAGTTGGTGATTGATCAGGTTTGGGTGGATTTACTATTTTCAAGTTTCTACCCAAAGTGATTTCATCCCCTTCACTGGGATTCCAATCACAGAGGCTCAACCACCTGCCAAAGCACCAACCGCCAGGATCGTGATAAAGATAAAGACAAGGCCAAAGTTGGTGGGGAATTTGTTGATGTTGTGAATACTCAGAAGGATTACGAATTCATTACTACCTGAGAAAAGGATGTTTAAAAAAGTGAACATCATCATCTTGAAGTTGGGAATCTAACTCAAAACCCATTGTGGTTTTGCAACTTCAACCTGGAAAACCCCCTGGAAAGCCAGGCTTCCCTGGAGTTCCCTTTAGCAGTTCGATTCGTCGGAGGATTCGTTTTGTTCATCCACTTGAAGCAGATGTAGTTTGATGGTTGGAATCTAATCCAAGGCTTTAGGCTGTGCTGTTTGTACACCTAAACGTAGAGTTGTTGGGAACCCTCCCCTTTTTCAACAAGCAAACCAACCGCGAATCTTGGCAACCTTCTTCTTTTTGAAGAGAAAATTGTGTTTGAACTCAAAAAGCCACCCATTTTTCGGGGCTTATCTGTATGCTCACGTCATCTAATAGTCATGGAAAAACATCCCAGCTGGGCAAGAAACGAGGCCTTCATGGCCTACCGGGGCATTCTGGACGGTGATGTCCGTTTCAGATGGTGACGCCAAAATGTGTAAAAGAAAAGATAACCAGCCCCAGATGCGCAATGCATGGCCTATTTACCTACATTTGACATTTACCATAGATTTAGGCCAAATGTAGGTAAATATACCATTAGCATCTGGGAGCTTGAACACTAAGTTAAGGCCGCCTTTAATTTTTTCAGGGAGAGCGAAACGAACCCTACCATGGAGGTCTTGAATGAAGCACAATAGAAGCACCCATTTGCTAGGTGGTGTTTTTTTTCGATATATTTTTTTCGTATGTTCACCCAAAATCTGGAGGAAGCTTACCGAGTTAACGAAGAGGTTTTTTCCGGTGGGGTGGATCCAGAAACTGGCTGCTGGTGTTTCTGATCTTGATGTTGATTTTTTTCTAACGTTCACTTCTCCAGGATCGAGATCGGCGTGGCAAAGATCGCGATCGTAGTCGTGACAAGGAGACCGGGGCTCCGTGGTATCTTTAGGGATGTTTGATGGTTTTTAGAGCCCAGCATTACACCCCTGAAGACGAATATGGAACCTAAAACTGGTTCTCCTATGTGTTTTTTTCCGAAATGGCGTGAAGCAAATTATTATGTGCAAATTATTCACCTGGCCACATGGAGAGAGTTTTTTTCGTAGAATGGTTTTTTCCAAGGCAATGCTGCAGAATCCCCAAATTTCCACTTCTCGAAATCTTCGTGGAATCCATCCCTTGTTTAGGACAAGGATCGTAAGCGAGACAAAGATCGGAACGAAAAGACCAAAGACAAAGACAAGAAGGTGCAGAGCATCACCTCGGTGGAGCATGGTGGTGCGTTTGAAATAGGAAAAGATCGGACCAAACAAAAGGGACCGACCTACCAAAAACAAAGAGAGGCCTCAGTAAGTAGGTGGTGGTTTTTTATTTAGATGTGTTTTATCATTTTTCAATGTTCACCCCAACTTAAATGGAGATGAAGCCATTTTGACTCAAAACCACCACCTCATTGAATTTTTTCAAAATCTGTGCTGTCATCCTAGTGGTCACGGTTGCATTCTGTTTCAAATCACATGCAAAATCAAAGGAATGTGATATATTGAATCCGTGTGTATATGTACATGAGATTGATTGAGGCCTTATTGTTGTTGTGCCCTTCACTCGCTTCTTGGTTTCGTGTCATCGCAATTTAGTAGCCTGCTTCTGTTGACTGGAAATGAGGAATGATGAAGTTCTGTAGAAACCAAGTCGCCGGCGTCGCTGCTAAATTTTAGAGACATGGCTTTCAGGAGAAGGAGAAAGACAAGGAAAGAGAAAGAGATTCTTGGGCTAGATTTGGCTGCTGATGATGATGATGATGATGATGATGATGATGATGATGACGATGATGAAGATGGTTTGGCCGGATTCCTGCAAGATCCTGCCAGATTGCTTGTTTATGTTGTAACAGCCTTGAATCCATCGTTACGTGCTGATTCACAGGTTGGTGGTTTACTATTCTAGGCATATTCCCCAAACAATCATCTGTAGGTTGACTCAATCAAAAGACCGAAGGGGAAAATCCACTGGTTATGGACAGAAAATCTACGTTTGTTTTTTGGGTGGATATTTTGTTGACCCCAACACTTTGACAAAAATGAACCCATTTGTGACTCATATTTTCCGGGTAGCAAAGCCACCCTTTTCGAAAATTGATTCTGAGAGGGGAACTTTGGAGACATCCTTCCAAGTTCATCACCGTTTTCCCGAAAGTTCTATGTAAATCCAAGAGGAATCTACCAAAAAACACCGAGAATAAAGACAGAAATACCTGGAAAAACATTATTCGAAGATGTGTTTTGCACCTTTTACAAATCATCAAAAGCTGTGACTTGACATATCTTCCCAAGTAATCCCTCATGCCTTTAGGTAACTTGGGGTTCGGATATTTTTAGATGTAAGGGCCTAAGGGTTGCCTCCGTAACGCACTTACAGAAGTGGAAGTTCGACGGCACCGTAGTTCAGCTTTCGAGGAAAAGGAGAAACAGAAAGAACTGGAGCTTCAACAGGCCTTGTTCCGAAAAAAAAATCCCGATGGAAGGGGAGGAAAAAAAATGAGGGGAGCAACTCACCTTCACTTTTTTGGAAAGTAGTGACCCCAACAGTCAGAGGCCTGGCCTCCTGAAACACGTCAGACATACTCCCCGGAAAACTAACGAATGTCGCTTGAAAATTAATGGTTGGTTCAGATGCATTTCCTATTAAAACAGTCCTTTTTAGGGGACATGTTAGTGTACAAGACACTGGTGTTGGAAAAATTCCTTGAATTGAGGCCCCAGGCATTGGGCATTGGGAGGATGTTCCTAAGAAATTATAGGGTATGTCTCTAATGTATATGGGTTGTAAACCCCCTTGTACATCAGTGATAAGTGCATTGTACTCCCGTAACACCACGTGCTTTCAGAGAAAACCCATCGTCTTAGAGGGAACGCACTCGTTGCTGTGTTGTCGCAACATTTCCATCACAAATTGATTTGTCAAAAATGTATGGGCATTACAATCTTATCCAATTTTGTCACAGGTCTTGTTTTCAAATCCTACAATCATGCATGCAAATGCAACACATGTTTTTCATTGAACTTGAAAATTTCACGAAAGCTGGAATTTTATCAATATAATTCCTCCACAATTTGCAAGGTCCATGGTCCATGGTGGACCCATCACTTGTCCTGGCCTTTTGTTCCATTGCCCTTAGTGATCGAGTTCTGAAGGTTTCCGAAAAAAAAATCACCAAAATTTGGGTCTGATCATGACGGATGATTCCAAAAATACTCTCCGGGGCAAATCTTTGGGGTGAGGTATTTTTTGTTGTTGGGTGGTTGTTGTTTCGGAACAGCAAACGGATGAGTGTTCTGGAGGGTGAATGACGTCTCACTAGTGTTTAGGACCATTTGTGAAAAATGCTCCTTTAGGATTAGGGTGAAGTTTCTCACAAGGATGAACTCAGATCATTGCTTGGAGCAGATGTTTTGGAGGGGTGGGATGTGTTTTTTTTTCCAGGAATAGCGGTCATCCACCTCACCCCACATGAATGGCATTTTTGTTCGTATAGGGGATCCCAAAAATCAACCCATCACTTTTCCAGACGAAAGACTTCTCCGGAATTCCCTCGGGCTGTAGGAAGCAGAGAAGGCCATTGCAGAAGCTGCAGCAAAGGCGGAGGTGGAGTGGTTTTTCCAATGGAGGGGAGGTCGTCGACCCCTAGAACTTGGAACTGTTCAGGTGATTTTTATGTTCTAAGATTATGAACTATCATAATCATTACTTTGGGAAATATGTTTGAAGGGAACTTGTTCAAGCATCTTGAGCAAATCTCAGAAAACTTGTCGTTCCCTAGCAAAAATGCATTCCCTAGGTCTTGGCTGAGGTTCTCTCTAATTTTGAGACAGATACACCAGATGGATTCTGGGGGCATCAGCAAGAATCAGTATTCTTATATTTTTAATTAGGAAATCCCTATAAACCTCCACTTGCCACTGTTACTGGGAAGGGGGGAGCATCTCAAGCTATAATCATGTCATAGGGGTCGTCTTTTTTTTCGGGAAAACCGTCCTCCCTTTGTCAAAATGGCCTCAACAAAAAAAACCAGACTCTGGGAAGGATTCGAAGCAATAAAAGATAGAAATTGGACCATCCAGAAGAAGTGACCAATGCTATGAAATTTAGGAGTTATCGATCAGCATCTCTTTTCCATGAGGACTTCGCAGTTGGACAAAAACTCATTGAAGTCAAAAAAATCCTTCAAAAGGCACCCAAACAAAAAAGAATCTCCGGTCACAAAACCGACTCGTGACGGTCCGTGGTGTGTTTTTGCAAAAACCCTTAGGAATTTGAATCGGCATGCCTTGGCCAACCCTTGGTTGGTTGAATGTTGGAATGATGGATTGTGAAAAACCCGCTTACAAAGAAAAAACAACCAACCAAGAACGAGTGAAGTGCGAAAATTCCCACTAAAACTGATTCAACCGTTAGTGTTGTTTCAAGTACTTGTGGGTCAAAAGGGAATTGTTTGTTTTTTGAAACATCAACCGTAAAGGATTGAAATGATCATTTCTTCAAACCTTTTTGTTGTTGGTGATGTTTTTTATGGGTGGACATCTCGTCGCAAAGCCTTCGGTTCCTATCTCTGTCATGAACCATCACTAGTTGCCCCCCAGGCTGAAAAGCCTCCTTCACGCAGTTGTAGCAGAGAAAGTCGTCGCTGGGACGGAAGGGGTGAAATCTGGTTGAAGGTGAAATGTGTCAAGGAAAAAAGACTGGGAACAGATGTGAAGTGACGTGGAAAGACTGGGAACAAGCTCACCAAACAAACGGAAAATTCTCACTCAGATCAATGCTTAAGCTTTCAACTTTTGAGGATGACTAAGACTAAGATTTAGTTATTTGCTGTTTGTTTAAGGTGATGTTTACCTTTCTGCCATGGTAGATCACCATTTCTAGCCACCATTTGGGGAATACTTTTTTCCAACCACCGAACAATCCAATCAAAATAATCAGACATGCAAACTTTCAATTGTGAAGAGAGAAATTAAATAGACGAAAAAGGGTTATTGAAGTGGTTTAGACTGCCCATGATTGAATGGTACTTGACGTGCAACTGGATCGAGGGCATGGTCCCGTACTATTTTGACGAGGCCCGGAGAGGTTTGCCAACCGGCGGAGACCTGTCTCATTTGTGAAAGCAAGTTCTGCTGCATCCAGCAGTGCAGCAACCGACAAACGTGCAGAACTTTCCACTTTCTTGCAAGGAGATGGGTCATTTGTCCCTTTCGTTCCGCATTCTTCTTCTTTAGATTCTATGTCAGAGGAAGACATAGACAGAGTGCTGGAACCAGTCGGGCAACAGTGCAGACGGATGGTGTCTACGAAATCCAGCAAAAACAGCACTTCCTGATCCTCTCACTCTCTGAGTTGAACGTCTATCGTCAAGCTTCTCTCCATCCCCACGAGTGTGTCCCAGCAAAAGGTGACCCTGTCAACAAAATCAAAAGTTGCGAATACGACGAGGTTCCAAAAAGGAATGCAGCCGGCGGACTTTATTATCTACACAGGGAAATACTCCTGACGCTTCATAAGAATATCAGTGTTGGAGATGTTGTGTTTGTTTAAGGTGTATTTATCACAGTTTTATGATTGAGTTGTTTGAAATCGTTTGTGGAATTGTAAAACCCACTGTGATCCTTGGAAAACATCTTGAACTTTCAGCACATCTTGCGGATCCGGTGGGCTCATAGAATGCGGATCATGACTTCAACTTAAGCTGAAAGTCCAGGTCAAGATGTGAAAACAGCATAGTTATTAACCGTTTTTTGCCATTTTTTTTTGCAATATCACTAGACTTGAAAGAAGATGCTGCAAATCTCAAAAAAAAAGTGTTTTGCAGCTATATGGCCCTTATGAACTATATTTGGACACGGTTGTGGTGCTCCACTTTCCAGGGGAGTGCATCCACTTTCCAGTCAGCCCAGGTGACAGTACCGACATGCCAAAGCGGCCCACGGGACACCAGGCATGCCCTTTTTTGACACATGTTTGAATCTGATTTTGTTTCAGGGTTTCTTTGGCAGCCTACATCCTCCGAATTTGTGTTTCAGTTAAATCGGCAATTTTTCAGGTAATATTGGAACAAGGTTGCCAAGATAAACGACCCAAACAACCCATATCATGGAAGGTGATATTGGGAAAAAAGTCACCCCATATCAAAGGGATTTGTTTTCCAAGAGGATCTGTTTATTCCCGGCGGATCCGCAAGTTTAAACACGTCCAAAGGCGTCAAAATCTTCCCGAGGATGCAATTTCCAGGATCTTTTTGGTGTGGCTGGTGCCTAAAACCCAAAAAGTGCCCATGCAAGTCGAAAAAAACGAAAGATACACTTGTGAGTTTTGATGTTTGGAGGATGAGAAGTCGTGTCTGGGGTTCCCAAAAATCATGCATTTTCGCGTTGGAAAATTCCCAAAGATTCCGGGACTTTAAGCCGAAAATGCCAAAATTCAGAAGTAGGTAGTGGTTTCAAATATTTTTATTTTCATCCTGGCCCTACCTGGGGAAATGATGAAATTTGACTAATATTTTTCAAATGGGTTGAAACCACCAACTAGAAAAGAAAATCTGAAACTTCAGAGTTGCCATGGCTTCTGAGTATAATGAAGCATGCAGGATCGAGCATCGTGGTGTTTTAGTATATGTCCCAACAAAGTTCCCGTGGATAGTGGACTCGCCAAAGAAACGGCTGTTTATGTTGGAAAAAATCTGAAAATCTTAAACGAGGCCTGAAGGGCCTGAAGCTTATCTTCTGTGAAAGCTTTCAAAAAGGGACCCTATCTTAAGGGTGAAGATGGGTGGACCCCCCACAAGTGAAGGGTGGAGGTTTCTCCGTTTTTGTTGTTGTTGCTTTGGGAATACACTCAAACCCACATGTAAAGAAACTGCTGCAAAGTCACCCATTTGTTTTTTTTGGTGGGTTCATTCTAACCAGCAGATTCTTAAAAAAACATCGGCATGAAATGAATCTCATCATCATCATCATCATCATCATCATCATCAGATAAGTTTGGCTATATCCGCACTATACTCCCATTTTAGGTCTGACTTTCCACTACTGGGAATGCCTTCAAGTAGTAGTCAATCCGCCTTCATGATCTCTGTTCAATAGATTTTCACTTTCCCCTTTCCACCAAAACCTTGAAGAATATGTCTCTAGGTCATATCTTCAAACGATCTTGAAAAACCCTAGATACCTAGAGGGGAAAAAAGTGGTCCGCGTTGATGCCAGCATGGTTTTAAAGGAGTAGTGACCAACACCATGGTTGTTTGCTGAATAATTGGGGATTGTACTACCCAAAATATATAGATAATATAATAAACCATTCTAAAGATCCCTATGAACCAACCAGTATAATTGGAATGGCATAAAAGTGTTTGAAGCTTGCTTAAATGGCTGGATTAGAATCTCAACCACTTGAGATTTCACCCTTCAGCGCCAGCCTTGCTGAGCCAGGCTTCTCCTTCCCCGCAGAGGTTTCATGGCTTTCACGGTTGAAAGAAGGGATGGAGAAGAAAAAACGGATGCACAAACATTCACAATGCAGTAAAACCTGTTTTGTGTTAAATGGGATGCTTAGGAAAGAAACACAGTTGAGTTGAAATAGGAAAGTTTCACCAATATCTTGAGCGTATGATTTTGTGTCCATCAGTATGGAAACCCGTGTGGATCAAAAGTGATGTTTCGACCGAGGCAACATAGAGAAAATCGTTCTTGCTTTGTGGTTTTATTTTGAAGGTCATTTTTTCAGGGGGGAGTAGCTTCCGTCAACATCAGAGACTACCCGAAAAATCATTGGGTCTAAAATGGCATGGTTTCAGTTTAGAGAAAGTTGGCATCTTTGAAAAGGGGGAAAGGCTGATTTTCTTCTCAACATCCAACAGTTGAAGAGAAAAAACGACGATTTTAACGGTGGTTTGCTAAAAAAAGGAAACGCTTTTTCCACTAGCTGTATTTTTTTGACATTGTGAATGACAACTTGATGTGGCTGGAATCTCTAGAGTTAAGCCAGCCACCATGGGTGCTGAGAGCATGAACCCCCCCAACTTGTTGTCCAATCTTTCTTTCGGATCTTGGAGCCTTTTTTACCTCACCAACACGCTATCCTCCCCAAAGTTTAACCATTTGCCCCTGAAAAATGATGGTTGGAAGACAATCCTTTCCCTTTGTGATGGCCTATTTTCAGGGGTGAGCTGTTAAACTTTAGGTACACAGTCAATGAGATGGATTTCGCCAAATTGACGAAGCCATGATTTCTGTAATGTGAGAATGTGTATGGAGCACCTACCCTTTGATAAAATGAAAGAAAACTAGGCTGGGAAATAGATCTACACCCTGGAAGATTAACATGGAACCTACAAATCAGCCATTTAGAAAGGAAAACGATCTGAACCAAACCTCCAAGATTATGTTCCAGCCGTTAATTTTCAGTGGTGTACCCGCCAGGGAACTAACATATCCCCTACCAAGGCACTTTTGAGTCGATGATTTTCCTTTTCCCCAGGTGGGATATGTGAATTCCCTGGAGGGTAATGCTTTTGATACCAATTTTCCATCTTCCAAATATCTTTGCCTTCATCATCTGAAGTTGCCACCAGGAAGTCACACAGCACCAGTGGTGTGACCATCGCGCCTCCGGTGGGGAGTTTTAACGGGGGGGGGAAGGAAGGTAACAGCTATGAATCGTGTGTTTTTTGTTGAGGTAAATATATGGATGTTTCCGAAAATAGTAGGTTTTTGCCCCCAAATCATCCATTTTAATGTGGTTTTCCATTATTTTCACCATCCATTTTGGGGTACCTATTTTTGGAAACACCGAAATGTAACCAAAGGTCGGTTGATAGTGAACTTGGCCCACCTGAGGAGGTCGTCTTTTGAGTTGAGTGGTTTTTTTAGATGGGTTCACCACAAGAAACAAAAAGACCTTTTTAGGTCCCTTGAATTACCTTGCCGGTTTGCCGGTTGGTAAGATTCATGGCATTTTTCTGGGTTTTTTTCTAGTTGAGTCGTAAAGTCGTTTGACTATTTTAGCGGCACTTGCCAGCCTCGCAACCAACTCGTTGAGTTTAATAGAGCCCCAAGATTTTGACCATTGCGCGCCGTCAAAAAAGGCCAAAAATGCATGGGCAATGGTTTCTGTTTGTTTTTATTTATATTCTTTAATTATTCCTAATTGTATACATATGTGAATATATATATATATATACATTATTTTCATATAATTCACACCCAATATTCAAAATGAAAGCTGAACATGATGGTTTCCAAAAGGTATCGCATCTCCTTTTCGAAGAGTCCATTTTCAGCTTGCAGGTTTTACTACAGTGGAGTATATATATGTTTTACCTTTGTCAAAATAGATATTTGTTCTTTATTGGTGTATATAGACTCCTGCCAAAATGGGTCGAGTTTCCTATTTGTTAGAGATGAATATCTGGAAGTGGTGGCATAAACCATTAGTGAGTAGCTGCACTCATTGCATGAAGTGGCTCAGGCTTGACTTAGCTACATTCATACGACTTATCCACAACAAATTGCGCTATATTGTTGGTTCCATTTCGTTGATGCACTTCCAAGCGCGAGGATTCCTTGGGCCAAAACTTCAGTCCTTGTATGAAAATCTGCAGTTCTGGGACTTTGGAGAGAAAAATGTCCCCCCTTGTTTTGCCAAATGACCATTGAAAGGTGAGTGACCTAAGTGTCTTAGGTGAGGCGAGGTCATCTAAGATAGGTAAGAAAA
Source organism: Breviolum minutum Mf 1.05b.01 (assembly GCA_000507305.1). NCBI lineage: Eukaryota > Dinophyceae > Suessiales > Symbiodiniaceae > Breviolum > Breviolum minutum. The sequence continues at coordinate 292,607 of DF239026.1, forward strand.
TCCACCCAGCTTTAGTGGTATTGAAGAAGAATCATGCTGATGTTCCAGCCAGCTATCTTCCATTTCCCAGTTCTGGTATTTGATATTCTCGGTATCACTGACTGTTATGGAATCTGTGAAGCTTTCCTCATAAGATCTATCCAACATAGCTCGAAAGAAACATGCCCCAACCCACACTTCCTTCAGACTTTCTGGAAAGAAAATCGAGTCTCCCTTGTGGGGAGTGAAAAGGTACTGTCCAGGCAAACCAAATATAGCAATAGAACTTCTCTGATGTTCAAAAACAAACACATTTGAAAAAAAGAGTTTTGTATATTTGTATGTCTTTCACTGCTTTCTTAGCTTCCCGGAAATGATGTTCTACACTTTTTTCCATGCACCATTTTTGTTCGTAGCTCTGACGACAAAAAAGAACAGGCCGAAGAAGATGAAGTCCATGATGGCATCACCTGCTCTGGGTTTGGAGTCCTGGTGCATCGTTGTATCTACAAAGTTGATGTACCCAAAGGTGTGGTGAAATTTTGGATTTTATACCAGCATCCTCTGAAGGGTGCTGTTTGAATCCCTAACTGATGGTGTATAGGCACCTGTTTTTATCATCCATTCACCGTCAAGCTTGGTGGATAATCTTATTTTCAATTGCTTCTATCATTTGTACTCCAGCTATGGTAAGCTATCATTTGTTTTTGGGTAGATGTTTTATCCCAGGATAAGCTTTCATGATAGATGATAGGTTTTTTTCTACTTATAAGTGAGCTACCATTTGTTTTTGCTCCACCCAACATACCAAAAACCAAAGCTGAGCCGCTGGCGAGCTAGGAATCCCCATGGGGTGCAATACCACCAGCTTGCAGCAATCATCAGCAATCCATGTATCTTTCACCTGTTGATTAGAATATGTTTTCCAATATGATCCCAGCCATGACTAGCTGGTGGTTTCAAACTAGGGTGTTTGCACCCCTACATGGGGAAGCGATCCAATGTGACCAATATTTGTCAGGTGGGTAGAAACGACCAAATAGACAACTAGATGAATTCTGACTTGATCCCAACAAAATTCCACGAACGGAGCTCAAACCAAGAACTGCGCGTTTTTTGTTGAACGATTTGGGTGAGAAAATATATCTCCTAACATGGCAATAGGTCACTAGGCATCACCACTTTTACATCTACATCTAGCCTAATTATAGGCATGTAACAGATGAAAGCCACCTCAAAGAGATGCTTGGCATGGAACTCAAATCCTCCGAATTTTCGGGAAAATCTCGGTTGATAAATCATAGGTGCCATTCAACCAGATCCACATTGATGGATGTCCCTAACCATAGGAAGCGAGCTCAGGTGCTACCTACCCGACCTTTTCCGCCGGTTGGTCACCCCAAATGTCAGGTGAATAGTAAGGGAATCTCCCAAAGAATGTCCGAAGAATTCAGGTTTAGGAATTGTTGTTCCAATTTGCTCCAGATAACTTTGAGGTGGCATTTAACCCAACCAAAGAAAAGGGGACGGTTTGTTTGGGATTGCTTGACTTCCCATCCGCCAGGCTTGACTTCCCAAAGAGTTTGAGTGGGTTAACTTCACCCAGTGTGAGTTTGATCTGGGGAAGCTTGCTGAAAACAAGAAAGACTGACCAATTTTTTTCCCTAGCAATATATCTACCCTCAGACCCCATGTTGAAAATCTGATGATCATTAGAAAACCTCATGCACTCGCTGCCCCCCGGGAGATGTATCCCTTTCCTCCACAGCCATTGGGAAAGGTGTCATGCATCGCCGATTCGGGGCGATCGTTTCAAATGTTGCCTGGTGATCATCACTTCGGAAAAGGGCGATTTTTGGGCGTGGGAAAAAACGACGGGTGACTGAGCAGGAGTGATTTTTTTCTTCCATTCTTGTTGGAGATTTCCAAAATGGATTGATGAAGTTGGATTGAAATTTTTGGAAGTCTCACTTGATACTGATGCAACTAGATCATTCAAATTGAATTCTAAATAATTGACTTTCTTCTGGGTGGAAATGGGATTACTTCTGCCTCCTTTGCCTGATGAAAGAATGTCTCCTGACGTCGCATCCATGGCATTGAGCCGTAAGATTGATTGGCACCTTGCCTTTGGTTGGTTATTTCCGCCTTTCTGGGGATGAAATGCTATCCAGGTTTAGAAGAAATTAAGAAGCCATTATTAAGAAATCCGTCATGATGAACCAACCGGGATTTCACGGAATGAAAATTGGTGGATGATTTTTCATGGCTCAAATGATCCATGAGCAATCTGTTTGGGGGGTTGGGCACTCGGCAGATACGATGAACAAGACTTTCTTGGATGATAACAAAGCTTTCTACAAGAAATCATGACAATCTAAGGGTGCCCTCCCAAGAAATATGGCCTTATTAAGGGGTTATTAACCATCATTGTCCCTTACTAGTCTCTACAAGAAAAAATCCTCAACCAATCATTGGCTCATTCATGTCATGATCAAGCGGTCACATTCGAATTTTCGCCAATGCGAAATCCTTCCCGGAAGCGTGTAGACGATTTTTTTTCACCAGTTGAAGGGTGAAGGTGGATATCAATGATATTTCCACACTCAACTTTGGTGGATAATTTCAGGGGTTGACCTTGGCTTTATTGAAAGAAACTTGGTGGTTAATAACCCCTTTAAAAAAAAAAAACTTGTTGTTGGTAGGGGTAGTTTTGAGGGGGAGTAGCTGGGATTCCCTTGAGAGGATACTTAAAAGTCATGCTAGGTGCTGGTTTCAACGATTTAATTTCTGTTTACCCTCCGGGAAACAAACATAGCAATGGAAAATCCCCATTTTCAATAGGGAATACATCTTCAAAAGGGTTATTTTCCACTGCCATGTTAGTTTACCAGAGGGTACCTCTTCTTGGAGAAATGATTCCCAATTTGACTTGCGCATATGTTTCTGAAATGGGTCGCCAAAAAAGAACACCTAGCACTGTTTTTTTTATCTGGTCAAACTACAGCGACCTCACACAGACCTAGTCCCCAAATGGTGGTTTAGTAAGGAAAATCCTCTTATCTCACAGAAATCTAGGTTGATGAAATTTTATAATTTGGCCAATTTTGATGATATGGGTGTTTCCAAAAATAGGGGTACCCCCAAATTATCCATTTTAATAGGGTTTTCCTTTATAAACCATCCATTTTGGGGTACCCCTAATTTTGGAAACACCCATATGCTTTTGTAACAATTCTTTTTGTTGTTCCCTTGATTTTTCATCGGCCCGGCTGAGGTTCTGTTTGCGAATCCATGGATTTATGTCGGGCCTCAGGGGAAGGTGAAACATTAACCTGTAAACTTAAACCTTTCTTTTAGGTGGTAGCTTTCAGGGGTGTGTAATGATCAGTATGTCCAAAGTGGTAAACATGTCCCCAACGTATTTGAAAAATTATCGGAAAGTGGCTGTTTATCTTGATGTTTAGTCGTTCTCGTTGCGCCAGAAACTTGGCAAAAAACCCTGTTTTTGGTTGCACTCCCTGGAAACAAAAAAATACGAGCGAAAGCACCTGCGAATGTATTTTTGCAAGGTATCCCCAAAAAAAGGACATGTTCGAAGTTTTACCTCCAAGCATCCATTTTGTGAGGTGTTTTTTTGGGCACAGTCCGTGCCTCTGCAGTTTTTTTTAAGATTGGAGGTTTAACAAAGTAAAGGTCGGTTTGGAACATCTCACACAAGACTGATTTTTAATTTTGATATTGAGTTAAAGTTGAGACTTGATTTTTCATCAACAGAACAGCTGGACAATCAAAGGAACCGAATATACTTAGATACCCTTTCTAACATGATCAACGTTCCAACAATATATAGCAATAGTGTTGGTTACTTTTGCTCACGCATCAACCCCATGTTTTGCGTATTCCTGCAGAAAACCCACTGTAAAAATCCAATAAGGAGCGATGTCCTTTTCCAGAATACAGATACACTGGAAGCTGTATTGGAGAAGCCTGATTTGGATAGGTAGTGATTCGTGTCTATTAGTACAGTATATGAACATTCTATTGACATATTTTAAAATGAATATATCGGATATTGAAAGGATCAAATACTCGAAACTCCTGAAACAAAAGAGACTGCAAGAATGCGACAAGCTGCGTCTCGGAAGGCGAGAAATGCTATGACAAGCGGTCTGAGGTGAGCAGACCAAAAAAAAATCATTGGTGCGTGGGCTCCCTACAGATAAAAGGATTCAAACATGGTAGGATGAGTTGTTTGTTTAATGAAGTCATACTAAACCCAAACCCCGCAAATAGAAGGGTATAGTCATTAGATTCATTTAGTGTGTTCAATTCTAGGTTTCTTACAGTTTTCATAGAGTTCATCAACAAACGACATCACAAAATTGCAGAAATCCTCATGACGAACCGACAGGGAGTTTTCATGGTTTGAAGAGTTTTGCAGCTGAAATTTCGACGCCCCTTTCCCGGAAGCATCCGTTCCGTCAGGGAAAGGTCTTCTGCCAGCTGGACCATCGGTTCTTCAAAAAGAAGTTCGTGAAAGGGGAGGTGCAACTATCGGCCCCGTCACAGAGAATGGGAGTTCAAAAAAAAACACCCCTGTAATTTTTTACATGCAGTTTTCCACATGAAAAATGACCATCCCAAAAGGGAGAGAAAAACAACAAAGGTGGCAACTTGAGCAAGTATTTGTGTGAACTTCCTTTCCTCCACCTGAGCCTGTTTTTTTTCTTGGGCTCATTTTTTGACCAGAGCGAAAAAAGAAAAAACAGCCAGCAATGAAAGCATTTCAAACACGGAAATTATGGGATATTAATATTCACCATATGGGTGGTTTATCCAAAATAGTGACCATTGGGTGTATTACCCCCGGGTAAAATTTTGGTATCCATTTGGAAATGTGCATCAGATCCTTTCCTCAACAGGCCCGCACTCCTGCTAAGCCGGAGGCAGCACAGGTGGGATGTTGCGGATCCAGGTTTCCTAAGGGATGGATGGATCTACTTTAGGTGATGAATACGAATATCAACTGGGGGTCCCCTAGTCAACTAACATGGCAACAGAAAATGGAGCTTTTGAAGATGTATCTTCTACTGAAAACGGGGGATTTCAATCTAAGGAAAAATCAAACCAAAACGCCCATCGGTCCCACGTATCATCGAAAAGGTGAAACTTCGAAGGTGAAGGTCCCGCAACCCACCGACTTCTGTAGTATCGTTGAATTTCGGTTGTTTTGATACTCCCCGGACAACTAACGAATGTCCCCTGAAAATCAATGGTTGGAAGATGTATTTCCTATTAAAACAATCCTTATACAATCCTTTTTCAGAGGACATGTTGGTTTTCGGGTGTGTATATTTTTTCATTTGTATCTAAAATTTATACGCTACGCATTCCGGCAATTTCTGGGTTTTAATCCATGACTCGTTCACCCACTGATTGTTCTTGGCTTGGCTTATTGTTTATTTCAATTTCCCCCAACAAAATGACTCCAAAAAACTGGGGCCCCTGGTTCATCTCACTCCTGAAAGCCTAAAAAATGACGGGGAAGATGAACCCAACCCCATTTTGAGGATCCTATTTTTCAAATTGGGGTGGTGAAAAACCACCAACTAGGGATTGATCGTTTTTGGAAAACCATCTGATTCTAAACAACCATTCATCAGAAATTTCATCACCACTCTTACTTACTAAAACTCATGATCAATGATCATCTTTGTTGGTGGAATTCTTCCTTCAGTGGTTTGGATACCAAAAAAACGATCCAACAATTCCCACCACATCGAAGGATGCAGCCCTCTGTTAGTGGAAGAAGGCTAGTTCACCTGAAAAATCAGACCCTGGAAAAGGAGATGAACCGAACTTGTAAACCATTTTCAGCTTAACCTTCGTGGGTCTATATACCTATAACTTGGGTCCTGCCTAAACACTGCAAAAAGCAGTGGATGAACCAAACCCTGATGGTTTAGGGTATAATTATAGGGTATGATACTACCCTATAGTTGTGTGGGAATTATAAGCATCATAAACCCATGAAAATTTTGGATCCCTCAATGAAAAAACTCCCAGGATTTGATGGTTTTTGTTTGTGCATGGCTCACCTTCCCGCAGGCCCCTGCAGCCACTGCTCCAAATGCCGCCATGCCGATGATGCCGGGCATGGCCAACCTACAGCACCTCGGAAAGTTGAGAAACGTCGTGGGTGAAGACCTTCGGAAAAAAAGGAAAGAAAGGAGGAGTTTGCGAAAAGAAATGGTTGAAAAAAGGTTGTTTGGGTAGTGGTTTCACAGATTTTTTGGATGTGTTTATCTTGAAAATTGGGGGAGATGATGCAGATTTGACGAACCTACTTTTTGAAAAGATCGTTGTAGATTCTAGGGTTTCCCTCCAAACCCTTGGTTGCCCTGTGCCTTTGGTGCCTTTGGACTTGACAAGGCAAATGCCAAATCTTCAACAGATGCAGCAGATGATGTCGTGACCTAAGACCACCATGGACCGAAAATCTAAACTGCCTTTTCATATGGAGGTGAAAAGAAACGAAACGTAGTTGGCTTGAACCAAGATGGAATTATGGTATTAATTGGAGGTATTCCCCCTGCCAATTCTGACATATTTAGGGTTCGAAACTGCCCAAGCTTAATTTCAGTATTTGCAAAAGGTTTAAGAACCTGTTTTATCCTCTTGGACAAAGGGCTGCGCAGTCAACTCATACATGCAACTGACTATACAAGATACATGTACAAGGGAACACCGATAATGCACATAAGAGTAGGTGTATTTTCGCACCCTCCTTGTTGCCTTGTGCATACCGGTGGCGTATTGGGCTCAAAAGAATCATTTCCAACAACTGCTCCTTATCAACTCGTTTTGAGCATGTTGCCTTCCATGATATACCGCTTCCAGACAGTCTAAACTTTACAAAGACTCGTGCCTGTGCGGATTTACTGGCGGTGATCTTGGTTGTCTAGCAAACCTTCTCACCCTTAACCTGGTAACGAAGAACCTTTCAGTTGTCGTTTTCCTGGTTTTGAAGCATGCACTTGAAACTGGTACCAATACAGTTCGGACCGTAATGGCACAAACTTGTCAGAGCGAGCGAGCGTGTTGAAGGTCAAACTGTACCAATCAGAACAACAAAATGTTACTTCCGGTGGTACCCGGCGCTACTTTCACCTTGCAAAGGTGCCACCCTCCTAGGCCGTTGTCTGTTGAGTCCGCTGTGAAGTTGCCTAATGCTTAGCAGTGATGCTTGTTGCGGTTGCCACTTCTTGGGACGAGTGTCAGTGTCTGCGTTTTCGTTTACGCTACCAACTGTTCTCATGCTTGCCTTGGTCACATGTCTGTCAAGTCCTTCCTGTGTGAGGTCTACCATTCCTATCATTTCTCTTCCGGATCGTACCTGGTCACCTGTACTCAAATGTTTGGTCAATATGTCTGATGGATTCTTGTCTCCGCGAACTTTCCCCACGATTACCTGCTTGGTTTTGACAAGTTCTTGCACGTACAAGTGCGAAACAGCCACATGTCTCATCTTTCCTACTCCCATCTTCCGTGAACCCTGAAGCGCTGCTGAACTGTCACACCAAATCCTTGGTGTGTCCACAAGAAGTCCAAAGTCAAGTTCACAAAGGTTCTTGAGAAATACGGTGTCCTTAGCACACTGGGTCAAAGAGCGAATCTCCGCTTCTCCACTGCTAGTAGCTGGAACCCCTGGTTGAGTGTGCGACGAACACTCAATTGCTGTCCCTGCTAAGAATGTGATAGAGCCACTAGTTGATTTTCTGGTTTCAACATCTCCAGCCCAATCACTATCGCAATAGGAATGGAGAGGAATTGCTTCCTTAGTGTCTAAGTCTTCAGAGATCTTGGTGATGTGTCCGCAATCCTTAGTACCAACAAGGTATCGACCTAAGGTTTTCAGGTTGTTGTAATCACACTGCCTTGGCTCTCGAATCCGGCGAGCAAGCTCCTTGACACTGAATTTGATGTCAGGTCTGTCCTGTGCTAAATAGATCCCTGAGCCTACACAACTAGCATATGTGGCCTTGTCTTTCTCATTCAACAAAGTGTCCTGTTTCAAATCGAGTTTCTTACCTGGCACTGGACTTGGTTTGGCATTCTCTAGTCCCAGTTGTCGCAAGATAGTCTGGATGTGCCTTTCGTTTGGTTTTGTGATGATTGCATTTTCCACGTTGATCTTCTTTCTACCTAAGAACTCAGACGTCATTGAATTTCCACGTCTCGGGTATTCAATTTCTCCCATCTTTAGCTTACATCCATTTGCAGGCAACTGCACAGTCAGCAAATCAATCAATGTTTCTTCCGGACCGCATATGTCGAAATCGTCAATGTGATGTACAAGCACAACTCCTGTCTTGGCGCATCTGTACACACAAGCGTCCAGCTTTCCTCTTGAAAACTGATACTTGCTGCTTGGCAGGCAAGTAGTGAGAATTTCCTCCAAACGGTCTCGGTATTGAGCCGCTGCTGACTGCCTTCCGTAAATGTTGCCATCGACTTGCCATACAATGTCATGTTTTGGTACGTCTTGAAGTTCCTGTTGGATTTCTTTTGTCTGACTAAGAAGCCAGGTGTCATAATCTTCCAGCCATTCTTCAGGAGGTTTCATCATGACTGGTTGTCCTTTGCTGTCCCCTTGATCTTTTGCTATCAAGAAAGCTGATGTCAGGTCTGCTTTCACACGGGGCATTGACCGTACCAAGCTGTACACTTCTAGTATCTTCCGGCTACACCCTTGAGGTGTGGGGCAGAAGTTGCTTGGTGCTTCTGAACTGTTTCTGTCTTCCTCATTTCCTTTCCGTTTGAAATCCTGGCAAGTGAGCCTTGCCTTGACATGTCCTTCTGCGACCTTGTCAACCCAACGATGTCCAAATATGGAAATTTCACGTGGGAGTTCCTTCCGGTTCCTTGGTCGGAAAGCTCCAAACTCCATGTTCAACTTTCTCAATTCTTCTTTTCGCGCCTTGTTGATTTCTGCTGCATCTGCTTGCAGAGTGTCCAAATAGTCCATGATGTTGCACACGGTTTCTGTTTGAAAACAATCTCCATGGGCTTTTAGCCATGTCTTGTACCTTTGCACATCTCGCAGAGGTATGCCATTCATATTTGCCTTTACAGAACTGCTTTCTCCATCCACAACAGCACTAATCACATCCTCCGACTTCTGTTCTCGCATGGTCACATCGCCAAGCTCTGCCTCGTGATCTGCAGCTTGGTCCATGTCTTGGTCCGCTGATCTAGCATCGCCCTCAGCGTTCCCGGTGATACCCGGCCGTTGGGCAGAGGTGCTACCCTCAACCTGCGCATCTGTTTTCAACCTTTTACTTGCTGCTTCTTCAACTTTAATCTCTTCACCTTCTTCATCTACCTTCATTGAACTCCTGCGGCTGGAGCTACTGGCTAGCTTTGATGGATCGGTCAAAGGCACTCTGGGCGCTTTTGGTGGTGCAATTGTCGGCATTGGAATCGGCACAGGGATGGCCGAGTCATCGTCCAATGGCCGATCAAAGTCATAGGTTTCTTGGCTTTCAACTTCTGGGACCACGTTGGCGTCCACAACCGACTTCATAGTTTCTGGCCTGCTCTTTGCGATACCCAGAACTGTGTTCCATGGCACTCCTCGACCAACGTTGAGGATGTAGTCCTGGTGCTGGGAATCTTGCGGCAGTCTTCTCACGGTTCGGTATGTTTGAGTTCCAACTTCCGTCATGACTAGGTGCTCATCAGACGTAGTGGTTTTCCCGCAATAGGTTCCTTTGACCCATCTGGGGGCCTGCTTTTCCTTGACCTTGGGAAGCTTGGCCATCACTGTTTCTCCAAAAGGAACGATTTCACCATGGTATTCAGCTCCTGCAATGACATGGTATGGGGTAGTTCTGGTTTGGTTAACATGGTATCGCGCAACAGTCCATGCGCTGTGCCTGACCAACCATGGGAAAATCATGTGCTCTACTGTGATTTCACTCTTGTACTTCTCATTCAGGCTAGCGAGCCATGTTCTTATTTTGCCCCCCAAGATACCGTTGATGGTTTCTCCATCAGCAAGAGATTGAGAACTGTACCTTGGAGACTTTCGCAGGGTGACCTTGTCCACGCCTAGCTTCTCCTGCACCTTGTCATACAACTTGTTGAGTGCATTCTCTCTATCTGTTTGGATCACCACTTTGTCCCATCTGAGGTCTTTGACCCACTGTACCATTGCACTTACAGCGTATTCACCACCTCCTTTGTGTGGAACAACAACTGCAAATGGGTATTGGCTGGACTTGCAAATTCCAGTCAAAACGGTGATGAGTCCTTTCTGTTTCTCTCCATCTGCCTTCTTCACGCTCTCTCCTTTCTTGGTGAAGAACATGTAGTCACTGTAGATGATGTGCTCCTTCGGCTCATGCTTGCTTCTCCTGTGTGGATGGTCCCGGCCTTGGCCTGCCACGCACGCTGGGCACCATGGCTCGAAGTTGGCATGATGCATCTCGTGCTCTTCTACAGTCTTGGCATCCGGCTTTGCAGGCATTTCAATGACCTGGACTCCACCTCCTACTTCATCACCCTCTTCTACATGAAGCGGTGGTGGTGCCCTTGCATCTCTCTCCATCTGCGCTGTGCTATCCAAGTCCTGCAGCTGTTCTGACATGTCAACCTCTTCCGCCACCATCTCATCTCTCGCAATATCTCTTCCTACGGCCAATTCCTCTGACTCTTTCTCTTCTGCCACAGACTTCAGCTTAAACCATGACTCACCAAGCCATTCTCGTCCCATGTTTCGACGAGCTGTTTTCCCATGCGTCCAAACGCTTTCATCTTCAGCCATTTCGCCGTCATCTGAATAGACAAGCTTGGTCAGCCTACCTGGTTTGATGCGATTGAAATCCACTGGCAGCGACTTCATCTTGCTTGGGGCAAAGAGGCAAAACCTGGGAGTGTTGTGGGATCTCACCAAGTACTCATCTCCTTCCAATGTCTCGACATGCCATGTGTCAAGCTCAGACTCTGTTTCAATGCGTTCACCAGCCTTTACAGGCGCAATCCTACTCTGTGAAGGTTGGGACGCTTGAGCCGTTGTGCAATCGGACTGCTTGACTTTCAAGTACCATCTTTTGCCGTGCTTCTCCAGTGGAATGCGTTCGTGAGAGTTTGTGAGAACAAAACACTTGTCTTTGGTGAAATGAACTTCATGGCCTTTGTCTACCAAGCTATGCACCGACAAGAGGCTTTCAGCAGCATCTGTCACTGTCATTTCCATTTTACCTTCCATTCCACCTACCTGCACTTGGGGGTATTGTTTCCCATAAACTCGCAACGGATGGCCTTGCACACTGAACAAAGGCTTCGCTTTTGTTGGGTCTACATCAGCATCAAACTCACCTTGTTTTGCAACATTCTCACAAGCACCTGAATCAATCAAGAGATACTTGTCCCGTCCTTTTGATTGAACAGCTGCGACCACTGAGTCTCCCACCGTAAAGATCACGTCATCTGAGCTCCCGGCGTTCATCCACGATGCTTCATGCACGGCACCAACTGAGCCAGACCCTCCTGTAGATCCTTTCCCTTCGTTCGTTGCAGCCTGAGTTTCTTCAACTGCATTCACCTTCCACCAGCAATTTTCTGCGATGTGGCCATGTTTCCCGCACACATGGCACTGTTTTCCGGCATGAGGGTTACCTTGGTTACCGCCCTTACCTTTTCCACTTTTGTTATTGTCCTTGCCGCCTTTACCTTTGTCTTTGTCATGCTTGCCTTTTCCTTTTCCTTTATCAACCTTTCCTTTACCTTTGTCTTTCCCTTTCTCGTTCTTATTCCAATTTTGCCATTGTTGTTTGCCTTGCCATTGCTGACTGTTGGACACGCCATCTTTTCCACCTTTGCCTCGCTCTTTACCTATGCCCTTGCCTTTGCCTTGGACAGCTCCTATGTCCATGGGCATGGGGCCTCCATCGTCAACTTTGTTTGCAACTTTTGTGAGACCAAATTGTGACCCTTGAGGTCTCTTCCACAAATTCTTGTTGATGAGAAATTGTTCAATATACGACCTAATTTTGTCATACGAATCCAAGGCATCACTATGCATGAATATGGTTTGTTGCAACTCCTTGGGCGCAACATGGGCCAATATTGAAATTTTCTCCTGCTCGGAAAATGGTGTTTTATATTCACGTTCAAACTCCCTAAGTTCAGATTCCCACTGATGCAATGCAGTGGACCACTGAGTCAGGTCCTGGGTGAACTGAGGATTGGACAAGTGACGTCGCCAAACCCAAGCTTTTGTCCTGTAGCTTGGCTCGCTTAGTTTGCAAAGACGACGCCAAACCTCAAACCCGTTTGTCCCCTGAAGCCCCTGACCGATAACATTCATAGTGGGTTCCGGACAATACTGGATGAGAAATGTGTACAATGCTTTTGACAATTGGTCTTCCTCGGGGGTATTCATCTCGTCATCCAAAGGTTTATCACTAACCCTACTCTTTTCCAACAACTCAGGGAAACTAGAGTGAACAGTGGAAGTCCAAGCAACAAACACATGTTTGAATTTCTCCCAGTCTTCTTTCCTACCATTATAAATAGGTGGTTTGGGTACATTACTAGGGTGGATGAGCGACCTACCTTCCTGTTTGTCTTCCTGTGCTTTCAGCTTTGCTTGTGCTTCGGCCAATGATGTTTCAGTGGCTTGTAATCTACTAGACTGACCTTCATACGCTTGCTCTGCTCTGCGCAATGCGGCTGCAAAACTATCAATTCTTTGTCTCTGTTCGTCGATTGTCTGTTGCATTTGCTGCAGCGCAGCAACTGCGTCCTGAGGCATGGCCATTTTGCCACAAACCCAGGAGCGACAAAAAAAGAACAACTATAATCTACACTGCAATGGATGGCTGTGCAAGTATCAGCGGTGATACCCGCCTTGCCAATTCCCACTGCGATGGTCTTCGTTCCAGTGGTGCCACCCACTGTGGTCCCAACCAGATTGATGCCAACTCCAGCTCCACCTGTAGTTGCTCCAGTAGGGTTCGCTTCGTTGAACTTGTTCCTGCCTTTCTGGTTTGTAGCTGCTCGACAAGGTCGGCCTTGACGAGTAGCTATAGTTGTAGTAGCTGCTATCCTCCTCAGCTAATTCAACTTGTTCCTCCTTTTCTCCTGGTTCGGGTCGATCAGACAAGGCTTCGGATTCCACGTCTGAAACTTCCACGAACTCGTACTCGGTGTGATCGGCTGCTTCACCACGCGGCTCGACCTTCACCTCCTCCTTCACTTCTTCCTTCTTGTCTGTGTCAGCCTTCGGAAGGCTCAATTCAGCCACGTCAACTGACTGCCACTCCGATGTTGCTGGATGTGAAATTGGTGCGTTCCTCCAGCTAGTAGCTTCCGTTGTGCTACCGTCCTCACCTGACGGAACCACCCTTGAGCTAGAAGCCGTTGACCCAAGCCCTTGTGCTACTCGACGCCCTGCCACGTCACGTACGGCACTCCGCCGTGCACTTTTCCCGGCTTCAGACGCCACAACCTTTGAAAGGCGGGGGTACTGCCTCTGAAAGCGGTCCCACACCCTACGAGAAGCTCCCACAGATTGAGCCTGCTGTGGAAGTCCACCTCGAACTGTCCGAGTGTCGTCGGTGACTTCGTTCAACTCAGGCACTGATTGCAACGCTAGACCTTGCTCAAAGCTCAGTTCCTCAGCGTTTGGCAAATCAACTGGCTGACTTGTCTCCGAAGCTTCCTGGGCCAAAAGGTTTTCAGCACGTCGTGCCACTCCACGTAGTAACCTCCTCTCGGTTGCCTCGGCCGATCTTGTTCTTGGTGCACCCGGCTGTCTCTGGCCCTTCTTACCTCCTTTCTTTCCTTTGCCACCCGTGGTGACTTTTGCCAGCGCCGCTGCACACGCGACTGCCTTATGGCTCAGGTGCTTCCTATGCGGTGATACCCGCCTTTGACAGCGGGTGATACCCGGTCGCTGGAAATCCCGTCGGCGGGATAACCAGCTCCGCTACCATGCAAAAGGTTTAAGAACCTGTTTTATCCTCTTGGACAAAGGGCTGCGCAGTCAACTCATACATGCAACTGACTATACAAGATACATGTACAAGGGAACACCGATAATGCACATAAGAGTAGGTGTATTTTCGCATAAAACAGAATCACACCAGAACTCCTCCTCAAGTTGTCACTTTCCCCAACAAAAAAATGTCTTTGAAACCAGTCGTACTGCAATGTTTTGGGCCCGCTTTCAATAAGGCTTCCGGTCATTCCCGGATCCGAACATTCCCGGATCCATTCCGACCCCTACGACCAGGCAGCCGAGAAGCTTGAAGATCCTGAGGATTGTAGAAAGGACCACCGACCTGGCGTTGTTGGTTACTTCTGGTTGATGCTTGGCTGGATGGGAATGGGGTCCAAAAGATGATGGCTCTACATCCGAAACAGGGCCCCCAGTTACCTTCATCAACTGCAAAAATGACATGTCTGATTTCTGAACAAATCAAAACCAAATATGAAGTATTTCGGTATTTATTTCCTCTTAAAAAATAATCCCATCATTTTGGTGCTCATTTTAAGTGTTGGCTCGGTTATGAGGTTGAGCATCTGGAAAGCATCACTTGGATCTCTCCATAACGCTTTGAACTGCGTCCCTGGAAAAGAGTTTCTCAGAATAACGCAAAGCTGCAGGATTCTTCGATGGTAGGAAGACAAAACATAGTCTTTCAAACGGTGATTTCATCTGAAAGGTGTGTTACCATGGTAGAAATCAACAAAACAACTTTACACAAATCCAAGTGATGTCTCGCCAGATGCTTTAGGTTGCTAGAGATATGTTGTCTAGTATCTATTGATGCAAGAAAGCTAGCAACTTTTAATTTCTACAGCAACCCATTTGAAGGAGGAGCCACACCCAGGAAGAAAAGGTGCTTCAACAATTTTCAACTTTTTCCTCCGATTTAAATGCACTTGTAAGGGCAAAAACGGTTGAACAAGGGTGCGTGTTCACCAAGTAAAATAAACCAATTTCATTCAAATTTCACCAGTTGCATTTGCATGAATTTCAACTGTAATTAGCCTCCCTGAAACCTAACTATTTCGTTGGCAACCTAAAAAATCATATTGATTGGATCTTCCACGGAGTTTTTATCACGCCGTTTTCTGTTCCTGGCAATTCTCTGTGAACTTTTTGGGATGCTTAAGTAACCCTTTCAAGGGTTGTTGGTGACCTCCAATGTTTGGGGATCAAAAGGTCACGACTTGAATCACCTGGTTGGTGTTGTCTTAAACGAGTCGACTGAAATTGCCAACAATGACGACGATCTGAGTTCTGGGGGATCCTAAGAATCCCCCCCCCTCACCCACTGGGTAGGAATTTTCATCCCCAACCGGTTCAAAACCCGGATCCCAAACTGGCTTCCTATGACACACCCGAAATCGGATCCTTTCGGTTGATATAGATCTGCCAGGATTATTGGGTGTGCAGAACTTACCCCAAAATCCAAAATTGCTCACCGCTCACCTCTAACAAAGCTACACCCATGTGGTAACAAAAGCAAACTGTTTAACCACCTGTACAACTTGGCTTCCTATCGTTGCCACCAACTAGGCGATAATTTTAAACATACATCCCCTGAAAACCGACATGGAACCTGAAAATATATACACCGGCTTCGAAAAGAAGTAGCATCGACCCAAACCACACTTTTAATGGGGTTCCATGCTACTTTCCATGCTACTTTAATTGGGGTTCCATGCTACCCAAACGACGAAGGACCAAACACCACTTCGCCACCTGAACTCCGGAGGCATTGCTGCTTCGTCGGGAAGCGCTACGGGCCTCCCAGCTTCGGAGGTTGGTGCTAAATGGGTGTTTCCAAAAATTAGGGGTACCCCAAAACGGATGGTTTATAGTGGAAAACCCTATTAGAATGGATGATTTGGGGGTACCACTATTTTCGGAAACATCCAAATAGTTGGTGATCAAAAATGGGGTGCCCTAAGGATCCAAAGGAGCCTCCTATGGAAAGGGCTTGAACTTTGAACCCGTTTTTCGCAAGGGGTGTTTAGGTCCTCAAAATTTCAGCCAGTCTTGAGGGTCCTCCAATGATCCTGGGGGGGTGTTTTATCCATTGGTGGAAAATTGGTGGTTGAAAGTTGGCAAAACAAAAACTTTCACAAATTGGCACAAAATGAATTTTTAAGTAACGTTTTTGTTGCACGTATATGATGGGGACGAAACAGACTTAAGCATTCTTAAATACTTATATAAGCCTAATTGCTAGGGCCCAATTGCAAGGGCCTGAGATGGGTACAAAAAAGAATCCCCATCACTACAAAGCTATGAAGGCTTTCAAGGACCTTTTTTAATCAAGGGCTAAAGAGATTACCTTCACAACCAATTGACTGTTGGTCCAAGAATGGGAAAAACAGAACATATCTGAATTGTTTTGGGTCTTTTTTCGATTGATGTAAAAAAATAACAACTTCATCTAGCTTATGGCACTTCTCATCTGGATCCATATGAAACCAGTTCTTTGTTTCTCAATGTATGCAGCGAACAAAATCCAAATGTTAGAAAATGAGAGCTTTCACGCTGGGGGTTGGTACAAGGCGGGCCTCTATCGTGTATCAGTTACCCATTTGTAAGGCCATCTATAGGGGTTCTAACTCCATTTGCAACTAGTATGGCCCCATCTTGTACAACCCCAAATCATTGTATGTTCCACTTTAGATTCATGACCAGAAACTTGAAACAGAACCTACACAGTCAGTTGAAAAGTAAGGATTCATATTGGTCAGCACAACGCGCACCACCCACACCTGGTGATAAACCTTTGCAAAGCTTACAAATCATGGAATGAACTGCACTTATGAACTGAGTGATTGGCCTTCGACCATGACCTCAGCATAAATTGACTCATGACCTTTGTTTCACCTTTTGTTGGCAGCAATAATTTCCATTTAAACAACAACAACCAACAACAACCAACAAGCAACAACCACATCAGCAGCAACAACAACAGCAAGAAAAACAGCAACAACAGCAAGAAGAACAACAAGAAGAAGAATGAACATGCACGGAAATGAACCTGTTCAATTTCCTGCCCAAAAAAAAGGCGTGCCTGGGCCTCCAGATCTTGTGGATTATAGAAAGGCCCGCCGGCCTGTAGACATCCAACATGACCACTGGGGTGTGGGCTACATCGACAAGGAGAATTCCATGAAGGTCTGATTTGTCTGTTTCACAATAACCTAGTTGGAAATCACAAACGGGCCCTACTTCTTAATGATGTCTTGTTTAATAGCATGTTTTGATGTACTTCAACCAAACCCAAACTTTCAAGACATCAGGAACTAATTTGAAATAATTACAGTATTTAGAAATTCAGACTGTGGTGTTTTGAAATGATCCAATTTAAACTGGCCAAATTTAAGCTAGACCATTCACATTACAAGTAAACTAATGAAGTTGATAAGACAAGCGCTCATCAAAAATGTTTAACCTTTCACAGAATTCAAAACGCACATAATAAAACATCAAAAAGAGCAAATGTCTGATTCGGAGACTCCTTTGTTCTGATCCGTAGTTGTCGAAAACAAATGAGCTACCAAAAAAAACTCCATCTTGTAACCACTGCTAGTTGTTTAATGGGGATTCTTGTGATGGGTTTTACTAACTGCTGATACAATCCAGGCTATGAAAACCTAAATACACCAAGCCGCCAGGGTTTGCTTAGTCCCCTACATGAACCAATCAAGGCGGCGTGAATTTCCACACTGCTTCTTTTCAGCACACATGGAACATATATAGCTGGTTGGTGCTCGACTCCCAACCAATTGCTCATTTTCCCTAAATGTCTATCTTTTGCTTATTTGCTCATCACTAAGCACAGCCCATATATATATATTATATATATACACACATAATAATTACATATGCAGGTATCGGTATTGATAAATATATAATATATTTCAAATACATATGTCTAAACATAAACGCTGTGTGTCTTTATGAGGAACCCAACCTCCAAGGTGGCTACCTGTTTTTTTATTGGTACCTTGAATCCAAACTACCAACAACCCAACAACCACACATCTTGGATCTACCATACCCCACCAAGTCACAGTCAACACCCAAATGATTATTAATTAAATATATATATATATACAGTAAATTTAGGGAATCCCAACCTAAACCTTTATTTGCCACGATTGCTGAGGTAGATCCAACGCACATCGTTTTTTTGTCCATCAGCTCCTGATTGGTAAAGACCACATTCCCCGAGACATTGCTGGATCTTCGAGAAGCACTCCGCTCCTGCGTTGTGAGTTACCCTCCACGGGTCCATATCCCACCCTCGAAAAAAGAAAAGGAACATCATACCTAGTTGGTGGTTTCAACCCATCTGAAAAATATTAGTCAAATTGGAAATCTTCCCCCAAGTAGGTGTGAACATAAAACATATTTGAAACCACCATCTAGATATCCAACTGCTGGTTGAGTAGAACAAACATATACCCTCCCTGAAACTAACACATTTCGCCTTTGAAAATGGATGAAGTGGAAGATGAGTCATCAGGCTTTCCTTTTGGCCCAAGTTTTTCCTATTTTTCAACAGCTTTTGCCTGTTAGTTTTGGGGGAGGGGTACTGCTTAATGGTAAGTGCTTCAACTTTGCAAAATATGACTGATCTTTGATCTTTTTGTATTGTATGCCAGCCGTCACAGTCATCCAGCAAGGGGGGATTCAAGAGGAATAATGGGCAAACGGCATGAAACAAATACACAACCGAAAACTAACATGGACACCAACCATCTCCATAGTTGAAAGGAAAATCATGTTCCAAACCATCATTTTGAGGGGCCATGTTAGATTTTGGGAGTGTAGTTTTCGCAGGACAACCTACAAAAAATGGAAGGGATTGTGACATCGTGATGGATACAAACAACATGGATCCAACATCATGGATTGGAATCATTCCAAATCAACCGAGAAAAAATGCAGGACGGAAATTGAACGAACATACAATTTACTGTAAGATGTGATACTCTATATACTCTCTCTCTCTCTCTATATATATATATATGAGTTACGGACAAACTTTGGTACATGGCAAAGGGACATCCTTAAGTAGGGTGGGCCCTATCGGTTTTGCAGTGATGGCAACCCCAGGACCCTCTCAATACTACTTTGGTCATACCTATATTTGTCCGATACTCATATTGACATATGTAGACGTAAAAACATAAAGATATGTCTTTGGACTATTTACATTCATATCATCCGCTATGAATACAACTACGTACAACTCATCACAATCTCCGGCCGGCTGACCTCAAATACAAGAACTAACAATATCCTTCTAAAACACAACGAAGATCTGGCTTCAAAATATACATCGCTCACGAATCTCAAGATGAAAACTGATCATATGGGTGTTTCCTTAATGGTATCCCCAAAACACCCCAAAATGATCATTTTTAGTAGGAAAACCCATGGTTGTTGGGTACCACCATTTTAGGAAACCCCCAAATCAAAACCCAACAAATTGTTTCCTTTCTCTTAGATGTGGATCTCTATCTGTGCCATCTTTGATCGCCGCTGGGGAATTGCTCCTGTGGAGCACGGCTTCCACATGACGTCCTTGAAGAGGCACGCGATGAGACCTGCGCAGAGTGATGTAACGAAGCCAACATCACTGACATAGATTTTACAGCCCTTAGCCATCCAAACACCTCCGGAGAAGGTATTTTGTTTGACCCCCAAAAACATGCCTAAAACACCTTCTCAGGAGGTATTTGGATGTCTAGGGCGTGGAAATGGTTTTATCCAAACATTCCCTTAGCCGGCTTGATATGCTTGATGGTAACTCACAAAAAAATACAATGGAAAACAATAAATTCAACATTGACAGAAGTCAATGTAACTAGAAGTTCTGCTTCTGGTTACACATATATATCTAGTTTGTGGTCTCAACCCGTTTGAAAAATATTAGTCAAATTGGACCTTTTCCCCAAGTAGGAATGAAGGTAGAAAATATTTGAAACCGGCATCTGGAATCTAGTTATAATGGTCCATCATTTTTGTTTGTTCCACATCCTTCAGGTAAGAACAAATAAAAACCATGGATGTCGTCAAACTTCTTCAGTCACTTGAAATACCTAACGTCACTTTGGAGTTTCTTTTACCCCCCTGAAAACTAACATGACATTGGAAGATCCACATGTTCAATAGGAAATACATCTTCGATTGGTGGATTTTCCATTGTCATGTTAGTGTAACCAGTTTTTCCCCGAAAAATACAGAGTTTTACACTTTTAGTTGACTCGTGTTGAGGGTGAAGATCATCATTGATGCGGCAACGCAACATGTTGGCAAAACCCATCGGGTTTCAATAGAAATTCCTAGGATCCCTAGGCATCCAGTCATATTCTCAAATGATTGGGATGCCCGATCACCTGGTCAGCATAGTATTTAGGTACATTTAGGTTCCATTACCATTCTGAGTTTCGGTGATTGGATCCCGAGGCAATAATGACAGTTAGGACCAAGTGTTTGAAAAAACCCATGGAATCCCCAAAACACGTCATGTATAATTATCCCTCGCGGAAGGCGGGAAACCAAAGCACTAAGCCAAACATGACATAACCAGTCGCTGATGATTTATCTTGTGAAGGAAAAAAGAGCACTGCAACTTAACTCAAATGAACACCATTGCTTACATATTTGATACTTCATGATGAAACAAAAAAAACAAACATCAAGGACGTCCACCCTTGTTGGGGGGTAAGGAAAAAAATGATGCATGTTCATAATTTGTCTACACAGTAGATTCTGCAGGAATCTCCTGGTTCCGACTTCTTACCTTTGGTGAAACTCCCAGTTAACAGAGTCCGTAGCGACATGACGGATGACCTTCACCAACCTCCCAAACATTATGAGATGCTCCGAAAAAATCTTATGTAATAAAAAACCACAAGAAACCACAAGACTTCCAACTAGTTGGTGGTTTCAACCAATCTAGAAAAATATGCTCGTCAAATTGGATCATTTCTGCAGATAGGGGTGGAAATAAAGAATATTTGAAACCACCACCTAGCCAAGATTAAACACAAAAAACAACTAAAAGTAGTTCCCAACATCTGGGTCTTTAAAAAAATGACATAAGAACCCTAACAAAAATGACAATTTTTTTTGGACCAACATCTCCTCTTCCAGCCAAACATGTTTGTTTCAATGTTTCAGCTTCCAAACGTGACGGAAGTTGGGTCATTGATGGGGGGTTTTATATGGCCTTACTTAAGGGGTAATTAACCATCATTGTCCAAGGCCTTATTTGTGAATCTAAGTAAGATTATTCTAAGATCACTATCCTTTCTCCTTCAGGTTCATGATGTGTAGAGACTATGACTATGTGATTAAGTTGCAAAAAAGAACGTTGAAGCCTTGGCACGAACAAACACAATTTCTTATCCAGAAAACAAACAAAAATTGACTGGCAAGTGCTCAAACCCTTTCCAGTTGCTCATTTGCTGGTCGTTTAGTAGGGAAAATGGCCATTTTTTGCTCACTTTTCTCATCACTAGGCAGCAGCCAGCTGAATTCAGATCTCCTGAATGTGTCCTCGCCGCAAGCACCAAATATAGTATAGCCAGGCACTAGTAAAGAATTGAAGCAATTGAAACAGAATCGAACAAACTCAATATTTATTTCAATCTGACACTCCCATCGACAAAAATACCTGCTAATACCTGTTATATATGACCAGGTATATGTTCCCACAATAAAACCTCATAGAACCCTTTACTTGGAAGATCATCCCACTTAGTAAGTGGTTAATAACCATGGTTGGTAAGTCCCCTAACTGGGGTTCTTCCCCTTCCAAATGGTTGTTCTTTGTGGATCGTAAATGGGGGTAACCAACCACTTACTAACTGAGATGATCCTCCAAGTACACCCTACATACCTGAGAGGTTCAACCCAAACCTGGGAATTTTTCCTTGGAATTTACCCACCCAAAACGCCTGTCCAGGAACTCCTGGTATTGGACACGCATCGGAGGGTGATTGCAAGGAGATGGCAGGTGTCTCCACGTAGACCAAATCAGCCACACCTATAGGGAGCAAAAACATCTCCGGCATGGTGGTGCAAGTGAACATACTGTTGATGGAAGAAATCCTGTTCCAGTTGATAGGTAGTTTATCGATCCCCCTTCAAATTACGCCAGAGACCGCGTGCACGGTTTGTGTACGTTCATTTTGGTGGGGCACAGGGTTTTGCTACAAAAAGGTTTCACCCTAGAAAAAAACACCTGCTACAAATTGGTCCTCACAACCCGGACTTGAAGGGAAAAAAGGTTGCTACAAAAAACAAGACACGAGGTACAAGGTCCAAAACCCAGTCCAACATAAACTGCTGTTAAAATTGGATTGCCATTTTGTAGCAGAAAATTTACCACATTCTCTCTCGATCGCCAAGGTTTTGAAGGTGCATGTTTTTTCCTAAGACCATTTTGTAGGAACGCTTCAGGCTCACCTGTTGATTGCAGAAAGTTGTTTATAAAGCAGTATTGGATATCCACAGGTGCCTTGAATTTGGTTCAAGGATTCCAAGACAGCCGCCAGAAACACTACAACTTTTACAGACTTGATGTAGCGCTCTAAATTCAGGTCAGGCTTTTCTGTCTACAAAATGCATCCCACAAATCAATCCCACTACAAAATTTGGGCCGTCAATAAACATGTTGTTTGTATCCTTGATTGCTCTGCAGTGTTTTCTTTTTCTTCGTTTTCCCCAAACAAACGCCCTCAGGGAAGTAATATCATGGAGAGTTGGATTCATGATACCATAATACAATAGTATAATACATCAAAGAAGCACCATGTTCTCGTTGCCATAGGGCTCTATGCATTTTGCAAATGCAAATTGACAAGGGAATGCTGCAAATCACATCAATGCAACATTGCACACTTGACTGAATTTCACAGTAGTACAAAAAGGTTAGCCAAATCATGATTTGCTACAACATGGTTACAATTTTGGGACACACCCTTGACATCCCTGGACCACCTTCCAACAACTGGGTCAATAACTGCTTGCTACAAAATGGTACTGTGACTTTTGAAAGCTCTTATGCTGAGTGTCAAAAATGACCCTAGTACAAAAAGCTTGGATACAAGGTCATTTTTAATATCAATATGGTAGTCAAAAAAGCGTTTGTACAGGGCCCAAGGCCTCCCTTATTGCACAGGAAATTTTAACCCCTATGTTTATCGCATTATTTACGTGGTTCTATACATCCCAGGTGGTGCAGAATTTCTTCCATCAACAGTATTTCTTGGAAGGCCCGCCCTAGTTACCCTGAAGCAACGAAAAACGCCAATGAATCTTAGTTGGGCGTTTCAGACTCAAGGGATCCAATTCCTCAATAATTAAATAGAAATTTTGAGAGTCGTGCAACAAGGTAAATATTTAGACATAAACATGGCTGTAACACCCTTAGATCTCATTATTGATCATCAGTTCTGAATCCACCGCAATTCTATAGGAAATGTTTGTTCCTTCCTGTCCACACGAGGATCTAGGATCTGTATGGGTCATGGGTGGGTTTTTATGCAAACCATACGACATTCGGAAACCATTCCGAAAACATCGAGATTCCTCAGGGTTCATTTATAACTTATAACCAACCCAAATTATACAGGAAATCGATCAAAATTACATCGTTTTTTCACAAAAAATGAGTGTTCTCTAATGACCCCCGTTTCGCCCCCCTCATGCAAATCCCCTTTCTTGTTTTTTTCGGGATCGTCCCTTCGACCGCTCACAAGTGGATTGATTCGAACCACATTTTACCCAATTTTGAGTAACATATTGGTGATGGAATAAATCATGCACCACCTGGGATGTGTAAAACACTGCAAATAATGGGGAAAACTACCCATGAACTGGTGCAGGAATTCTTCCATCAACAATATTTCAACATAATTTTCAACAGACAGCGGGACAACATCGCCACGCTTCAGGGGAGATGCCTTTTGAAGCCATCATTTTGGGTATTCGGGTATCCATATGAAATTCATAGGGACATTCCGCCTTTACGCATGTTGTTTCATGGAAACCTGTTGCAATTGCCCAATCAAGGTTTTCAGGTAGCCATGAAATTCCAAGTTATCCATCTGTAAGCACACTACGGTTTGCATTGAATCAATCACCGCGAAAAACAAATAAAACATGTTCAAACAAAATTCCTTAGAAAAAAAAACATTCAAAAAAAAACACAGTGGCCACTTGTGTGTTTTCTCATTCGTAGGTAGCTTGGCCAAAATCGAAAGAGGCCAAAAACCTGAAGCAACATGGGTGTATTTCATTGGTGTGGAAAAACCAGAAGATCGAGGACTTTGCGGTGTCCCCACTATGGTTTCATCTTCGTCCAAAACCTTGATTCAATTGGGACATATTCAGGGGCAATGCTCTCAGGTAGAAAAACAACCATCCATCAAACCGGCAGCCGGAATTTGCCACTCCACACTTGTTGTTTTTCTTTGGGTCACCCGGACGCGCAGGTTTTCGCATTAAACAGCCAGTGTAGCAGGCGCAACCCAACATGACCAAAGCCTCAAATTGGTTGCCGAGAACAAAGCACCGATTTCAGCCCTCAATGTGGGCCTAACATAGTAGGTTGCTAATAAATGCATATGTATATGTATTGTAGTTTGCTATTGTTTGGCAAATGATACGACCTAATCATTTTATTGACGTATTTTGTTTGTGTAAATGGCTCAGATTCATCAATGTTTTTTAATATCTACTTAAATTACTTAATAAAAGTGTTTGAGGGGTTTCATGTGGTTTGATTTGGAGTTTTCCAGGTATTGATTACAATTTCTGTTACAATAAATGGTACATTAAAAATTGGTACTTCTATGGACGATTCATCTGGCGAACAACTATTCAACTATGCAATAAACACATGTTTGAAAAATGAAACTATTTCAATTTGTAAGTATGTTCATGACCTACGTCATGCAACAATTTGGAAATTGTGAGATGATTCGGTTTTGTTTGCAACGCAATTCGTCCACATGTTTTCCACCAAAACATCTACTTGATGATTTTTCAAACTTACCACAAAAACATATCCTGCTGGGATGTAAAAAAACACTTAAAATTTAAAGGGAGAACCATCAACTGGTGCAGGATGTTTTCCCACAATATGTTGATTTTGAACATATTTCACGAAATCAATCCAAATCATGTGATCCAACTGATTTATCCAATCCAAATTCCACGAATTTGAACTGCTCAGTTATTTCGATGCTTTGCGGTTACTCAACTTCCGTTCGCACTATTGCTTGGCCCCACATCATGAACTAACGCAATGCTCAAATTTTCAGGGTGGGTTTTCCAACCCCTGGACCTTTCATAACATTGCAGGGTTACGTTTGTATGATGCTGCAGGGATCTACAAGGAACTGTGATCATGACTATGACAACGTAAATGTTGCCCCCAACATGCGGAAGTGCCTGGGCACTGTCAATGAATTGAATGCTGAAGAATCATGTTGTGTCCGGCATGTTTTTCACGAACTACAAATTGTTCTCCCTTATTTTGCACCTTGATATGCTCCCGAAGTAGTGGTCCCTTTGGGCCGCCCATTCATGTGCCACCAAGGAGCGAGGCAACAAAATGACGAACTGGCAATGATGACAATGATGGTGGTATCGACTTGGCCAGCTGCAGGGTCTGATGGAGAGCTACAAACGGGCCGTCGTCGCGTCACAACATGTCTCAAGTCTCAAATGCTTTTGCAAAAACAATCAACAAAAAACAAAATTTCGCCAGGAAAAACAAACAAAAAATATCGAAACGCAAATTTTGACAACGATTGACGAATGGCCCTTTCTCGCCCTGGCCTGTCGCCTCAGGGGCTTCTGATGCATCCTGCATTCCCGCACCGGCACCGAAGGGGGAAAGTATTCCGGGGTATAAATCTTCATTGTAAAGACTGCACAAAAACTAGCGGCACCAAAGATAGAAAATCTTGACCTTTCAGATGTTTCCCTGGTTTCCTCGCTCACAAAGCCACGACGTTGCCAGGGCCATGGCCCTTCAAACAAATGTAAAACAAAACTCTATCCAAAGCGGACGAACTTTTCCCAAAAAATAAAGGCGCAACCCCAGCCCCTCTGCTCCAGCAGTCCGGGTTGTCCAAGTACCATTTGTCCACAATCGGAGCTGGCCGATCGTCCTGGCATGTGGGCGACGGGCGGGCCCCTTTTAGTGGGTGGCTGGAGTTTATCTGAGGCTTTACTTCCGCAGCCGCCTATATCTTTCTATCACGTTTGTTTCGCTAAATTCCTGGGCAATGCGAAAGGAAAAATCATTGGTGGGGCTGACTTGGTGGACATCTCCTAGACACCTCTCGCGCCAATGGACGCCGAATGCCGAACCTTGCATGTCTATGAAGATGCTTGTCTTGTATCTTGGTGTTGGCAGGAAGTTCAGCTCTTTGCCACATCACCCGACTGGACCTTCACAATCCAAAATTTGTTCATGCATGTTTGTGTAAATGGATGTGGGAAGACGCCTCATTTGAAAGGGGACAGTTGACTTCAGGCGCGCAGCGGGAAAGAAACCTCATAATATGTTTTTGCTGATCCACTAACCAGAACGCCCATCAAAAGGTGTTCGGAGATGTTTCAGCCCTGGAGGGTAAGTACACAAACTATGAGGTTTTGGATCCAGTTTTTCTGCAGGATGAAGCGAATTTGCAACAGAACCGGACGAGCTTGCACGGAAGTTTCCACCGTGGAGGGAATACCATTTGAGAAAGGGAGTTGTCTATAGATTTGGGAAAATGCAACCCCAACTGCGACGACGACGATAGCAGCAGCAGCAGCAGCAGCAGCAGCAACAACAACAACAACAACAACAACAACAACAACAACAACAACAACAACAACAACAACAACAACAACACCAGTCCCCGCATTCTAGTAAAACGCCGACGACAAACCCTTTACATGTCACTGCCGCAAACGGTGCCACTGCAAGCTAGCCCTCCATGACAGGCACTGCAGCACACAAATCCATACAGTGCTTTATGAGAAGTCCCGTGCACAACATATTCATTGCTGGCTACTCATTATGCAATTATGCTGGGTGTCTTTATTCTAAAGTGAGCATGGTACATATCCGTGAAACTGTGTCGCAACATGTGTGTCTTGTTCGATACCCGTCTGTCAACCAAACCAGGTCTTGGAAGAATGTTGGAATTCAGGGCCCGTTGAAAACCAAGGATCCAGGCCCAGGGCATTTTATCAACCCAAACTATTCCTTGTGTGTTTTCCCCGGAAAAGTAGACCGCGTTTGAATCCTTGTCCCAATGTCCCCCCTCTTCAATTCTAAGGGTAATTTGGTGATTCCATTGAATTCTACTGAGGTTTCGTGAATTCAATCTGTAGAAACCAAGACACTCAAGTCTTTTTTTCAATTCGGAACCATAACATTCATTGGTCTGGCAGGAGCATCTTACAGAGACAAAGGATCCTCATGACATAAAGAATCAATCAAGGAGGATCTATATTGGAAAATCCCGTCGCGGTGGATTGGACAGTAACAATCAACAACTAAGGCTCAACAAATGTAGCCCCATTACACAAACAAACAATGAACCCAATGAATCCGTATCAACCATTTTCTGATGACTGTTCATTGCATCCCAAAAAGAAACGGTTCCTAAAATGAAGGTATAGACTCACACATCTACAAACACAGTGTGTAAGGCTTCTATGAGGGAATCCCTTGAGAATCCCCCCCAAAAAAAACTCACAGAACTCACATGCACAGGACTCTCTTTTAGGTATTTGAATTTTCTATAAACATCTTAAAACACCGATACACTTTCGCTGGCCATCCCAGCACACAAGCGGTGTTAAAAAAAAAACGGTAGCCTTCGAAGGCATACTAATTCTCACCGCAGGACATTCATCCCGAATCATGAAGCATCTTCATTGAAGGTTATTGAACACATGGAACCCTTGTCTTCCTGTTAGTCATGAAACATGTTTGATTACACCACCCCCCCCCCCCCGAAAACTAACATGGAACCTAAAAAATGGTGGTTACCAAAAGGAATTTCCGTTTCCTCTGGGGTATAAGATTTTCTCTTGTGTCACCATGATTATTTTTTCCATGACTTTCTCTTTCGACTGATGGATAAATCCTGTGGACCCGATGGCGAGCTAGCTCAAACTCATATAAACACAACAAAGAACTACTGTTGATGGAAGAAATCCGGCTAACCACCTGACATGTATGAAATCCTGAAAATCATGGAATATCTTGCCATATCAACTGGTGAGTTTACCGGAGTTTTGTCCATCGACAAAAATGGCACCAAGGCAGCCAGGTTAAGATCCCTTGCAGGGTGAACTATTGGGCCATGGACGAATGCCATTCCCGACTTCCTCGGGGTCACATTCCTAATTTTCAAGGGGAGCAAGTTGAAAGACGTATCATAACCCATATAGGATCCATGTATGGCATATTTACCTACATTTACCATAAATCTATGCCAAATGTAGGTGAATATTCCATATACATGGATGGTATGGGTAAGGCAGGATTGAACAAAACAAAACATTCCTAGATTTCATGGATTCATGACACCTGAATCCGGGATCATTGGACCCTCAAAAGCTGGAGATTTAAGCTGGACCTAAACAGTTGAAAATATTCAGCCCAAAACAGCCATAGGTTCTTTGACATTTGGGCGTTCTTTCTCCAACAGGACCACAAACATTAAGCATTGGTGTTTTATCAAATCACAACAATCGTTCCAGATTCCAAACCAACAAGGGACCTCCGCATTCTTTTTTGCGCATCCAAAATTGGATTTCAAGCAAAAAAGTTTGAAATCCAAAAACTGACAGCACGCCTTTTTTTTACTACCCAAATCGCTTGCAGGTTGGGGATCAAATCCATTTTTTTGGGGGGGTGCCGCATCCAAAAATTTCGGTGGTTTGTTTGTCCATTCCTTTGGAAGTTATCCGTCGTCCGACCTCACCACCGAAATCGCCCACAGGGATCTCCACAATCGGATCATGTGGCTCCTGCAGGAGTTAACAAGTCAGGTACCACAGATCTTTTCAAAAGTTGGTGGTTGAACCAACCCATCTGAAAAATATGCATAAGTCTACTTGGATCATTTCCCCAGGTAGGGTTGAAAATAAAACCTATTTGAAACCACCACCTAGCTTTAGTAGGGGATTACTTAAGCACCATTTTACTGTCAGGTATTTTCGGACCTTCTCAAACATTTGCACTCCCTGAAACTAACAGTTCGCCCCGGAAAATAGGCCGTATCCCAAAACGAAAGGATCGTCTTCCAAGCACCATTTTTCAGGTGACTGTTAGTTTCTGGGAGAGTGTTACTTTTTTTTTGGGGGGTCTACACCCCTGAAAATTAACATTGAACCGAAGAATGAAAGTTTGGAAGATGATTTCCCTTTTCTTCAGGTTCCATGTTAATTTTCCAGGCATTAGTCACATTTCTATAGCATTTCCCCCTCTCAAGGTTTTGCCAAAGCCCCAAGCTCCGTGAAGAACATACGAATCACCTCCTTTTTCCTGAAAAACTGCTCGGTAAAAAATAAAGGGAATTGTTGGAGATACATATTTACCTAGGAGCATCCTCCAAGGGTTTGAAATTTGAGCCCCTTAACCACCAAAAACAGACCTGGGGGCTAGGTATGCCATGTAATGAAATAAAATCTACTGTAATATAATGTAAAACAACATACCATAATATATATAATATAACAATATATCTATAGTAAAACATAATATAATGATTATGACATATTATACATATAATAAAATACAAAAACATATAAGGACAATACATGAAGCTTCAAAAAAAAAACAGAATGTACAATTTCCACCACCATAGTTTTCACATGTCACTGGAGCTCCGTGGTAACGATCGGCGCCCGCGTCACCAAATCCTGGGGTGAGAAAGGTTGGGGAAACCAAATGGAAAGGTATTTTTCCCCATAGGAGCCATGTGGATGTTTCCGAAAATAGAGGTATCCCCAAATCATCAATTTTAATAGGGTTTTCCATTATAAACCATCCATTTTGGGGTACCACTATTTTTGGAAACACCCATGTATGGTATATTTACCTACATTTACCATAAATTCAAGCCAAAGGTATAGGTAAATATATACCATACATGGATCCTATGGGTACTGGTATACCTACATGATGTCGGTGAAGAAATGGCCACATGAACAAGGGAAAATGGCGGAAGGTAAATATCCAAGTCCCATACATGGATCCTATGGGGTTGTTTCATCTTTTGGTTTTTTGACAGAACATGTGTAATTACCATGCATCGATGCGGAGATGTAAAAGTATGTATAAATAGATCGAACTATAGTCCATATCATGGCATCCACGAAAATGCTAATACAGTCTACGATTTTTAGGGCGTCCCCTATTTCATTGACAAGGCGATAAGGGACAAATAATTCGACAGTGACACCACCTGGGATTGCAAAAAAACTGGATGCAATCATGGGATATTTATCTAGTCTACTGCATCCACTGGTGTTGGATTCTGCCCATCAACAACGATGATCCCCATATGTTGGATAGTGACAATATACATATATATATATATGCATATACACATGTTTTTTAACATGCAGCTGTATATATATCTATCATACATGTATTCAAGGAATATTATCTGTATTTACATTAAGTCAGCCGTACGCGTAAACAAATGTCAGGATCCCCATAGACTCACTGCCCTTTATCACCTCTGTCAAGGGCAGAACCTAGGGGAATGCATGCTACAAGTGTTTTAACCTTTTGAGAGTCCGGATATGTCCCAAGAATCATCCAGTTTAACAGCTTGGGTGGTTGGAAGACGATGCTCTCCTGGTCCACGTAACTTTTCAAATGTGGTACTGTTGATGGTTCAGAAACCCGGTAAACTCACCACTTGATTTGGTAAATTTCCCATCATTTCCTCAAACAAATTAGTCAAATTGGGAATCTTCCCCAAGTAGGGGTGAAAATAAAAAATATTTGAAACCAACACCTATAGTTTTTACAAGGTTCTTTTCATCCCAGATGGTGGTTAGCCGGATTTCGGAACCATCAACAGTACCTCTTTCCCTCAACCTCCCCTCTGTCACCCCTTGTCACCTGACCAGACCCTTGAGTGGCGTCCGGAGCCAAGGTGGGCACCTGAAGTCAACCAGGTGGGTGGAGCCATTTTTGGTGCCCCATAGGGATTTCCATCTGGGCCAAAATGGAACAATATTTCACCTTCACCTAGATATTTTTGAAATAATAAGGGCTCCCATGATACCCTTCCAAAGTTCCCGAAACATTGTTGGGGGCCCAAAACTCGTGTTTGAGGTTGCGAGCTGATTTGACCAGAATAGATGGTATATTTACCTAACTAATCTGTCCATAAAAACCAACCAACTGTGAAATACATGTATCATGGAAATTGATAGCTCGCCGGCTCCAAAAAGGAATGGTTGGGAAACGATTCAACTTCTTTCCTTTTACAGGTTTGGCCCTATTTTCATGGCCGAACTGTTAAACCATGGAAAATCTAAGGGTGTTATTATCCCCCAAATGCCCACACTCCCCAAGAAATAATATGTCATATTGATAGTGGTTGATAATTCCCTTGAGGCGAAACTTGAAAACGGAAGGTTAGATTGGGGCTTTTTACGAGGCTCCGGGTACTTTTTTGCTTCCTTGAATGGTGTTTCTTTAAAAGGTGTTAACAAAAACACCATTTTAGGGAAGGATGTTTACACCCCACCCGTTAGATTGATACTGGATTCACATTGGATTGATGTGAAAAAAATGCATTTGATTCTCCTTTGGTAGGATGACTTTGGATGTCTGTCAGGGGTTGTTCTTGAACAACATGACTGACCGTTTTGGTTTCGATATGTTTCTTGGCAAACCTTTAGCCGAAAACTTGTCTGTTCAGCCTGTCCTTGGCCCTTGCTGAAAACCATCACACTTCGCGAGGGCGCATTGTGCTATTCCACACTACAAACTCAAACAGGACGAAGTAAGTCCCCAACAAAGAGGCGGCTAAAGGACGGCTGCATTCATCTACACTAGGGTAAACTACAATTTCAAATGAAACATCCATCACTTGTAGAATTTGTAGATTCATTTATTGATTGAAACAAAGGTGTATGAATTTCATTTCTATATTAGTTGACTTTGCATCTAAGTTACAGTCAAATTCACCACTTATCCTGATCCATCGTTCATGGTTTCACAGTTCGCCTAGGTGATTTTTCTGCCCTGCATTTTCATGGGGATACCGCATGCCAAAAAGTGGTGGGGAATTCAACAAGCATAAATCCTCTTTTCCCTCCCAACCCCACCCCCAAAAAAAAACTAAGACCTTTTTGTTCAAGTCCCCTGCACTGGAAGGCTGTAGACAAAACTATATGAGCTACAATGGGTGTTGGAAAGGGAACATAATGGCAGCTGCTTTGGCACATCCCACCCCCCCAACCTGGCCAATGATGATGTTGAGGCGGTCAATCTGGCGGGAAAAAACGAGAACAAGAAGATCCGTACTCCCCCCAAAATCAATATGGAACCTGAAAAATAGCCTTTTGAAAAGGAAAATCATCTTCCAAACCTTCATGTTGGGGTTCCATTTTGAATTTTCAGGCGTGTAAGTCATCTGTTTTGAGGACTATTCAAGCCTGTATTTAGTATACATCTAAGCATGTACCTCAAAGAATCTGATCATGAAATCAAGTTGAATTCTTTGCTATAAATCTTGGGGACTTCCACAGTCCTAAAACTATCCTACCATTTACTTTACTTCATGAGGTTGGGTCAACAAAAAGGTTATGGCCGCTCCACATAGGAGGTGGCAATAGGTGGCATTGTGTACAATACGAGGAACATACTATTCCATGAAATACTGGTTGTTCAATAGGGATCCTTATAATGGTTTATTGTAATCCATATATAGCTGGGTAGTATAATCCCCTATATACCCTAAACAGCCAGGGACTTTTCACTGCTGAACCGGTGGTTAGAAAAAAACACGTCTATCCTAGGAATCCTTGCTTGTAAAAGAACTATTACGGAAGGGAATCTGCCTAGAATTTGCTCCTATATCCATCAACTGGCGAATCACCAATTATCGTTGAATCCATTGATGGACCTTGAGGACATACATTCCACAGAGAAATGTAACACTTGCATGCAATCTGAACTTATGGTATGTGAAACACAAGTTCCAAACATAAACTATCCTTGGTGCTCACGTTCGTGATTGGGACATCTGAACGCTCAGCAGTTTAGCAGTGGTACAAGCAAGAACAATGAGAAAACACCACCACCACCACCACCACCAGCAAAAGCAGCACCAGCACCACCAGCACCACCAGCAACAACAACAACAACAACAACAAACCACCCNCACACACACACCTNCTCTCCACTCCCGACNCCCTATCCCCCTGTGTGCCTTGCCTCCCACGACTCCAACCAACCAAACCCTCTCCTTCCCATCCTTCCCCCCGGACACCTGCTCCTGTGTCAAACACGCGCATTGGCAATTGGCCTTTGGCAACTAAAGGTCACCGTTTTGGACTTTTTGCCGAGTGAATCGTTGGGACGGGTGGAACCCAAAACACTGGTTCCTTTAAGAAACTATAACGATTTTGGATGTTCAAGGTCCTCAGTTGGGCAAACCGGAACTCCGAAAAATGGGAGGCGATAGTGACAAGATCTAGGGTAACTATCTAATAGCTCAAGCAACTTACTTAGGGGTCCATTGGTAAGGTTTCATTCAATTTTTGATGGGACAATGGATTCCATGACCCATACGATCGATACGATCCATGGCACGAACGGTATATTTGCCCACATGAATCAATGGTATCAATGGTTTAATTCTATGGTTTGAAAATGTAGGCAAACATACAATCCTCCCATGGATGCGTCATGGGAGTGGATTCCATGAAGGTTAAATTTGTAGGTCCCTTTTTTTTGAAACAGTGATGATTCTTTTCCCACTGTTACAGGGTTCAGGCAAGCCTAAGACTATAAATAAACAGAAAGCTCTTTCCAAAAAATGGCCCAAGGGGAGGATTTGAGACCTCTCTATGATCTCAGAGGGCTAAAGAATTTGAATGGAATATTGAGATACCAAGATACCCCAAACCAGCTAGCACAAACAATCATCTAGAATCTAGCCAGTGATTCTTGAGAATTCTGGGCGTTTTTTGCGCTCCCTATGTAGCGTTCCGTTCATTGCTCTCCGCTCTTTAACACTTCCATGGAAACATGACATGGACTCAATATAATATACATATCTATCCCGAATTCCACTAAAATGTTTTGCCACTTCCATCAACTCATCCATCAGTAAACCTACCCACCGCGCCTGTGCAAAATTTGGACCTTGGGGGTCAGGTTCTTTGAAGTGTAAATGGAACTCACTACCCCTTGTCATTGACTAGTTGCTGGTTTCAACCCCTTTGAAACATGTTAGTCAAAATGGAATATTTCCCCAAATAGGGATGAAAAGAAACATGTTTGCAACCGCCAACCAGTTGTTTTTTGAATTCCAAGTTGAAAGTGGTTCTTATTTTCAACATTTGATAGTTGAAGGTGATGCTTTTGGCTGGTTTGTGTTGGTGATGTTTTCTACTTGCTGGTTTCAACCACCAAATAAGCCAATAAAAATACATGTGTCACAAATGGAAATCATTTCACCCCACCTTTCGATGGTATAAACCTCTCAAATCTGTTATTCAACTAAAGATACAACACACCCCTAGAGTACACCCCAGGCAATCCCCCGTTCGCCAACTATGAAAGGAATCCCTTTTATGGCCTGTTGGTAAAGGTTGCTCGGGGTGTGTTCCAGTTCGGTGTGTTGAAACAACCTTAGAGTTATCCCAATCAATTGGTTCTTTTAAAGAGTAATTACTAGGTACCTTTGATTCACAAAATGATAGGTACCCAGTTCAATTCTTTCCCAATTCAGATTCACACTTTGATTGTGGAGCGACTCAAAAGTGCCGCAAAAGTACAGTATGGGATATGTGATCGTTTTGCAGGAGGGTACAAGGTGGGCCCCTACTAGTTATAAATAGGGATATAACCCCTTATAAATTGGTAACTGGGGTCATAAAAACCCCTGCAAAGTGGAGTTGTCTGCCCCTCCTTATAACTGGATCCGTTATCAGGTTTTTCGCTGGATCTTTAGCTCCCAACAAAAGGTTCACGAGCTCCAAACAAATCGATGGATTTCCATCGGTTTCAAACGAAACACATCTCCGCTTTGTGGGATTTTAAAGTTTGATTTTCAGAACAAAGATTTTACAAAGGTTTCCGGCAAGAGATTTTTCACCAAAGACCTTACCTGTTAACTGTTAAATTGCAGTGATTTTGTTTCAAACAAGATGACTTGCTTCCGGGACTTCCAAGGAATAAGATATACAGTGAAGGATGTGAAGGGGAAGGGTGAAGCGCCTCGCTAAATTGGCCCTAGGATGAGGTCGCTAAACCAATTCATGTCAACAAAAACAATGGGGTAGTACCATGTGAGTGAGACCATTTTTTCATATACATAACACCAACATTAGGGGAATGGAAAAAAAACATCCATGAACATATATGGTTGGACACCGCAAAAAAACACTAAATGACTCGTGTGATTTTTCTCAAATTCCATATAGATTTGCAAACCAGCAACAACTCAGGTATCTGATTTTTTCTGCGATGTTTTTCCAAGGCGTGTCGCAGCATTAACACCAAGCTTTTGGCATCTCAGCGGATTATCAAGGCTTTCGGAGAAACAACTTCTTCACACAAAAAATGCGAACGATGTCAATATGTCGGGTCCTGCTGTTAAACACTGGAGTTTTCCCAGTGGATTTCACATGAAGGTTTAAAAGTTTGGGTTCCAAAGGCAACAAGAAATGAATCGTTTTTTTTAGTTTACCCACTGTGGTTCCAAGGGTTTAAGCATGGCCCCAATCAATAACTATCAAGAACCCATCAGGATAGTCATGATGACTCGATGACACTTAGATCTACTGGCAAAAATCATAGAAATCAGGACAAAACAAAACACCCACAATTTGTCTTACAGTCGTTTTGTTCACTTGGTTTGCCTCAGTCAGGGGTAGAGGGATGAGAAAATAATATCAGCTTCCAAGATTCGTAGAGAAAGCGGTAGTTTCTCCTAGAAAATGACGCGATTTTTTCTGCACCTGGAAAACATAGTGTGCCATTTTATATTGGTGATATGGGTAAAGTTGATGGAAATTAACAGCAACTCGTTTTTCCAGGCAGTTGTATATCTGACCTGTCAATCTTTTTTTGGGGGACCATCCTTGGCCTTGGCTCCTGCTTGCCAATGAGAATCTGGCTACGTTTTGGCGCCCAAAAAAGGGAGGGTCTGCTTTGAGCAAGTCCGGCACCAATAATGTCACACCACGCGTGGAAATCAATTCCGAATGGTTCGCCGGACCATCAGGAAAAATGCCTGGAAGTACATACTTGGCACAAAAAGAACGTCCCAGATTCATAGCAGTCAAGCTATAATTTATGTTTGCATGTAAATGTAAATATATATATATATATTCATATTCAAATTATATATATATATACATATTCATATCTATATTATATACAAACATATCTTTGCCGTGTATACGTACTGCATTTGATTGGTAGAATCCTACTTAATATAAACTCGCAGTATATACTGGGAGCCTGTACGAGATAATGAAATCAAACATGGCCAGTCAAGAATGTATACAGCAACACCCATAGGATTCATGTATGGTATATTTACCTACATTTACCGTACAAATCAACTAAATGTAGGCAAATATACCGCACATGGATCCTCTGGGTACAGCAATATAGGTTCCCTACATGTTCCGAAACGATCACTTTGGGAGCATGACTCGACCACTGAGAATCCTCATCAACCTCAACAACCTTGAAATGAAAGGAATTGACGGGGATGTCCTGTGATTTGACCTTTGAAGCCCCCAGAGAAAATTCACATGTCATACGAAAAGGGAGCCATTTCAACAGGAACATCTAATCGTCTTCCAACTAGCAGCAATTTTCAGGGGATATATCAATTTACAAAGTAAACTTACAGTACCAATTTTTCGGGTGTACAGCTGAGCTTCAAAATTGTTGATCATCATCAATTAGATTGATCCTGACTGGTCTTTTGGAGAACCGTCTCCAGTGGGCACGTGGACAACTTTGACGGTTGGCTTTTTTGTCGACACTTGTGGTCTTTCGGTTCAGTGAGATCTGCTGTGAAGCCGTAACAAGGCTGACAGTTTGCGGATCGCCGCCCCCAGCATCCTGATACTGCTCTTTGGATAAACAAAGACATATTAGATTATAGCACTAGATTATATACAATTTACATCTATAATTACTCTAGACACAAATTTGTGTATATGTATATAAATATATATATATTCATATGATCTCAAATGTACACCTGAGACACCTCATGTACGTTACACTGTGAATAAACATAGATAAACAAGGATAGGCATGGTACTACACAGATGTATAGTCATGTAGATCTGGTAGTGTGTGCTTTTTTCTTGAAACAACAAATTGCTCCGGTTTTGATCATCATATGTGCAGCTCTTTTTCCATGCGGACCTGTTATCTCCCTATAGGTATCTTCCGTGGATTTACAAAGCCTGCTACTTTTCGTGTTGAACCAGGATGTTCCCATGACTTGCGAAACAAAACCGTTGGTACCGTCCAACAAAAAAGATTCAGGAGTGCCATCGAGGCTCATTGAATCTATGCTCATCCTGGTGCTTGATGGGTATCTTGCCGGGGTGACACAGTCATACCAAACCGAAGTTTCGGTGTAACAAGTTTGGACACACACACATTTACATATATAAACGTGTACATATATTGATAACCAAATTCATGTATATATATACACACAAACAAAAATCTATCATATATATACATATGTATGTATACATCATATATATATATTAAAAATAGTTAGTTAACACAACGTCGAATCCAGAGCTCACACCGACTCCGCAGCTAGGTTGGAGCTCTGTGAGAGCTGCACCACCCATGCAGCTCAACAAAAAATGTAACCCTTATGGGGGATCCACTGATCCACTTGTTTTTTTACAGAAACCAACGCTGGAAGCGTTGGGTTTTTGGACGTCTTGTTTTTTCACTTGTTCTTCTTCTTCTTCTTCTTGTTTGTTTTTTAATCACCACTATTCACCCAAACATTTGTTGAAGACAAGGTTGCGAGGTTGTGTGCTGTAGATTCTAGATGTATACTAGCAAAGAAATCGTTGACAATGTGATATAAGATTCAGACTGACTCAAGATGCAGTTTGAATCTTCCCCACCAATTTTCATAAAATGTCACTGGATGCCCAAAACAAAGTCATCCCATGCCTTTGAAGAAAACATGACCATAAAAGAGTTTTGGAGGCTGTTTTGAAACATGCTGTGAAACAACAATTGGGAAAACCGTGAATCTTCCAACAACAAAAACATACCTCTGACCATCCTTGCGATGCCATGAAACATCGCAAGAAACGGAAAAACTGAAGCCATCAAAATGCGTGAATGTGGTCATGTATCTGTCCCATGCTTTCATCATCTTTCATCTATTTGCTTCAATTTCCATTGCATCTCAAGATTCTTTCACGAGTGGAATCATTTTCTAATAGCTGGCGGAGCACCAACCGCGGTTTGCTTTTTTAGTCACATGATTGGCTGGTGCTGTTGGTATATTTCTGAAATGGACATAACTAGTCCGTTTCATAAAACCTTAAACGTCAACCAACCAGTGACATATTTTGCAGAGACCACTACCTGCAGGTGAGGGGGTCTCATTCGTAAAATTCTCGCCTTTTTGCTGCTAAAATTTGCCCATGACAATGGCGTCTGCACTCCGTTCTCATGGTCTCAATGGGTGTGCATTCCATGGATTTCGAGAAAGGAATATTTCAGAATCCCTATTTGTAACAGTAGTGAGCTCTTTTATATTTGCCATACTAACCAACTGGGGGCCCTGTTTATTGTATGATCTAGTGGCATTCATACATTGCATGTCCATGTCAAAGAGTTCATGAAATACCACTAAAATACTCTGTGACTGGAAAACAAAACATCCTGGAACGGTATATCAAATACGAGCAAAATTCCAGAGCATTTACCCAGTAATGTCGATATTTTGATGTATGTTGCAGGGGACCAAAAAACCTTTTCTTTAAAAAAACATGGAGACATGGAAAAAAAGTTGGTCGAATGCGAATCAGGTAACCAAACTTGTGGGACACATCGGACACACCCAAGTTGGAATCCGATTTTGCATTTTCCAAAAACCACCCCCGCAAAATGCGGTGATCTTTTTGAACCTACCACAGGGGACAACCTTTTCATTTTGTAAATAAAATACCAGTACCAGAATCTTCCGTTCGTGTCCAAAATGTGGAGGTTTTAAGTGACCTGAAATCAGGGGCTGCGCAACGTGTCCTCCATTTGGGTGGATCAAAAAGGTCACCTGGAAGAAGCTGGTACAAATAACTTATCTAGTTGGTGGTGAACCAACCCACCTGAAAAATATGCTCGTCAAATTTGGATCATTTCCCCAAAAATTCGGGGTGAAAATTAAAAAATGTTTGAAACCACCAGCTTCTTATATACGTAAGTAAACCAAGGGGATCCTTTGCTAAAATCTTTTTCACCTCTAGTGGATGTGGAAAAAAATGTCACCAAAAAAAAACAACTGTGTCCCAACCACTCCTTCAAGAAAACCACAGGGTTTAGCCGACAACGAATAAACAAAAACATAAAACGAATATCTCTTTCAAACAAGTAGCAACTTATCACCAACTATCATCATTCGAGATTCAATCCTTCACAAAACACCAGGAAAAAAAACACAACAGGTTCTGGGTCATGTGGGAACTTGGATGATTTGTCTAACAAAATTGGAGATTGGATCACAGCAAACCATTGCAATTTCCGTTTCAAAAAGGCTTCAAAGTCACCAGGGACTCAGGGCGCTTTTCACACAGGAGACCCTGGAGATGCTTTGCTTTTCGCCTCTCCGTTGTTCTATGTCAGACTCTGTATATTTTTCCTGTACATGCAAAGAAATTCGGCAAAGGGTCAGAGTTCATCTAACATGGACCCATATCAAACAAATTTCCAAGTAAAATCACACAAAGTTTTGTTTTGTTTCGCAAACATCAATTAGGGCCCAATAGGGTTTAGTTTCTTGTTCACAATAAAAGCCACCAAACACCTCAGAATGCCTCATAATAACACTTCTCGAATCACGCTCTTTCCACTTTGTTGGTGAGCACTCGCCTTCAAAATGCCACCGGGACTTTCTCGACTTTTCCTGCCTCAGAGAGGACAAACTCATCGTTTCCAAACGTGGGGAAAATACATCCCCGAAAATCCCGAAATCCTTTTGATAAGGAGATACATCTTCAAATGGTTGTGTTTTTCCATTGTCATTGTAGTTTTTGGGGAGTGAAAACCATGAAATGCACCAAACATCATGCATGATGATGTGGCCAAACATGTCTCACAACAATCGGCCAACTCCAGCACTGTGTCAAAGAAAAACTACACTCCCTGGAACTGACATAGCTGTTGATGGAAGAAATCCTGCACCAGTTGATAGGTAGCGTTTGCCCCATCATTTACAGGGGTTCATCTGAAAAATAGGCCATCCAAAAAGGAAATCTCAGCTTCCAACCATCCATTTGCAGGTGCTATGTCTATGTCATCTTAGTTTCAGGGAGGGTGAAATATCTGAAACAATTCGCGAGTCCCGCTTATTTTCGACCCTATGGGGTAAAGCACCTGTATTGGAATCATACCGGAAGGACAGTACGTATGGACACAGTATTTTTTTTCATTCATATCTTCAATCCCAACAGACCAAACACGCCCCGGAATTCCAGGTATTTCCTGAGAACACCAAAAAAAATGCAGAGTTGTAATTCTCAGAAAAAAATAGTCGTCATTTTGCACTTCTTCCCTTTGCAGCTAACCATCAAAATTCCAACGACTGTTTGCTTGTGTCAGGTTCATCGTTATTTTCAAGTTCAGCTCCCCTGAAACATACAAGTCAAATTGAATCATTTCCCCAAATTGGCATGAACATTTTTTTTTGCATGTTTGAGTTGCCACAACCTAGAAATTTATATGTTTCGCTTAAGAACGCTTCACTTTCAGTCCAAGGGGCTCAATGTTGCATTGACAGGACTCTTGCCAGAATGTTCCATGGGCGCATCAAAGCTTACTTCCTTCCACAGAAACAGTCCAAACCGTGAAAACAATGTATCTGGGCAAATTACTTGGATGTTCCAGGAAGTTGGTACTGTAACTATATATAAATGGTAGGTAAATGGCTTATAGCCTACTCACAAATGGGATATATTCTGGGCAAATTCGTATAATTCCCAAACCTGAATTAAGGGCTTCGAATCCTTCCCACAGCTCCACCCCGGCCATGACGGCAAGATGGAACTGGTCCGTCCAAAGGCTGGATGTCAGCCACATGTCCTTCGTGAAACTATCAAGGTGAAACACATATCAAAACAGCTCAACCAACTTAGCAGTGAGCTTTACGAACCTTAGCCACCTTCTTTCTCGTCGAATGTGATTTGAGTTGTCGCTT
Organism: Breviolum minutum Mf 1.05b.01; assembly: GCA_000507305.1. NCBI lineage: Eukaryota > Dinophyceae > Suessiales > Symbiodiniaceae > Breviolum > Breviolum minutum. The sequence continues at coordinate 334,346 of DF239026.1, forward strand.
TTGCCAATGATCATCCAAAGTCAAGTTATCAGTCAATGTCGATTGAACCAGGGGAGTCACATCAATTGAATTCACCTGTAAAAAACTGTGCAGAAATCCAACCACCTCACGTTGACACGGAATCACGGGTCGAAGGTTGATCCCTGTTGTAAACTGCTTGTAGCCCAACATATAAAGCGAAGCAACTTTACCCCTTCGAAAATCCGGTGTCAACGTTTGAGGCACAAGAGCCTGCAGATTCTGTAGATGAGCTTGAAACATACATCCAAGTTCAGACAATGTCACTCCAAGATCCTTAGCAGCGTCATAGCCCCCAGGTGTGATGACAACTTCGTAACCATCACAAGAAGGCCGGTGTACAGGAAAGTACCTACGGTGGTACANTGAATTAAGGGCATTTGGGAGGAATTCCTTTACTAAACCACCATTTAAGGTGACCAACCGGCGGGAAAGGTCGTTATAATTTGCCCAGATGTATTCCATTTAAAAAGGTGATCCCAACTCCTTGATTCTGTTGTTGGGGTGGGATTCCTGAGGTTTAGATAAGGGGTTTGGCTGTAAAGTTTTTTTTGTTTTTCTTTTAAGATTTTAAAGTGAAGTTCCTCATGTTTTTGAGCAAATGTTTGTTTAACTTTTTGCCAAAAATTCCTTAAACTTGATTCATTGAACCTTTTTATTTAAATTAAAGACCTAATAATTCAACATGTATCCACATCCTGTTCCTGAAAAAATACGTACTGGAAAGGGTTTTATAATAAGTTTGTAACTGATAATAAAACCGACCTCATTTTTTCATAGATTGGTTCTTGCTACTTCTTTACAGTAATTGTTGATATGGGGGTTTCCTAAAATGGTGGTACCCCCAAATCATCCATTGTGATAGGGTTTTCCATTATAAACCATCCATTTTGGGATACCACTATTTTTGGAAACACCCATATGTTCACATCCTAAAAGAGTGATAAGCATGCTGCCCCGGTGCCACCCTCATTGAGGCGGTGACCCTGATACATTACTGGGAACATGAGATGTCCTAACCCAGGAATTGAACCTCCGAGGTTACTATCTATGACAATCAGACACAACCTCTTAGAATTGAAATTTCATCGCAAAGCCATCTCATAAGATGGAAAAATAGATGTCTAGGTATATACCTAAATATCTAGGTGACATACAGGAAAAACGTGTCCAGTCCGCCAAGATAGCAACGGAAAATCAACTTTATTGTCCAACAGGAAAGGCATCTACTACAAGACACATTGGTGAAGTTCCTCAGCTTTTTGAGATTTTCCAACTAGTTACCAAAAAATCCCAGCCAACCGCGCTTTTTCTGTTCATTTAGGCTGCCCAAAAGTCCTAGTTTTCTTCCATCACTGAGGGTGCTTAGCTGTGCGTGTGTGTATCTCCTTGATCGAAATTTCAGGTACCCAACTCATACCTGGTGATACTATGGCTTTAAAACAACACCAGAGATGTATCGTAAAAATAATAGGAAACAAAAACCATATTTTCAGCCATCAACAGTATGACATATGTATGACCTGTTTATTGGATTGGGTTGCTTTCCCCAAGCTTTGAACGCTTTCTGCAAAGAATCCCACCACCTTGGGGCGATGATTTTTTGCAAGCCGATTAAGCCCACTACAATGAACGAATGTCCCCTGGGGAAGACTTCGGCAGTGTTTTTTCCAAAACAGCAGCATTTCATTCATCATCATTACAAGTACCAACCCCAACAACGCACTCTTACTGCGAATGGATATTCCTCAAAATTAACACATATTTGCATTGTTTGATCCCTCCAAAATGAGTAATTTAACTTATCTGATCACTGTACTATTGGAAGCCCTCAAAAGGTTGAACAGGCCGTGGCTGACAATGGCAGTACCCAACCGCCTTGGGCGACGAAGGACTAAATGGTCTTCCCGTCGACTCTGCTGATACCACACCTGAGAAAAAGAAACAAAACTCTTAGCTGACATTCCATGAACTACTGATTGGTTCATAGGGATTCTTTATAATGGCTTTTGAAATTTAAATCCCTATGTAAATAACCATATGGACTATATATCTATATAAATAACCATATTATCTATATCTATAATTATATAATTGGATAGTATAATCCGCTATAAATTGCAAACAACCAAGGTTTTGGTCAGAACAATACCTGGTCACAGATCTGAAATCCCGATGCACAGATTCGTCAATGACTGGATCATGAAACCCCAAGGGAAAAAAAGGGGTGAAAATAAAAGATCGGGGTGAAGTTTCAACAGCGATAGTAGTACTTTCTTGAGGTGACAAACAACCCCAAGCCATTTTTGTTGGTGCTAGATGACAAGCGCCCCTCACCAGAAGAGAACCAGCCCCATGGAATAATTGGGGAATAGTTATGGAATTATGAACAATTGATAAATCATAAATCTAGAGGTTGGTACTACGACTGAACACAGGGGAACATTGGTTGATGATTAGGCTATAAAAACTGTATTCCATACTCCCCCACCTTGCACGGGAAGATGATCCTATTCAACACTCATCAGCAGATCCAACAACCTTTGTAGATAGGTATCTATGCATATATGATTTCATACCTATGTATATTCTATATATACATATGCAAACGACAAACCAACTCCATGAACCCCATTATCAAAGAATTCATCTGCCTGCGGTGCCATATTTAGGATGAAGAGGAGATCCAGCTATTGTGCAGTCCAATGATTTGGAGCCAGATCCCTTTTATTTGTAAACACCGGTCTTATCTATCAACGTACCTTGTATATTCAAGGGAATGGACCCTGAATTGAAAATGTTACAGGTTAAGATTTAGCTTAATAATGCTTTTCAAGCCTTTTGCATCTGCCATTATACATCCCAAAATCCTTCAGCTAAGCGTCAAAAAGGAAACCTCGGTCTTTTTGCTCGGTCAGAACAACAGTGCTTTGAAGAAGTTGACAATTTTTAGCACATAGGTTCATGTTTGTTTCATAGATATATATATATATATGTATACAATATATATATATATCATTATCATTATTAAATCATTATATAATATTATATATATAATATGATGTCACATATTGAACAATATGCGCGCTTACAGCCCATGTATCCTCAGCACCTAACCTTCAAATCTCATTACTGCCTCTCTTTTCAAATATCGCATCCTATCAGGTCTGGCAAAGCCGAGAGAAATATAAACAGTCTGGCATCAGGAGCAATGTATGATTTCTGGCCAGCTATGTTTAGAGTAGTAAACTCACATGCTCCATGCATTGAATATTTACCTACATTTGGCTTAAATTTATGGTCAATGTATAGGCAAACATTCCGTACATGGATCATCTCCAAAAGGACAGAGTGAATCTTATTTGAACGTCACCCAACCTGCCAACAAAAACACGGCTGGTGTCCCTTCTTCATCGGTTCCGCAGTCAGATTGTTTTTCTTGTTACCTGCATCCCCTATTTCCCCAAATCAACATACATCCCACACTGAAACAAAGTCTCCGTATGAAGACGAACTCATCAGCTAGGAAACATGGTTTTGCAACACATTTCCATCAATTCCACCCTTCAAACTAATCTCAGCTTAAATCATGTCCAATTTACAGGGTAAACCAAAAAATACATCAAGGTAGATAATTCAACCAACAAAAAAAACACTGCCATGAATCAATGAAACATTTTCGAACTGTCAAACCTGACATCTGCCATACCCAAAGGATCCATGTATGGTATATTTCCGTTCATTTACCTACATTTACCACACAAATCAACTAACTACATAAATGTATATATATATATATAGATAGATGGTAAATATGCCATCTCTCCCATGGATCCTCTGAAAAACCCCACGACTCTTCAACTTCAAGGCCTTTCCAAGGTACTCCGATCTTTCCGATTCCCAGCTGTCTTGAGGCGTCGCCGCTTTCCCAGAGCCCCGCGCATACAGGTAGCCGCACAAATAGCCGGCGCCTTTTGTTTGGGGGGGGAAACCTTTCTTTGGGGTGACGGTCCGGTGACGGTGGCGTTGTTTTTTTTTGAATTCCCGAAGCCCCTTATTGCAGGGTAAAGCAGCTTGCAGAGTTTATCCCCCCAAAAAAACGATGTGAAACAGATGAGTTGAAGGGATTCGCAAATACATTCATGCCAACTCAATATAACATCCAGCATCAGGTGGTCGATTCATACAGGTAAATACTCATCTAGATGACAAGAGTCAACCCAGGCAATCTTCCAGCTCAAATTCGTTCTTTGGGATACAGTATCCTCTACCAGGATGTCGGAAACACTTAGCCTATCAATGGTTTCCAAGCGGGTTCTATAACTGCTGTATGTCTAGGCGTTCTGGAGGACCAACTTACAATTTGCCAAGTTTGTGACGAATCCTGCACAAATTGATGTGGGAAAAATCGCATGAGTTACAATGCTTTAGCCATGCCAATTGGAAAAAAAATGTTGGTCAACGGCAGTACTAGTAGAGTAGTACTAGTAGTACTAGTAGTAGTAGTAGTAGTAGTAGTAGTAGTAGTAGTCGTAGTAGTAGTCGTAGTAGTAGTAGTAGTAGTAGAAGTAGTAGTAGTAGTAGAAGTAGTAGTAGTAGTAGTAGAAGTAGAAGTAGAAGTAGAAGTAGAAGTAGTAGTGGTAGTGGTAGTGGTAGTAGTAGTAGTAGTAGTAGTAGTAGTAGTAGTAGTAGTGGTAGTAGTGGTAGAAGTGGTAGAAGTGGTAGAAGTGGTCGTAGTGGTCGTGGTGGTAGTAGTGGTGGTAGTGGTGGTAGTGGTGGCAGTGGTGGTAGTGGTGGCAGTGGTGGCAGTGGTGGCAGTGGTGGCAGTGGTGGCAGTGGTAGTAGTGGTAGCAGTGGTAGCAGTGGTAGCAGTGGTAGCAGTGGTAGCAGTGGTAGCAGTGGTAGCAGCAGCAGCAGCAGCAGCAGCAGCAGCAGCAGCAGCAGCAGCAGCAGCAGCAGCAGCAGCAGCAGCAGCAGCAGCAGCAGTAGTAGTAGTAGTAGTAGTAGTAGGAGAAGTAGTAGAACTAGTAGAACTAGTAGTGGTAGTGGTAGTGGTAGTGGTTGTTGCTGTTGCTGTTGCTGTTGCTGTTGCTGCTGGTGGTGTTGTTGTTGTTGTTGTTGCGACTCTGGGATCTATCTCACAAACGTATTGGCATCTGGGTCAAATGGCCAAAGGAAAAGTTTCTTTGGTTTAGTTCATTTCGAAAGCACATGCCAACTATTTGAGATCCACGTTTCACAACCTTGTTCACGTTGTGACCAAGTTAGAGCCTTTTAAAACACTATGGTCACAAACAAAAATGTTCGTCCATCAAAGGCAAACTGTTTTGCTTCATTTCTATAAAAAAGCTGGGTGGTTTGAGCCCAATTGAAAAACATGAGTCAAATCGGATCATGTCGCCCCAGATAGGGGTAAAATAGAAAAATACCCTCCCTGAAACTAACATAGCCCCTGAAAATAGGCCATCCCAAAAGGAAACTAGTATTCCAACCATCCATCCTATGTTAGTTTCAGGGAGGGTACGTGAAATCACCTGTCTTTTTCTACAACTTAATCTCAGGCGCTACAGGCAGTGCAACCAGCCAGCGCAGCAATGGCAATGCCGCTAAGGATCCAAATGATGATCCTAAGTCCACCGAAACGCTTCTCCGTTTGATCAAATGGAAATCTCGCTAGTTTTCAACGTGAAGCCTTTTTTTGGGAGACACACTGAGACACATACGTCTCCATGAAACACATGTTTGCTAGGATCATCAAATCTTGAAGTACGTCATAAACCTGAATTCAGAGTCCTACACATTTGGTCCTGTGAAATCATTACTGTATGTATAAATGGCCCAGAACTGGCCACAGTTTACATGATGATTCACACAGCAGGATCACTTGTGAACTTCAGCTTTTCTCCACAGCTGTGGGGCACCGAACATGCTCAAATAGTTCAGAGTGAAGTTTGGACGGAAACAAAAAACTCAAATCTCTTGAGCAACTTCGAAGATGTGTTCTAGTTTCCAATATTCACCCTGCATACGGCACTTTCCTTACCTGGCTCGTCATTTCTCCCAAAAAAAATCAGGGTTCATGAGTCAACTATCTGGCCTCTCCAGAACTATTTCCAAATCCCTAATTAAAGAAATCTTGGGATCATGCAAGAAAATCAGGTGGATCGGCAAAGGTCACACACACTTGTGATAACTATTTAATAGTCTTAGATTTAAACATATATAATTCCCTATACAAAACCCATCGCGCTCGAAGTTAGGGGTTTTCAGTTGTTTTTCCTGCCACAACTACAGGAGTTGGATTCCGTATTCCGCATTGCCAGCATCAGTTTTTTGAGGGATTTTACCTGGTTTTGGCAATTACCATAGCCATCCCCAAGGAGCTCCCCAAGGTCACGACCGGAAAAGGACAGCGGTTACATTCCCAAGGACAGACTATGTAAGGTGAGGAAGGCCATTCGTCCAGGACTATGGAGGTGACCACAGGTCCTTTGTTTGAAAAAAACAATCAAAATCCATTGGATCCATGAGTGGTATATTTACCTGCATGAATGCTTCATTTTTATGGTACATGTCAATGTAGGTATATATATATACATACATGGATCCTATGGGAAATATTTCCAATCCGATCATCATTCCATCCAACCGTCGCATCCGTTTCTTTTTGCGCCCAAGTGTCTGAGATGCTTCCAACAGCACGGTTGGATCCTGAAAAAAACGACAACAAAGGTGACGTGTTGAGAAACACCGGAAGTTCTTAGTTGAGATACCTCCAAAACCCCGTGGCTTTGGGTATGAATCAAAAAACCCACTGCCAATACTAGAAGAATTGATTATTCTGGATATGTTAATATTTAGGAAATTGGACTCAAGGGAGGATACAGTTACAGCCTTACGGCCTGCCTGATGCCGAGGCTACCTCCTACGACACGAACATTTTGCCCAAACACCAGTGCTTTAACAAGATTTCTAATATATAATAGTATGTCAAAGACTGATTTTTGTTCAAAACAAAAATGGCATACTTAGAGAATGACATAGAACAACATGTTTTGAAATAACATGTCAGTAGATATTCTACGTAGCAACTATGCGGACATGTTGCGTCAATTCAAGCAGGAGGTACTGGGATCTATCCACCGCATGGGTTGTGGACAGCTTTGGATTTTTTGGCAAAAACAAAAACTTAGGTACACCCCCTGAAAGTAACATAGCACCCGAAAATGGGTCATCCCAAAAGGCAATATCATTTTCCAACCATTCAGTTTCAGGTGCGAACTGTTAGTTTTCGGTGGTGTAAACAGCTGGGATTCTACACATCACCCTCCAGCAAAGTGAAATTAAGTACCTAAACCATGACCATCACCCCCTTTTCCAATAAGCAAAAAACAACGTACAAATGCATCCAAAGGATCAAACAAGTACCGTCTTTATTCAAATGCATCACTTGCTTTCATCGTCTTTATTCAAACAAACAGTCCACTCATAGGTAGCCTAAACAAATTAATTTACTCCACAAACAAAAAAACACCGGAAACGCGATGAAAAACACACCTCAAACTAGTTGGTGGTTTCAACCCATTTGAAAAGCATTTGTCAAAATGGATCATTTCCGCAAATATAGAGGTTTAAAAACAAGTGTTTGAAACTGCCACCTAGTAAACCTTCCAAAAAAATCGGACTCCTGGTTGGAAGCATCAGAACCTTCCGAACTTTGAACACGCGGCACTTCCAACATCTGGATGGACGTCACCTTTGTTGAAAGGCCGCGGGGGACTTGTTGGATTGGATCTTAAGGGAGTGAAAATGTCAAGGGGGATTCCCAGCGTAAGATCAAACCAAAGTCTTCACTTCAATGTATATAATCATCAAACTAAACACTCCTATGGTCCCTGGTTCTGACTTTTTGCCTGGGATTCTGTTGGGAAATGTTTTGTCAATGTCAACTCTTAAATAAACAATGACATTTCTTTGTGAAATACGTTGGATTTTATCTCTCAAACAATGGCTATAAATACTGTTGCTATAGTTGGAATGGTTGTAAAACATACAGCACACACTAAATATGGTGAGGGCCACCAATGCCAAAAGGCCCTCGCTGTCGCACGGAGAAAAATAACAACTACATACTAGGGCTGTCAAGAAAATCTCTCATGTTGACAGCCAAAAAAAATTGGTGTCAATTGCTCATTTGCTGGTTCGTAGGGAAAATGGCCATCTTGGTTGCTCATTTGCTCATCACTAAGATTCACTAAAATTGAACATGTATGTAAGCTAAGCAGCCATCCATCCAACACAACTCAGCACCTTTTCCATATCTTTTTCCCCAACTTTCCTCACATGTTTCACCCAACTCACAGGTGAGTATATTGACTTAACCCCATGTAGCTGCATCAACGTACACAACATGGCACCACGTTGAAACGTTTCTTGAACAGATTTGTTTTCCAACAACACGTATACCCCAAAAGAAATGGGTAGCATATTCAGATCAAGGGGGATCTTTTGTTTCATCATTTTTTTTCGATAGAAAGAATTGATTTAATGGATTTCTGTCCTGATGGGGTCTTTGTCTTACCTTCCCGCCCAAGGATGCAATGGTGACAAATAAAGGTTTAGGTTTGGATCCCCCATCCTGGTGGTAACTGTTACTGGGTGAGGGTGGTAGATCCAAGGTTTAAAAAAAAACAACCAATACGCCCCGCTTAGAAAAAAAACAACAACAACCAAGGAACATTGAGACCCTCCTGCTGCAAGGACTCGGAAAATCTCTCAGAGACATCCTGAGGATGGAAAATGGCTGCCAAAATTGTCCCGCCAGAAACAACAACAACAACAACAACAACAACAACAACAACAACAACAACAACAACAAATACACTACGGTAAACTAATATAGGATTGGAACATAAACCCTCTGAAGATGTATTTCCTATTGAACATGGGCATGTTCCATTTTTTTGTTTATTAACAGAGTGTACCTATATTACTAGACCCTCCAAAGGTCTCCGTTATTCTGGCCCTATGGTCTGTTTTGGCCGCTTGAAAAAGGGGCCTAACAAATCATCTTCCCCTGGAAGATTGAGGTAGATATTGTGTGACCAATATGATATCAGTGCATGAGCAATTGGTGGATCTAAGCGTATATCACCACCATAGAATTCTACATATCCTCCTTATTGAGGCCCATATCCCTCCGAACTACGTAACTACGTGTCACGTGACCTGCATAGCTAAAGGACGGTAGCCAACAGGAAGTACAGGGCTTATGCACTAGATATCACTCATAAAAGGGGTGTTATTGGAGGGGTACTGGAAAGATGGTAGTTTTTGGCCATGACTACCAGGATTCACATAAAGTGATACCACCTTCATCGATTCTTAGAGAACTTAAAACCTAACCAGTGATCATTATATGACACCAACCTAAACAATGCACTATTATCTGCGGGAAATCTCTCGAAATTACCATACATTTCCATTGCTTGATCCCCCCAAAACGAGAAAATCTTAATGAACCCCTGCTAACTCCATCCAAAACCAAGCTCCACCTGGTTTCTCCAATTCCATGTGAAAAGATGTTGTCTCCTTTAAGGGAAACATCATCTTCGCACAATTTCCCTGGTCCAACGACAAGTTCAAAGGTGATATCTTCTTCTACAAGAGGGCACATCTTTGAAATCTTACCATGAAGCTCCTTACGAAAACGAGCATTTACCAATTTCCGCTAATGTCAAATTTCAAGAGGGGTCCAGTGTTTTTGTGGCACTCATTGGCAAACCTGCATGAATGTCAATTTCCATGCTTTTAGTTTGGGAAAAGTTTCCTTTTTGCAGCAACTCATCCACTTTCTCTTGGGCTTGCCCAATCATGTGAAAGACCCACAAACTATACTGCAGTTGAAACTATCTGAGTTTGATTACAGTGTCCTTTGTAATTATCCTGTATTGCGAAGAATGCCGTGATGATTTCTTGTGTGTCCATTAATATACGCCATCTTCCTGGTCCAAAATACAACGCTCCCAAAAACTAGCAGCTTGCACCTGAAAATAGGCTTGGCCCCAAAAGGAAAAAACTCGTCTTTCCAACCATCCATTTGCAGGTGTAAACTATTAGTTTCAGGGAGAGTATCAACCCTAAGAACATGGGATCTCAAGTCACTGGTGGTTTGGAGATCCAATTCCGAACCCTGCGAAAAACAGAGTCAAACCTGTCCTTTTTGGAGGGTCCAAACCATGATTAGTAGGGTGGTTGAAATGATCCTTTTATTATGACCCATACCATCCATGTATGGTAGATTTACCTTCATTTACCATAAAAGATATAAAAGTCAAGGGAAGTTTTCCTTCAAATGTCAAATCCCTTCGCTACGGACAAGTTGCGCTCGTCGGATCGGACAAGGTGGTCACTTTGGAAAGCACCTCTGTCCTCGGCAACCGTTGGAGACGATATGCAGGTATGAAATTCACCTTAGGTTCCCTGCTAAAAGGTTAACCTTTTAGTGAGCTACGTTTAAAACCCAACCAAACTTTCAGGGGCTAAGGGTATATAGGACGATCCCAAAGATTTTCCAAGTAACACATGGCTAATGATTCAAAGATCCTAGAAATGGCATCAATTTTGTAACTTTTTCAAAGAGATGTGGTAATCGAGTCATCCACAATATTATTTGGTCAGCTCACATGTGATAGTCGCCAACCCCGTAGGTCATAGGATATCGCAGCCATTCTGCTGCAGGCATGTGTCTATGAACAGTAGTACTACACATATGTATTCATATACATCTACATAAAGATTAGTCTATATATAGATTAATTCCTACATACCAACATATAATCATAGAATATCGTAGATATATAACTTATGACCAATCAAGATCTGATATAACTTGAATCTTATAACCACAAGATCTGATAAATGCTATTGGTATCAGTGGATTTCCCTCACCGCCTACCTTCAAAAGCTACAACAACACCATGGAGGGAACTCAGGAAGTCAGAATGCATCCCTACTAAAACTTGAAAACTAATCAATCTAATCAGCTACACAACCTAGCAAGGATATGTGAAGATCATCACCATGAAACACAGCAAAGAATCTCATAACATCGGGCCGGGTACCAGTTTAAACAACCGTAACAACCCTGGACTGTGTCGACAGTAACATCCATCGCCAAGCTTCACTCTAGTTGTGGATGTAACCACCTCATAACCTCAGGTGAGGTATGACCGCGTCAGCTTGGAGGTTTGCGAGGAACTTACCAGGCAACAACAACAACCACAACCACAACCACAACAACAACAACAACTCAAACCCTAAAACAAAAAAACATTAAACAAATACCCTGAGTTACCAAGTAACAATAACATCACACACCATAAAACTCTAAGTATCAGTAAGTCATAACAGACAAAAGCGCAAGTCCCGGGAAACAAGGCCACCACTGTTACTCTCCGTTAAAACTAATAGCTCGCCCCTGAGAGTTGATGGCTTTCCCAAGGCCGGTTCTGAAGGACTAGTCTAGTTTTAGGGTCCAGAGTGAAAGAAAATCATACATCGTACACCTACCTAGTTAGTGGTTTTTCGCCAACCCATTTGAAAAATATGCGCAAGTCAAATTGGATCATTTCCCCAAGTAGGGGTGAAATTTGAAAATCTTTGAAACCACCAGCTAGCTACAGGTCTTCAATAATAAAAAAAATCACCGGGGAGTAGGTTGCCAGCTGCGACAGTAACAAGACTTCTTAAAAGCAAATTTCAAATGCCTGGCATAAGACATTACAGGTCTTTTTCGCCATCCAAGTAACTAACCCGCACAGTAGAAGATGTAGAAGACACCGGAGCCTCCACAGCCAACCGGCGCAGCATTTCAACCACCTCGAACGACATGAATGGGACTGCGGCATAATCTTCACCACTGCGGCATTGTATTTTTGGGAAAATATGATAGAAAACAAACATGCCAAGTCCAAAACATCCAAAAACATCCAAAGATCATCACAAGTCACTTATGCATCACCATGAGTTAGTATCACCTCTTGGTGATCTCCATCTTTACATCAATTTTCTGTTGATCTGATCATGGGAAGCGACAACTTCACAAGCCAGCATGTTTTTTAGGGTTCAAGTTGTTGATGCATCAAATCCGGTTGGACCAGTTTAAATACTCCAATATTTTCCAACATGTGTATCAGTATGTTCGTTTTAGGGGAGGGTGTGTTTCTTGAATACCCGTACGCGGGAACGATCACATAATCCTTGACAATAGGAACATCAACGACTCAAAAGTGCCCAACGGTATGGGAAAGTAACAGTTCGCCTCTGAACATAGGCCTTTTGCCCCAACAGGAAATACATCTTCCAACCATTTTTGTTACAGGGGCTGTCACTGTCAGGGATTTGTAGTTCGACAAGTGTGGCACCAGCTGCATGGCAGGGGGTCAAAGGTATAGGCCTCTGTTATCCAATGTTTTCTCCAAAAAATGCGGAGATCTGTTACAACTAGACCAAATGATAGAGCGTGGTATTGTGGCAAAATTCTTGGACCCAAACTTCAAACAGCATCTTCATATGCATGATTATGCATGGTTTGAGTCCCTTGCCATAGAGGCAGAATCAAAATGTTCCACACCAAACCCCATTAGTACTTCTTCAAATCAGCCAGCAATTTGCTAAACATTGCTCAAAACAAACCAAAAATCGAAAAATCACATAATTTATGAACAAAAAAAATGGAAACATATTATTTTCCTTGTGTTTCCTATATGTTTTTTCAGGTTTCGGGTACTTGGCTGTTCCTTTCAACTCGGGTACCCAACGGTTGATGATCAGTTCCTTTCAACTGGTGGATCTCAACTGGTGAGATCATCCATGACCCATGACGCATAAATGGAACTGGTACGTATATTTACCTACATGAAAACCCGAAAAAAATCAACCATTAAAGGTAATGTATAATATACCATGCATGTATGGTATGGGATATAAAATCATGGTTGAATCACAAAAGCGATTTCAACCCAACAAAAACGCACCCAAAAAACGTGTTTAAACACACAAAAAACACACACACACACCTTTATTTCCCGTGCCTCTTCATTTTCCCTGCAAATGTCCATTCAAAATACACCCCAAAAAAACTGCAACACCCCCAAAATTGATGGCTGATGGTTTGGGGCCTTTTTCAAACTGTTCCAGCCGCTCGTTGACTCGGTGTGCGTGTATCCAACCAACGGTAACCACTTGGAGGATCACCCCAGGATTTGTAAGTAGTTAGTAACTAACCCCTATTTACAGGCGCCATAAAAAGAGCCATTAAAAATGCCATTTGGGAATTTGAATAACGGGAATCACCCCAGTTCGAGGACTTACAAATCACCATTAACCATATGGGTTTTTCCAAAAATAGGGGGAAACCCCCAAAATGGATGGTGAAAATCATGGTTTAAACCCTACTAATTATATAAAAATGGATGATTTGGAGGTAAAACCCACTATTTTCGGGAAACATCCATATATCACCAGCCAGTCCCGGGGAGCCCTCCACCTCCAGGCTCCAAGCACCCCCTCCCTTGCGCCAAGGCGCCACGTTGCGCAGCCTGGACGAATCAACTTGGAAAGCCAACGCCAAGGCTTCGGTCACCAACGGTACCAAGTCATCCGTCTGCCTTGTCGGAAGAAAAACCGATGTGGGGTTCGGGGTGTCCAACAATGGGGTAAGAAGCTGAAGGTAAGGAAGGGAAAAAAAAATCAGGTTGAGTTGTTGAGTTGATTTTTTTTTTGGGGGGGGGAAAGGTTTGTGGTTTAGGAGTTTCGGATCGTCAAGGACTAGGACATATATATGGCTTTGAATTCGAATGTTTGGGTGGTTTTTTGCACGTGTTTTTTTCAGTTCCTTGTTGAACGGATGTGAAAAAAAACACATGGGAAATTTCATGATTGGAAGGATTTTTGTTGGTAAAACGCCTCGATGGAAACACCGGGTTGAAACAAAACAGCTAAACCATCCATGGATTTTGTAGGTCAAAGAAACCAATGTGGACAGGTGGAATTGAAAGGACAAATATGTGAAAAAAACAATCTGATTCTCAAAATAAGTGATTGTATGTGATTGTTTTGTGTGAGTGCCATGCGCATGTCCAACATCGTTTCCCAACTTTGGAACTGAAGAAAACAAAGGCAAACCTCATCACACTTAAAAACACCTTCCACATGCTGCCCAGATCGATCCCCACCTGTCGATCTGGAGCTGCAAACGACAGGAGGCTTTAATCATCACCTAAAAGAAACAACAAAAAAACACGACCACCAAGTGATTCAATGCGTGACCTTTTGATCTCCTATTTGGAGGTCACCTGTACAGCCTTTCAAAGGGTCACTTAACTTTCCTTAAAAGGTCACAAAGAATTGCCAGGGGCATGACGTTTGAGTTTTGTGATCTTTCTTTTTGCAGTGATAGAGAGGGTGTAGTTAAAACTGTACTTGATAGGATTCCCGAGCCCAAAAATGTAACAATGCTGGTGATGACTGGAATCCTGGATGGGGGTGTAGATCCAAAGTATAGTGAATATGTAGTATGTTTATATCATAGCAATGTATATTCAGATGAACGTTGCTGGAGGCTCCACCACAACCAGAAACTACTGGGAGTTTGGTTTCACCACCCAACTTCAAAGGGACGAACCAATCTGAACACCCAGTTCTCCCCTGCGGTACTGAAAAAGCAGTAGAGTGAAGTATAGGAACACTTCAAGTGCACACAAATAAATGGCAGCATTTGAAGATGGACTTTATAAGAAATAATGTTTTTTTTTCCGGGGGGGGGGGGGCGAGCTCCACCCTGAAGTGGAAGTGCGTGTAATTTTTCAAGCAACAGATCAATGATTTTTTAAAAAACACTTGAAGATCATTGGGGCCCGGGGTCCAACCAGGTGATAGGCACCCTGGTGGTTTTCCCCCCCATCTTTCTGGCTTCTCAACCTTCCACGTTGCGACGTTGCATCCATTTTATGGGTGAAGATGTTCATCATGATTTCACGATCTTTGAAACCAACAATTTCTACATTCCGTAAAACTAACGCTAACACCCTTGCAAGAATGGTGGTTGGGAGATTGAAATGTTCAAAGGGCAAACTGTCAGGTCTTTAGGGATGGTATACCAACTATTAGAAATTCAACAACCCATCCATTCCCGCAATCATCGGATGCCTCAAGGGCCGAGGTTGTTTCACTCAATGTTGACGTCGCCGCATCCAAAGCCTTTGAAGCAGTGGAATGGAAGATAAGTTCAACCAGAACTGCCAGAACTTTCGAACAATGACAACGGCCGCAAACAATTTCATCATTTTGTTTAAACATCATATGTTTATTGCAGTTCAGTGTTGTTTTTTGTCAGTGTTGACAATCCACGAACTCCAGAAACAGCACTTACTGTATATAGAAAATGTAGTGTCAACCGTAGTATATGCATTTTTGTGACACAATGCGACAACACATGTGTATCGGCAATACTTGCAAACATACGCGCAAAAAAGGAGAATGCTTGCCTTCTGGCTGAGCAATCTTGCTACTAGAGTTCTGTGTCTGGATTTGCTTATATTCTTAAAACAGGTTGAAAATATTCCCAAAATGGTGATTTAATGATGACTTGCCATGGTAAAACACAGATAACACACGGCCTTAAAACTACCCCAAGCCAATCCATGCTTGCGTCTGCTATGCCTTGTGCTAAAACATAGAGCTTTGTCCGAGACTCCGAGTAATGGTCTTGAAAAGGGTGCAAACATTTGGGCCCCCACAAAAAAACCTCTCACTTTCCACTAGACTCATCGTTTAAGAGGGATCCTTATAATGGCTTATTGTAATCCCTATAAACTTGGGTAGTACAATCCCCTTTATACAGTGAATAACCAGGATTTGTTCATTGCTCATTTGGATAAAACCCAAACTACATCTACATGCGCAAGTGCTTAACGGAGCAAAACAAGAATCAAACCTGTCATACCATAAGCCAAACCCTTTGATTCTATGTTCAATCTGCTCCATTCCCCAAAGGATCCATGTGTGGTAGTATACTTATCTACATTTACCATAATAAAAAACAACCAAATGTAGGTAAATATATCATACGTGGATGCTAGCGTTTCATGTTTGTCATGTTTGTCAGGAAATTCTTCAAACTGTTTTTTTGTCTGGGCAGATGTCAAGACCCAAGTATTCTTCAATTCAAGAGGCATTTGCAAAACTGCTCGAAGTTGATAGCGTTGAAGCCAATGTGATGGTCGTCCCGTCAGTTTCAAATTCGCCAGTAGTGCTTTGCAACGTTAAAGATGTCGTCAAAGACGTGACAGTCACATCCTCGAATCGTCCAGTTCCAACTGTTGGAGTCGTGTCCATCTCCGTGGTGCTCAATGAAGTACTCTCCAACAAAGTCTCCGAGTGATCACTGGAATTCTGAAAGGTTGAAGTTGAGATTCTGCTTGTCGTAGAGGTTGTGTCATCTGATGATTCATTTCTACTTGTGGTGATTACATTGCTGTCAACTGAAGTGCTGGTGATGCTGCCGCTGCTTGCGGCGCCAGCATCTTCACTAGCATTTGTAAGGTTGGCCTTAGTAGTAGACGAATCATCCGGGACGGTGACTGTCGACGTAGTCATGTTGTCATCACTTGTATTTTTTGTAGTTGTGGTTGTACTGGTAGTAGTAGTTGTAGTGGGTGTGGTGCTTGTAGTTGCAGTGGTGCTAGTGGTGTCATCACTTGCAATTGTGGTAGCTGTTGTTGCAGCATCCTCGGTGGTGGCTACTGAGTCGCTGGCAGTGGAAGATGTGATTGTTCTGCTTGTGCTGGTGGAAGTTATCGTCATCGTTGTGCCTGGGTCCATGTTTGTATCCATGGTCGTTGTGACTGACTTTGTAGTGCTTGCAATTACATCAATAGTTTTCAAGGTTGAAGTTGTGATCGTTCTTGTGGTGGAAACTGTGCTGCTTGTAGCTGTGGTGAATGTCTTGCTGGTGGAAACTGTGCTGCTTGTAGCTGTGGTGAATGTCTTGCTGGTGGTGAGTGTAGACGTTGCACTGGTGGCTGTCGTAGTACTTGTGGCTATGTACCTTAGCGCCGGGACCAAGACGAGCAGCTCACGACGGCTGCAAGGAGTTTCAACCGTATGGATGTTCTGCAAGCATCAGCAACATGACAGTCACAATTTGCATGCTACGCTGACAACTGATCAAATATATTCAAATATGTATATGTAAATATAGATACACATCCTTTCAGTACAAAACAGGAAATCTAAAGCTTCTGCATTCCTCAATTTCCATATGACTATGAAAAGCAGAGAAAAGGAACAAACCTACTTCCTAGTACGACTTTATCCGGGTGATGTTTGTGAGAATTCCTTTTTTGCAGCAACCAAGTGGGTTAATCTAACACCTTCAGTCATCTAAAAATTCTCTACGCATAGACTTTTGGTTTTTCATGCTCACAAAGGACGACATGGTATCCTATGAAACTATACTGCTGAACAAACGAGTACTTCCAACCGTTTCGACCGATAGACATTCTCACAGTCACATGACCACCCTTTCGTTCCTTCCCTCTCTTTCGACCCCATCGCTTCATATTCAAAGTGCCAGTTGTCCCCAGACCAAGAGTAGCTGCAGCTCACAGTGAGATCTGGACGAGCCCATTCGCTGGCTTCTCGGGAGAAAAAGTTCACATTTTCATCACTGTTTGCTGCAACCTTGACAAGGAAGCGAATTCACCCACAAACATAAACAAACGTACCCTCCTGTAAACTAACATAGCACCTTGAAAATGGATGCTTGGAATACTATATAGTTTCCTTCTGGTATGGTGAATTTTCAGGGGTGAACTCTTAAACTTGCGGGGGGGAGTATAGAAACATGAGATGCACAATTCCTAAACCCAGAGTTGTTGTTTTGGGTGAATGGATGTCTACAGTCTTGGTGCTTAGGAAACCATTGTTTGTACACCTATGAGTGTATATTATTAATGGTGGGTCAAAAGATTCAATCTTGCTACCCACCGGGGATGTCAACAAAAACAAGTAAAAACACTCCAAATTTGAAACCAATTGGTTCACCTGAAAATGATAATGTTTCCGTGTTTCCAAGATTGTAACTGTAACCTCCTCTTTTTGAGGGGCTGATTTTCAGGTGATGCCATGTTAAACTTAAGGCACGTGTAATAAGGTGCGGTTATGGGGATTGGACTGGAGCCCAGGGTGGTGTAAAACGATGCTGTGGTTTAGAGGAAGTGGAAGACGTTCAAAGAGCTCCTTGCATTGCAAGTGCTAATGTTGAAAAAAACCAGTCTAATATGAATCCATATGAATCGGTCGTGGAATCTCTTAGATTGTATGTACTTATGATTTATAATAATCGAATGTACATAGTATATACTATATACAATACCTCATCGCTTGCATTCGACACACCAAACAACGTTGCAGTCCCAATGTGGCAAATATATAAAATGTAATGTCAGTATTTTCAAAAAAAATACTGTGGCAACTGGCATCCTGCACCCACACAAAATGTCTGACCTTCAGCCCTTTGTAGCACCAAGCAACTGTATCATCTGGTTGTATCCAAATGGACAAAGGGGAATTCACACTCCACCAATCAGTCCTCAGGAAACGCAAATGTCTGAACATCCACATTGATGATTTCAAAAATCTCATTGGAACATATTAGAACACTAACTTTCTCCAAATTTGACAGGATCCATGTATGGTATGTAATATGTATATTTACCTCTATTTTTTTCGTTGATTTTCAATAGTGTAAATCTCATCATCATAGGTAAATATACCGTTCGTCCCATGGATGCCCAGCTGGAAAGGCGAATGATGGCTCAACTCCACCAGCCTGCAGAGGGTGGATTTTCCGTCCACCAGTTGAGAGATGTACCAGTTTTCCCCATGGGATGTGTTATAACCAATAAATCTGGCCAAATTATAATATTTCACCAACCTAGATTTCCCTGAAATAAGGGGACTGCCCTTACTAAACCACCATTTGGGGTGAAAACTCGCGTGAGGTCGCTATAATTTGACCAGAATAAATGGACCTAACGGGGATAACAACTTTCTATCTTAATTAAACACTATGGATTTTGTTTGAAAAATAATCATGGATGTGTTTTCAACCTATTGACTTAGTCTTGCTTGAGCCGAACACTTCTATTAAGTAAATAGTAGATTCGTATAGCACCCATCCTGAAACATTTCGAGAAAAAAAACATGGGACATTTTAGTGCTCGTTTTCCACCAAAGGCCCATTTTTTCCAGTTTGTTGCTTGCTGCGCCCGCCGTTTTTCCTTCAAGTCACACTGTCAAGGACACCTGTTGATTGGTCTCTGCAGATGTCACCGTCAACGTTCGGCGATTCAAAGGATCATAACTGGGAAAGCTACCTCGGTGGAAAGGTGGCGCTTCTTGTTGCTGTCATCTACTGGTTGCTGCCACAAGGCCCCGGATCCTGTTGAGCAATGAGGTTATATATAACTCCTATAAGTAGGGCAAAAACCTGAGCTATACCCATGTATAACAGTCATTCATAGGGGTTATATATAACATTTATCATGTTTCAAAACTTGAACTTTAAACACCCAGCAAATCATTGGATTTTTTTCTGCCATAGATCCATGGGACTGGGATATTTACCTATATGAATGGTTCACTTTTATTGGAAGTGTAGGTACATATACCGACCATACATGGATCCTATGGGTTTATACAGTTGCTTCAAATAACATCGAATAACGGGATCCCTGAATTCTTGATTACTTTCTTTGAGAATCCAGAAAAAAAAACACTTGCGATGCAAAATCCCTCTTACCATTCGAAGCCACTTTACCTTCATTTGTAGTGGTTATGACCCATATGTTTAGGGATTAAAACCTTCATTGTTCATGGGTTTTAGTGCCCAAGAGTAGGATATAAACGTGGGATCCCCAAACCTGAACATGTGGGCGGTTGTGATTGGAATCCTGGGTTGTGATTGGAATCCTGGGTCTGGCCCTGGCAACATCCCAGATCAACCAAAACTATCTCTACAAGTCACAACCAACTACATTTACCTTTTTAAAATATCATATGCAAACAACAACAACAACAACAACAACAACAACAACAACAACAACAACAACAACAACAACATTAACAAAATACCCATCAACAATAGCTCCCCCAACGATAACAAAAATCCGTTGTTTAATTTCTTTGTTGGCTTCCGTTTTTTTCTGGGAGTTGGGGAGGTATGGATGCACATGATTTGTGCTGCGCTGTGGCACTCCAAGTGGTTGTAAGTTCCGACCAACTATTGTCGCTCACTGGTCCATAGGCCAGCCTCGTGATTGTTCACTGAAAGAGTGTGTGACAGGTCTGGCATTCGTCATGTTTTTTTTTCTTAGGTTTTCTTTTTCCTGTTGGGTGCAAGTAAAATATATACTCTAAAACAAAAACACTTTGGAATCTTGAAAACTTAGTCAATTTTTGGGATGGTCAAATTGGGATAGGGAAGTTTATCATAAAACCGAGGGTCTTCGGTATGTAAACACCTCTGGGTGGGTGGCTTTGCCATTTTGTTGCTATACGGCCTGGAATCAAGAAAAAACAACATCAAACTCTGCAAGAGACGCGTCGCTTCCTCCTAGATTACTACTATATGGAGGCATATTCAACCAATAGGTTGACTATTTCTAGGCATATCCTCATGTATCCCTTTCATGACCGGATTTTGTAGAAGAGACTCAACCACAAACAAGAACCATCACCAAATCTGGTCCAATTAAAATATTTCACCAACCCAGATTTCCCTGAAATAAGACATTTCCTTACTAAACCACCATTCGGGGTGAGGTCGTGTGAGGTCGCTATAATTTGACCAGACCAAATCATTTACCAACCAAATGATGTTGGTGTTTTCGGTGAGGATGTTCAACTAGAGGTCTTGGACTTTGATGGGCTTGTTACAAACATCGAGAATTCCCCCAATAAAAACACTGGGGAACAACAAACACTTTATGTTTGAAAGAGAGTTCAAAGTGACCAAAAGGACCAAAAGGATATATTTGGTCTACATTTCCAGGGCCAAAGAAGGTTGGGTTGCCCAAAACCTAAACAAAAGTGACATGCTTTGACTGGCTGCCCTTTTGTCAGAGCAAAGTAGACCCAAATCGACAATGTTGCAAGTCCAATTGGTGATGGAATAGTATGGGAATGGGGTTTCCACTATTAAGGGTCCCTGGAATTCCCCCTGTCATCAACGTCCTCCCAAATAACCCCAGTAGAAATAGCCGGGGAGGTATTAAAGGGGTTATTTTTCGCCACCTGCTTGTCCCTTAAGAAGCTATTAAACTAAACCCTTGTTTCTGGTGGGTGGGTCAGATTTGCTGGGGGGTAGTTAGGAGTGTTATGATGACATCTGATGACAAGGAGTTGAGACTTTCAGACCAAACCCACATTGCCAAGAGACACAACAGAATCGGTGGAGATCCACTTGAGTGTCACGAGGACCGTTGCCTGGGGAAACGTCTGAAAGGGAAGATCTGGCAGCCAAATTGCAAAGAAAGAAAATGGGGGAAAACTATATATATACATATACTGTATGCATATAAAAATATATAGACATATGCTAGGCTATATGTATGTATTTTATAAATGATATAAATTTCACTGGCCATACGCAATGATATTGATTACCGTATGGAAGCATGACTTGACATGAATTAATCCTGTATATAGAAGGGCTGTTATTTTGCAACACAACATTCAGGGAATGCACAATGTGTTCCATGAAGAACAAGAACAAGAGCAACAACAAAAGCAAACACAACAACAAAGATAAAAAATAACAAGAAAAAAAACAAGAACAAGAGCAACAACAAAAACAAAAACAAGAAGAAACAATAACAAGAACAAGAACAAGAACCAATAAAAATAACAAGAACAAGAACAACAACAACAATCTGAACGAGAGAGGAAGAACCAAATTGCAAATGCAAAGTACTTTTGATGGACAAATGCCGGCGAACCAGCTGGGATGTATACTACCACCCCCTTGAAGGTAAAAGGATACAAACCTAGGAACTGGTATCAGATTGGACTTCCATGAATAGGGCAAACTCATTGATGATGATGATGATGATGATGATGATGGTGATGATGATGATGATGATGGTGATGATGATGATGATGATGATGATGATGATGATGATGATATGTGATAGTGAAAAATCACACACACACACACCCAAATTCATACAATTTCCATTAGACCATTTCGGAACCACCTGCGCATCGTTGCATTGCGAAAGGTCCAAAGTGGGGAAGCGAATCAAACCCACTTCGTTGTAGATCTTGGATCGAAACCAACGGGGCAAACATCCCCAAGCTGCATCAACTTGGAATGATATTGTTGATGGAAGAACATCCGGCTAACCAGTTGAGGTTGGTAGTTTATCCCATTATTTACAAGGCTTTATACATCCCGGGTGGTGGCTAGCCGGACAGTATTTCATAGATTCAATGAATGGAGGTGGATGTGAGGAGAACAAATGTCATTCGTTTCTCGGGAGTGTGTTTGGATCCCTTTTTGGCATTCCACCAAACGTTTCGGGGAAAAAATGGAGACATGGAAAAAGAAAATTATACTGACCAGGTGATTCAAGCCGTGACCTATTTATCCCCAAACGTTGGAGGTCACCAACAACCTTCCGAAAGGGTCACGGATCACCATCCCAAAAAGGTCACAAAGAATTGCCAGGGAATGATTTCAAACGCCGTGGGGTCCCGGAAAAAACAAAAATTAAGATTCCAGCGGGTCGGGGGGCCTGTATGCAGACTACACGGTAAGAAAATCACAACAGGAAACACCAAGAGTCATCAAAATCAGCCTGGACAATGGGAAACATAAAGGCTGGACAGTAGGCTGGACCCTCAAAGAACTGATTTGGAATGGTTTGGAATCGGTTTCCAGCTGTTAAATTTCAAAGGTGGACACTTCCATCATGCTGAATTCCATGCCCAAGTCATCTAATGTTGTACATAATTGAAAGGTCAATTGTATTAATTGTCATCAAACCAGAGCAACATCCCACAATCATTCCCGTACTACAACATATCTACAAAATATGTACCTCTTACCAACTTGTTTTTTTAATGACAAGAAAGGTACTTCAAGAGTTTGCTGCTCCAATTTTCTTGAAATGTTGTAATTGTTTCGGATCTAAGGACCATCTGGGCCATGAAAAAAACCACATCTTACTTTCCTATATACTGGTTGTTTAATAGGGATCCTTACAATGGCTTCTTATGATCCCAATGTAAGTGAGACAGAAACAAAATACGCATCAAGGCATGTTAAGCAAAACAAAAGAGGAAACATGCCAAAGGCTTCTCATACTCTGAAATATTCAAATCCTCACCAAAACTATTTCTATCCGAATCCCAAACATGTAATTCATCATAACTTTGATAGATTAAAGTTCATTACATTACATTCCCAACATCCAACATTTCCAAATTCGGCCAAAAAATCGCCCAACAACTCAGCCACTTGGCGCCACCCAAGTGACTGAATGACCATCGGGGCCAGATCCCTCTGTCCAACTGTGATACTTTGTCACCTGGGAAGAGGCGAGATCGTGTGGGACCTTGGGTGGGTGGACCCCGGGGACGGTTTCCGTTCGTTGGGGAACCGGTTCCCTCCGGTAAAAAAACGAACATAGCGGAAAATCCCATGGAAAATATGAAAATCCTCGCCTTTCCTTTCCTGGTAGAAATGAATGGATTTTTGATGGCTATGTCAGTTTACCGGAATGTAAATGGCTAGTAAATTGGTTGTACTCTACTTATAAATGGCGTTGAATTGGGGTTATAACCCACTGATCCTAACCTTTGATCCTAACTTCCTGGGACATCCAACTATGTGACCTTGTTTGCGGCCATGAGACCTCCATTTGGGGAATCGAAAGGTCACTTTGAAGAAGCTGGCATATGGGGGTTTCCTAAAATGGTGGTACCCCAAATCATACATTTTAATAGGGTTTTCAATTATAAACCATCCATTTTGCGGTACCCCAATTTAAGGAAACACCCATATACTTCTCAGGGGCACGGGGTCAGAAACGAACGCCAAAACAGGTCAAAAACGAACGCCACACATGGACCCATGGAAACGGTCAAAAACGAACGCCACACTGTCTACACACATGCTAAACATATGTCTTTCTATGTGTAACACCATGTCAAAGTATCCTTTACGGTCTAACTTGGGGGGGACTGGGGACTGGGGTGGGGACTGGGGGTTTAGGGTGGGGATTGGGTTTAAGGTTTTGGGTTTAAGGTCTTTCACATGCTAAACATACGTCGTTCTATGTCAAAAGATCCTTTAGGGTCTTACTTGGGGGGACTGGGGACTGGGGTGAGGACTGGGGGTTTAGGGTGGGGATTGGGTTTAGGGTTTTGGGTTTAAGGTCTTTCACATGCGAAACAAATGTTTTTCTATGTCAAAATATCCTTTAGGGTCTCACGGTCGGGACTGAGGGGTTTAGGGTGGGGATTGGGTTGAGGGTTTTGGGTTTGGTCTTTCACATGCTCAACATATGTCTTTCTATGTCAAAATATCCTTTAAGGTCTAACTTGGGGACTGGGGGGTTTAGGGTGGGGATTGGGTTAAGGGTTTTGGGTTTAAGGTCTTTCACATGCTACACCACACTGTGCATGGCTCATTCAGCACACCAGCCACTGACATCACCAAGTCTTAACCAAACCATGCGCACACTGTGTAGAACACCAAGAAAATTCATTCCAACCCTCACACCAACGACAGCAAATCACACTGTGCACGGCTCATTCAACACACCAGCCACTGACATCACCAAGTCCTAACCAAACCATGCGCACACTGTGTAGAACACCAAGAAAATTCATGCCAACTATCACACCAACGACAGCAAATCACACTGTGCACAGGTCACTCATCACAGCATGGAAAATTTAAGAGAAGAAGGAATCAGAACGAGATGCTGAACGAGATCGGAACGAGATCCAGGCTCTGCATCTGGCAACCTTTCCTTTTTTTCTGCCCCAACCACACACCATTGGTAAAAACACGCTGTTTCACGGCTTGCCTAAAATCTCGTGCACCCGTATCTGTTTTCTTCTAACTCTTTCTCTTCCTCTCTTCTACTCTTCTCTTCTCTGCTTTTCATCTTTCCATATTGTCGGACTTTTGGATCCTAAACTTCCTTTGAACATATATACATTTCAAAGTCTCCCGCATAGTGATTGATGACAGCACCTTGAGCCCTCACCAAACACTGCGGGCACGCAGACTCTAAGCACATCATACAACATTCAAAAAATCAGAAAATCAACAAAAACCTGACAAAACCCTGTGGGCACGCAGAATGGCACGAGTTTTGGTAGGGCGGCACGAGTTAGGGCAAGTACCTAGTACCTTTCAGCTTCATCATTTTGGACCCCACCCGCAATGCCGGTCTTCGAAATGCAACAAAAAGCAATGAAGATCTGACTTCCACACGACAACACGCACACGCTAACAAAACACCTACAACATCAGGCCACGCAGAGTCAATGAGTTGAAAAGAACTGCCTTGGTACTCCAAAATGCTGTCATTTGCAGAAGAAAAACATGTCTGACGTTCATTTTCGACCGCTTCGCGACGTTCAGTGGCGACCGCTGCACTGGTGAGGAAAAAGGGACAAATATGCTGCACCTGTCACGAAAAGTAAGCGCCGACGCAGCCCCACTGCTGTCCCTGCCAACACAAAACGATGTCCTGCATCCACAAATGCTGCCCCTACCACCAAAAAAGTGTGCAGGAAGAAGCATGTCTCCAACCACTCACGAGTTCCAAACGCTGCGCCTGCCACGCATCCTAGATTCTTGACGTTCATATTCGACCGCTTGTCGACGTTCATTTTCGACCGCTTTTCGACGTTCATTTTCGACCCCCCTCCCCTTCTCAGGGTAAAACAAACGCCACAAACCCACTGTAAAAAGCTATGGTTTTTCAGCATCAAATATCGACTTCTTCCAAGGGACAATTTCATCCACGGCCCCGACGTTGTGTCCGGGGTCGTACTTGGTCGCATAGAGATCTGCCTGAGGTGGTCTGGAGAGCTAGTGATGGTACCCTATAGGGAACTAACATATCCCACAAAAAAAGGAAAAGGAAAATAATCTTCAAATATACCTTGGGATGGGGATATGTTAGTTACCAATACCCCAATGTCCCTGATTTGGAGGTACTGTACCTTTTGCTGTTTTGGGGGAAGGGGATTCCCTTAGCAGTATCCATACTTCTTATAGATAGGTGAATACATCCACTTTAGGTACCTGGCTAATTCACACACTATGATATGATGTCGCCTTCAATCCTCATTTTGATGTCAAAACCCCTGCACCACTTTGACAGGTTGATGAGCAATGCAGATGTTTTTTTCCCAAAGTTAAAGTTCAAACACATCTGAGCTCCGAAAAAAAAAAACCTCTTACTTTCCATTATACTGGTTGGTTTATAGGGATCCTTATATTGGCTTATTAAAATCACCATAAAATTGGGTAGTTTGTCATCCCCTATACAACCTAAACAACTAGGGTTTTTTCATCACAAAATCACTGGAGCCGAACCCTTTCCCCAGCCTCCGCGCTGATGCTACTCGAGCCCTGAAACGTGTCGGCAGCAAACAACGCCGCTAACGGCGCCACGGCGCCGCGTGCCACTCGCGCCTTTTTGGAGCGAACAAAGAAACGCTGCTGGGAAAACAACCACCTGCCACACCTTCAAGAGCTGCAATGGTTCACTAAAGACAAGAGATCCCAGATTTCTATCATGTATGAATAGATTCAGATATAC
Source organism: Breviolum minutum Mf 1.05b.01 (assembly GCA_000507305.1). Lineage (NCBI taxonomy): Eukaryota > Dinophyceae > Suessiales > Symbiodiniaceae > Breviolum > Breviolum minutum. Next base: position 361,279 of record DF239026.1, read on the forward strand.
ATATTACATATTTACATAAAACTAGATCAGGGATATCTTGAGTCATCACCAACTTCTAATATATAATACCTTTACCTCTTACTCACACTGAAAAAAAAAGTTGATGTGTAAAAAACTACGGGCCAAGTTCCAGCATTCAACATGGAACCTGTGCACCCCTCCCCCAGAAATGAACGGTAGAATACCCAAAATCGTGGTCCCGGGGGGGTGGAAAGGTTCTGGCTTCAAAGATGGCAAATTTTGGGGTACCCTCCAGGGAACTAACATATCATATATCCCGCCATTGGAAAAGGAAAATCAACAAAAATCATCTTCAAAAGTACCTTTCTGGAAGGGATAATATTAGTTTCCTGAAGGGTATCTAGTCGTCCAATTTCTGAAGTGGAAAAAAGTGACCTGCACCCTTCACCAACACCAAGCCTGTGGATTCGTACCAGCTTCAGTTGCATAAACACCCCACCACTCCTGTGACATCATTGGGAGAGGTTGGTGGTCTCTAGCTATCTGATGGTTGAGCCACCCATTTTAGAAACTCAATTAGGATCATTTCCCCAAGGATAGAGGTGAACATAAAAATTGGTTTGAATTGGTTTGGAACTACCACCTGGCTAATTAGAGGCCTCCTGCGTGTTCTTGTGAGCATTGTGAACATGTCAAGCCATTGATTCTCCAATCTTCCAAAATCAACAAATGAGAACCAAAAAAGTTGAGTTCAAACACATATGGGGGGGATGATGCCTCCTATGTTCTCCACCAGAAAATCCACCCTTACCCTCCATCCATGTTTTTTGAAAAATCCTCCACCTGTTTTTTTTCAACCAAAGAGTTGAATACAAGTGGATCCCATTGAGATTTCAATTACAACAAAAAACACGCATTTAACTTAACATTACTAATTACAGTAGATGGTTTTGTCTCCAGCCATTTTGAAGACATCTCCCCCAAATTTTTGGGCTGAAAATTCCAGAAACAAACATTTGAAGTGTCACCGCCTAGATAATAGCAGTGTTAAGGGGGGGGGGGGGTAGTGGATGTTTGTTTCATCCTGTTTAATGACAGCAGAAATGGAGCTTTGAAAGGGACCAGTTTGTTTCAGCCTTTCCATATTTCCCGACCTAAAACCCTAAAACACGTTGGGATATACACACCCGGAAAACTACCATAATAAGCGCAAACCAACCATGAATGAAGATGTATCTCCTATACTAAAACTGGTGATTTTCCAGCTAGCCATGTTGTTTTTCGGGCGGATATCAAGTTTTATCATGTTTTATTAGCATGCAAGGCCCACACACCTCCCTTAGACACCTCGTTGGCATAGCCATCGGATAAGCCACCAAAGGCAGCACCACAACTGTCATGAACGCTAGGTGCGTCACACTTCCACCATTCATCCTGGATGATAAAAAACAAAGTTCCACCAGGTCTTCGGACTTAGTTGAAATTTATATAAGTCAAAAAAACAGATGTGCTGTTTGGTTCAAGGGAGGGAATTTCAACATTTCATATCTCCACCTCAACATTTCCAACATTTCCCCCGAATTCCTTCAAGTGGAACCCACTTGGAAAAGGTAGGAGTTGCCATTTGGGCTCCAAATCGAAAGAAGGAAATGCCCTATTTTTGTTGGGCTTTCCCTATCAATGATATCATGGACATCGCTGCCAGACATCAGCACCAACAGCGGTATACAGAAAGGCTGGAAAAATGGCCTTTCATTGAATTGTTCGATGGACAAGTTTTGAAACATCTTTCCAATGTTGATTTACTATGGCAGAAAGTAGACAAATACCTGAGGAGAACTAAGACAACTCAAGCAACTTCAAAACTAACATTGGTTTTTTAATTCATGCTGGCCTTGCTGAACACCCTTCCTTGGCCCCAAACACAATGCCGTGATGGATGGGGACAGGGAGTCTCCAAAGGGGATTGGTGCCATATATTGCCATTTATCACCCCTATAAGTCCATAGTACGATGCAAGTATAAAAGTGGTATTGATGGTATTGACAATTGAGGCATTTTATATGATACCTACCCCCTTACTTGCATAACCTCCTTCCTTTTTAGAATCAACCCTTGATTCCAACTTCCCTTGCGGGACATCCCGGTCCCAGACCCCCAAACCCTCCTGGAAAGCAAAGATTATGCCTGCAAGAAGGCAGGATATCTATGTGGAAGGAACGTACTGAAAATATGTCTGACTGATCTTGGTGACTCTATTTTGTTTCCAACTAGAAGGCATTTCGATCAATGTAACCCTGATTGTGTTAGTACTCATTGATTCCTTGATATACTGGATGAGAATAGAGGGTCATCACCACTCCCCAAGGGAAGTTTAGTAAAGGTCTTGATATGAAAACACGACTCACATTACCTATTTTCAAGTTGGGGTAGTCACATCATGACCAGTTATGATCATGTTCAGCCTTGCAATGCTTCCATTGTATTGATCTGCCTGGATGAAAACTCAACTTTTTCAATATCCACCACGATTAGCAAGTCTCCGGTGTGAAGGCTCTGAAAAATAAAAAGGACATTATGTGGGGATGTTTCAACAGGACAAAAAATTCTAATTGGTTATATTATCAAAATCCATCATGTCACCATGTGGAACACTTCCAGACCTATTTCACTCCGCAAAAATCCATCCAAACTCCCGCCTTTCTCCAACCCCAAATGAGGAAAAATGATGGATTTCTACCTTCAAGATCAATGTGCCTATCATCATTTCCATTCTTAAGCTAACCAGTCCAAGCAGTCAAACCAAGCATGTCCCAATCTAAGAAGGAGGGAATTAGACGTTTCTATCTTTTCTTGTGCTGATGGGTGGGAGGAAATGAACATTCGAGTTATTAATTCCGTGAAATTTTAACATAGGTACCCGAAATAGCTATATTTAAGAGAAGGTTCATTTTCCATCCACCATTTCTGGTATTGATTCGGTACATCTTGTAACGGTGTACGTAGAAATGCAATTTCCCTTTGGTGTATTTTTACCTGGACAGCGACAAACCGAAAGTAAAGATAAATTTGAAAAATCCTCTCGAAGAAAATGACCCCAGATGCTCAATGTATGGCATATTTACCTACATTTGGGTAGCTTTGGGGGCGTAAATATACCATTTGGTGAAAGTGTAGGTTAAAAAATAACCCAATTTGGTGAAACGAAATTAACCCCGCGAAAATTCCCGTGTCAAATTGAAAAGGGACCATTTTAAAAACAAAGGCAAACGTCTTCCACGCATCATTTTTGAGGACCATATGTGAGTTGCTATCGGGGGAGTAGATACAACTGATCTACATATATACAACCAATGTATCCTTAAAACTTAAACATCTTAAAACCAGCTGATTTTTATTAGCTTCAATCCCAGGTCCCAGGTCCGTAACGTTTGATTTTTCTACTTCCGGATTGAAGTCCCTTGGAGGCCGTGACGTGGAACCACCCGGTCGACGATTTCAAGGAGGAGAACCGAGTTACGTCAACCGGAAAGTGGGTAGGATTTTTTCACGCCTAATAAATGGCCTCTTATAACATGGGTAAACTGAGGTTATAAACCCTTAAAACATTTTAAAACAGTTTGAACAAATCTTTGATAATTTGATAACCACCACCTATTCCCATTTAAGCCTCTTAGAAACCAAGATATTATTCCTCATCTACCCCAACACATGTTCGACCAACAAAAACATCTATCAAATTCACCACCTCCAGCGACGACGTCTCGCCAATTTCGAAGCTCTTGGGTTAAGGATACCAAGGCATTTGTCCTCAACAAGCTTAGTGGTAAAGGTGTCTTTTTGCGCAAAATACTGTTGATGGTTCAGAAATCCGGCGATCACCAGTTGATATGGCAGATCTCCCAATATTCACAGGGTTGTACACATATATATATATATCTCAATCGTATGACACATCGCAGCCATGAAGGTATAACTTACACCAGGGTAAACGTAGATGGCACAGGTTACCATGTATTGGTTCATACATTTCATACAAGCCCCGTATTAACCTACCCTTTGGGGACAGTGCCATGTACTTTGACCATGCGGTAAAAGGAAAACTGAATCTGATATCATGAGTGATTGATATGTTTTCCCCCAAGTTAGTTCAAACAATGTTGTTTCAAGACATGACGTTTGCAAAAGGCGGGAAGCTGGAAGTCTTTGATATATCTCCATTTCGATAGAACAAAATCGATTATATAAATCATTCAATGATTCAACCTGTTGATCCAATCAATAACAGTTTGGAAGATACTGTTGATGGATCAGAACTCCTTCGAACCATTTGTTTGAGTTTGATCGCCAAATCTCAATACCAAAAAGATGAAGGGGGGGATGTTATGAAGAGCTTATTGACGTCATTGTCTCGAGATACAGTGTTGATGCTCAGATTCCATCAACACTCCTACAAGGTCAGCAAAGGTCAATATATATAGACAGTGTGATCATGTGTTGGTGAAGTGTAATTTATAGTTACTGAACCCTTATACAACCATTCTGCGTTTAATCTCTACAGGAACACAATTCTGACAAACTCACTATGTTTGCATTGGATCATGATGGGAAGAATATCATCTTAAGGCACAAAGGAGCCCTCGGAGTCCAAGTGGGTCCCCAAATTTAGGTGACGCGTCTCAGCCAGGAAATCACTGTGAATTTGGGACCCCAAATTTTCACGCGCACTCCACATAAACGGTCCACGTTTTTTTGATAATATGTTTTATATACATTTATATACTACTTGTACTGCCTTTAGACATCCAAATACCTTCTGAGAAGGTGTTTTGGGCATGTCTGGGGGGCCCAAGTACCCTCTCAGGATGTGTTTGGATACCTAGGTACTTCTTGCCTGTGTAAATTTTTGCCTGGCCGCTTTGCAGGGGTTAGTTGTCCACACAACCAGGCCAAACCAGGCCAAAAAAAACTTTCAGCCAGACACCCAGGCCAAGGTTCTGCTCATCATTCTGCCATTCTCGTTGATTGGTGTTATCATAAGCATCTGCTCCATATTCCGTGATCATCATCGGCAAGGTGCTCCTGAGAGTCGATATTTTCATCCGATTTCGGCCGCTTTGGAAAAAGGTCGCCGTTTCCAACAAAAGCACCCGGGTTTTTTGTGTCACTCGTTTTCCACGCACCAAATGCCCGGACGGGTTAGGTGGCTGTTGTGTCAAGGCTCGGATAGGTACTGAAGAGTGACGAACCAAAGGATGTCCCTGGCGAGGGTGAAGTCAGGAATTTTGTGTGATTTGCCGATTCAACGCAACACTTTTGGACTTTTATCATGGGAATTTAAGGGTAACCCCAGCAACTTCCATGCCACCCTCCACCTCAAGGAAAATAAGGCCTCTTTCAGGGCTTATGGAGGGACAGTGACAATGATGAGATCTTAATTTTGCACTGTGTTCTGTTTTGAACTGTTTTTTTGCAGATCTATAATCAACTTATGAGCTTTTCCACTTCAAACAATTCCCGTCGGTTGTATATAGCCTCACGATATTCTAAAACGTGGGTAGTACGGCTCACACAAACCGCTTTATTATAGACTTCCTTCCCATCTGGAGTTCCATATACAAATCAAGGGCCCCTAACAAATTGCTACCAGAAATGATAATGCTCCATGTATGGAATAAGTACCTACATTTTCCATCCAGCATCTGGGAACTCATTTAGGATCCATAGGTTTGAGGGGCACCTCATTTTGGAGACATACATAGCGATAATATCTTCAACTTGGGATGGTTTTCTTTGGAGGTTTGAGCCCTAAAACCTTCCTTTTTGTTTGACGATTTACCCCCCCTGCTTCGAATTTTATCTTTATTTCCTGTGGTTGTGTTTTGATAAAATCTTCACAGGAAGGTATTGTCAACTGTCATGTGATGAGATGTCTGAAGGGTATGTTTCATTCATATTCATGTTCTGCATCTTTATGTAAATATTTATGTAAATAGGAAATAAATGCCGATGCGCCTCTGTAGAGATTCAAACACCAAATGTCCACGGCAGTAGGATAAGTGGCTTCTAAAGCAAAGTACTCGGAGAGGTAATTGTCCTGACTACAGAAGTTGGAACAATGTAGGCTTCAGGGATGCTGAATGGTAGGGTCAAGACAACCAAAGGACCTGAAAGAAATGATTGGTTGTTAAGGGATAGAAACATACAATGACAACATTATCAATTGCATTACGCGTGAGTTGTGTGCGTTCAGAATCTAGGATATGGAGCTGGATTTTCAGCAGTAAGAAAGCCATGATCCACTTCGGGGATGGGCCCACATAGGATACGTGGTTTGGTAAGGAGGTTACTTCCGCCATTTATCACTAAATCAACCTTACTTAGGGGACTGACACTTACTAACTGGGATGATCCTCCAAATACTACTCCATGTATCCCAGGATATGCGATACACTTTTTGAGACCTGCCACATGAAGCTTCTGCTTCACTTCACCAAACCATTGATTTTTTGTTTCCTGAAGGTTGAAGTGGTTTGTGTTTGTAGCCTTAACAGCCATTTGAACTGTAGTCAAATGGATGAAATAAGAAATGTTCAACAAAACACCACCTATGCCTAGAACTTGTTTGAAGTAAATAGCCATCGTGGCTTCAAGACATGGAAACGCCAACACTGCCTACATGCTCCAAAGAAATTACAATAAAGTGTGGAACGGCTGAAAACACACTCAAAAACCACTTTAAACAGAATAAACTGATCTTGGGAAAAACGGAGTTGATAGAATTTGGCACCCTAGTTATCTGAAAACCCCACAGAAGATCAGGTATCTCTAACCCCATTCTGGAAGTTCTTCAAACACACACACAAAAAAAAAAGAACATGTATGGAAGATCCGCAAACAGAAAACTTCTAGTGACCTAGTTGGTGGTTTCAACCCATTTGAACAATATGCTCGTCAAATTTCCACAGGGATCGGGGTGAACATAAAGATATATTTGAAACCACCAACCAGTTGTTTAATAGGAAACCTTATAATGGCTTATGAAATAATTCCTATATGACTGGGTAGTTGTTCATCCCCTATTTCCCATAAACAACAATTTGGATATTCCATTGCCCACAGTCACCAGGAAGTCTCCCATCTTCCCCTTAAACAAAAATCCCATCCCAGGTGCCATCAGTGGTGAACAAACAGGATGCCACACTGAAGCAGTAGACTCTGCCTATCAAACCGGGAGTGAAATTGGAAGCACAAATCCTACCGCAAGTACAACTTGAAATTGAAGTACATACCCTCCCTTAAACTAACAGTTCGGCACCTGAACATGGATTATTGGAATACTTTCTCGTTTCCTTTTGGGGGCAAAAGTTGGGCCTATTTTCAGGTGCGCTCTGCTGTTAGTTTCAGGGTTCGGTTACATCCGGGAAATTTCAGGTTCTCACCCCCTGAAGGATCCATAGGTTGGACTCCATCAATTTCAGACATCTGGAGTTGCAACTAAGTAGGGAAACAAAGGCCTTTGAAAACCCGTAGCCGTAACATCTTGTAACTCCCTAGATATCCATATACCTACCCATAAGTGGATAAACCATGACTCAGTGCACAACAATCATTTAATTCTGGTGTGGGCTCGACCCTTCAAAATTATCCTGCTGTGAATCTCCCCCGCTGTGAAACGCTGTCAAACCCGTCTGTTTTAATCACCATTTGTTTTCAAGAAATTGGGTGAGGGCGGAGTTCATCAGTTTCCAAAATGATTGCAAACGTTTTTTCATTAGCAGATTCCGGTCAAAAAAGATAGATACTACACGTGCTTCGTAGAAATATTCAGCTCAAATAAACCCTCCAAATGAATGTTGTTTTAAATCAATTTCCCAAAAAAGACATGCATAGTGCCATCGTCAACATCATCAATCATTATCATGTCATGATACACCCTGGAAGATTGACACGGAACCTACAAATCACCCATTTAGAAAGGACAATGATCTTCCTAACCTCCATGATTATGTTCCATGTTAATCTTCAGGGGTGTAAATGCTTGCTTCGTCATTGTGAAAATTATGTCTTCACATTGACCTGGAAAACTCTGCCATGATTTCATGTATTTCAACCACAATCGCATCCACAAGTTGAAAACCTCCAAGTTGCAAATGGATAATATGTTGACAATTCCCAACACAAAATATTTAAAAAGAAAACATAAGAAAACTAGTTACTAGTTGGTGGTTTCAACTTCAACCCACCTCAAACAAAAATAGTCAAATTGGATCATTTCCCCAGGGATCGGGGTGAAAATAAAAATATGTTTGAAACCACCACCGAGAAAATTGTCTTGTTTCCAAGTAAGCAAACTAAGCAAAGCAAAGCCTGTGGTGTGGAGAAAACTTGGGATATGTATCAGTATTTGTGAAACCCAAATCACACCCTATACACTACAAGTTATTCTGGATTAACAAAGTCGGCTAAGAACATATCTTTTGTAACATCCTATGTTGTATGATATATAATGTACTTATACCCCCCCAAAACATGAAACAAAAACATACCATAAAATATATACCTGGCTACTTTTTCATACCGCCTCCCTGCTTGAAGTCTTATATTGGACGCCCGATTTCCAAGACCGGATACCCATCATAGAACAAAGCCCTCTTCATGCAAGAAATCCTACACCAGTTAGAGTTTGGTAGTTGCACAGGATACCAAACTCTGTTGAAACACCCTTGTTTCTATCCCTAAGATTTAATAGCTACCAAAAAACCACCTATCATAGCCCCCTGATTCAAACTCAACCATCCCCAAAAAACAAATTTCATCAAACTTCTATATCTTTCCAACCCTCACCCCTTTTTTTAGGTGCTGCAAACAAACCCCTTTTTTGGGAGGGTAAACAACAACAACAACAACAACAACAACAACAACAACAACGTCCATGGATTTCAGCGTCTACAAACCGTCAACGACGACCCCGTCAACGGCTTCAGACCCGCCAGCCTGATGGATCGCCTCCGTCACCTCGTTGACATAGGACAGATGTTCGGAACGCTTTTGCTCGGTATCCGCCTACAGGTCCGTCGGATTACCGTCGGTTACAGGAGGTGAGATGACTCGACGTTTTTTTTTTCGGGACTGTTTTTTTGTTTATAAGAGTGGGGCAAACAAGAAACCAAACAAACAATTTGGTAGTTGTGATTTGATTATGTTTAAAACAAGGTGAACAAACAAAAACGGATGTTTTTATTTAAAGAAAGGAATGCTTGGAAAACCCTACAAACAACCAGTGTCTCTTCAAATAGAAGTTGGGAACTTTGACTAGGGTTCATTGCTATGCTTACAAAGTCGACGCCATCGTGGCGCTGGCCGGGAGAGTTCTTGGGGTGCGAACCATTGTTCGGGAAGTTCTATATAAGAACCAGGTGGAATTGTTTGTAGGTAGAAATCTCAATCTACCAACCAAATGTTGTCTTTATTTATTACCCATTGGTTCGGTTCTTTGGTAGAACTTCCATTGCAAAAAGGACCCCAAATAACCCATGAAAAAATGAGGAACATCACACCCCAACATATGGGTTATAACTTAGTTATAACCCCTAAAACATGAAGGTCGAAACGTGGGTTCCCATGGTTGGCAGCTTCCCATCCTCTACGCTATTTCCTATGCAAGTGAAATTGAATCCAAGTCATCTCTGCGCTGTTTTTTTTTGGCGCTTCTGGGCTTGAAATGCTTGAAACTTAACTACCATGGGAACCCGCGTTTCCTTCATTTTTAGGGGTTATAACCCATATTTGGGGGGCCTAAAACCTTCATTTTTCCATGGGTTTTGGGGTCCAAGGGTACTGAAGGTTTTGTTGATGGCAAACAACCTTTGGTTACACTCCCGAAGTTTAACAAATCGCCCCCTGCAAAAATGATGCTTGGAAGACGATCCTTTCCTTTTGGGTTTTGGTAACTTTTCAGGGGAAAACTCGCTGTTAAACTTCGGGGGCGTAACTCCGGCAGATCTCCGAACTCCTTAGCAAATCGGTCACGCGACGGATACCCTTTTTTCATCATCTTTCCAAGGCTACCGGGATCTGCCAAGGGACATAATAGTTCTTCTCATTGCCAAAGCCCCAAAGCAATATCGCAGGATGATGTTTATACTTTTCTACCACCGCCAAAGCCTAAGAATGACCGGCAATGTTCATGGGTTAACGGTTAGCTACAAGGCAGAACATGACACAGCTTGAGGTGGTAAGATATGGTAACGTGTTTTTCTTTCTTGAGGGGACAAGCCCAAAAAAATACTGAATTTATTTGAATAAGTAATTGAATAGATAAATAAATGAATACAATGTTTAACTACACACACAAATATTGGAAGCTTAACTTCTACCCATGTGAATGCCCAAGATTCACGAGTCGGGGCTCTTTTTTTAGCTCAGCTACGTATGGAAAGACATCATTCAAAACTTCCAGGTGAGTCTCCCGATTCACTGGTTGGTCTTCAAAATCCCGGCGGGGTGCGACGAGATTTGGAGATTTCATCTGAGAAAAGAAGACTTATTGATATTCATGCTGTATACCTATATATCTTTTATATACCAACTATGTTAGGTAAATACTCTTAGCACATGCGCATGGGGACTTGCAATCTCAACAAAAAATGCAAGTGATTCTTGTTGAGAAATGAGCCAAAACGGCCCACCCAGTTTTCTATCATCAACTGCCCACCGTATTTGCACGTTAAAACACAAGGCATCATGAACAAAGGAATTAATGCAAAACATAAGAACCATCAATTGCATGCTTCAAACCTATACTGCAACTTAAGTTGTACCCTCCAGTCAAGTAACAAACCAATGAACATCTACCAAGTTTCTTTCCAAAAGGAAATCCATCCTACAAATTGTGAATGTTCCAATGCTATGTTTCACTAGTCACCGGAGGGTCATAGCCAGGGTCATATAGCCTCCCCTGAAGCCCTCCGTCATCCGATGCAAGCGGCGCGATTCTTCCACTCGTCTCGACTTGTAGAATCACTGTAGTCCATCCCCTGTCAAGACACCCGGCAGCACAAAAAGCATCACCAGGTGATGTAGGGGTTGTGGAGAAAAAAATCCCTGTTAAGGAAGAACAAAGAAAAACAGTCACAAACAAGATTCGTTTTTGAAGCGTATTAAGGAAGAACATAACCTCAAAACTACAACTCAGTTCCATCCAACTTTAGCTAATTTGATGGCGCCATCCTTTTTCTGTCGAAGTATAAATGCTATAGGCAGGTACCCCAGTGTGCCCAATACAAATTGAATCATTTTGTTTGGCGTCTCCCAAAAAGGTTCAAACAAGAAATCTGCCCAAAACAGAGGCCACCTCAGGATAATCCAGCGTTACAGCCACCAACAAACCTTAGCAAACGGTGCAATAGTCCCAGGTGTCAAAGAAAGGAAAGGGCTTTTTGTCGGCATCAGGATGATGAAGAAAAGAAGACTACTTCCCACGCATCATGTAGAACAAAACACACATGAAGGCCATCACAAAGATTTGATGAAGATAATGAATGATACCGTTGATGGAAGAAATCCTGCACCATTTGATATGTATTTTATCCCATTATCTACAGGGCTTCAACCATCCCAGGTGGTGCAGGATTTCTTCCATCAACAGTATAAATTGTATAAATGGATGATATCTAAGATGATGGGTCCTCCACATCCCAAGTAGGAATCTGAACAAGTAGGCTCATGGAAAAACTCCAGTTCTAGATGGCTAAGATCATGGTGGCTGTAACTTCCCAACATTCACGAGAGATTCAAGTTGTAGATTGCTAACCATCACTACTTTGTAGGTTTTTAAGTCGGGGCCATTTCATCATCCAAGATATTCTATAGGATATTCTAGGATATCTAAAGGACAAAAAACAATAAAGAAACAAGTAACAACAACTGGTTGGTGGTTGAACCAACCCATTTCAAAAAATATGCGTAAGTGAAATTGGATCATTTCCCCAAAAAACGGGGTGAAACTTCCCAAACATATTTTAAGTTGCCACCAGTCCAGACAAAGGAACCACGCTCATGGCAGGCATCCAGAAATGGGAGGTGATTCTCTGTGGAATCAAAGGTATATACCTCGGTACGATGCGTAAAGCACCAACTTTAAAGTGGATGGGCAAGGCAAAGCAACCAAAATCATCACTCAACAGGTGAAGCCCCTTATAAATTGAGGTTCTAAAGATACATATAGATTCCTCAAACGACGAGTGTCTTATTTTTTTTTGTTGTTTTTGAATTTGGGCCTTGGTTTTTTGGAGAATTGTTCAGCACAAAAATTTAGAGGACAAAGAAGTTCCAGTGTTGGGCGTGGCCTTTTCCCAGTAACAGCGTGCAAAGTTCCAGGTTGTTTTTTCTTTGGCAGGGATTTTCCCAAAAGCAACAAAGATTTCATACAGAAAATCCTGGTGTTGCCCCTGAATCGTGGGAGGAGGCCAGAACGAATACATTTATTTATTAGCATTAAAATCAATACCACTTCAGAATTGTAAAATACTTCTTGTGGGATTCAATGCCACAACCTGTAAATAAAATTGGGATCCTGTAAATATAATTGAAATCAATGCCACAACCTGTAAAATTCATATTGTGGGATCCATTTTGGGCGGTCCCACAAATTTCCCCTGATTCAATGCTTCAAGCAAATTTCGTGTTTCCAAACGCTCCGGTTGTATTTTGCCGAAAGGTTGACAGGTGGTTTCGACCGAAAAAATTGACCTTTGGAAGAAACCCTTGAAATTTAAGAATATTACGTTGAACTGTTGATACCAGAGGTTAATCCAAAACGAAAAGGGAATACCTCCACGAAACATTTCAAGTTAACAGATTTTGAGGCGACCTCTGGCTTTTTGTTGGGAAACAAACACCACCCACCCACTCTTATTCTTGAAGAGCCCCGATAGGAAAAGGTGCCAACTGAAACTACTTGTCATTGACTGACCCAAGCTCTGCTCAAATTACTTTTGACTCTTTTTCACCAACACATTCAAAAAGAGGTCATTTTTTCTATTCTCTGGTATCTTTATTTTTGGATCAAACAAAACAAACCACCACAACCCAACAAAATCACATCCCATACCTACGCACCTTCCATGGATTTTTTTCAAAAAAAAAGTTCTCCAAGTGACTCGAAGAAGATTCAGGTCCATGTCTTGGATCAAATCTAAATCCCTGAGCCAAATGGATTTTGTGCTCTCGCCGAGCCAATCACCATAGGATTCGCCCACAGGAATTGGTGTGTAACACACCTCGTTCAGTGCAGCTTCCAATGACGGGTTGTTGTTGGCTGGCAGCCGGCTGTATGTATGATATGCGTGGCTTTGCACCGGAAATGACGGTCACCCAATTTTTTATATCCAAATACGAAGCTTCAGACAAACTAAGAGAGGCAATGGGGACTGTTTTACAATATACATGACTTTATTTTTCTTTACGATTTTGGTAGGGTGCTCCTTTTGAGGGGGCTCTAGTTCGTCTAGTTACTAGTTGTGAAGACACTAAGAAAAAAAACACACAACTAAAATATCTGTTTGGACTAATATCCACAAAAAAAGGAGTGAAAGTGATCGTGAATCAATACGACTTTGACATCTTCGACTATATACATGGGACAAACACTGACAATCACTGCAAATAGGAAACGATCCAACATGCTTTCACCCCCTAACAGCTCACAGAAGCACCCACCAAACACCATTGTACTGGAATTTGTGATCTCCAGGATGGAGATCCTGTATTTGTTTTTGCTGATCTTTTTGCAGTAAATATAGGGTTCAACCAACCCATTGTTATACGACTAAAGGGATCAACTCTCATAACATCTATTCAAGGGATCATTAGAGCACAACATGGGAATCTGGATTAATTGCTGTATGTTGGATGGAGAAAAAAAGTTGGGACTCTTGTTTTCAAATCTGTCCAACCTATAGTTTTTGGAAGGAATTGCGTTTTCAGCACGCCTTGGAAAATTCCAGCTTGGACCCTCAAAATGATGGGATTTCGAGAACAAAAAGAGTGTCCTTTCAAACATGGCTATGTTAATATTATGTTAATTTCGATGTTGGGTGTATGTTATGTTGGGTGTATCCGTGGGTCCCACTATGCCGGTGAATGACAAGGATTGACAAGGGAAAAACACGCTGATGACCCTGAAGGACGGAACAAGTATATGAACAAATCAGTGGCACGGCACGAAAACGTGCCTAAACCTATCTAAACCTAAGATATCCCATTTCTCTTTTCCTGTACGAAGAATTAGTTGTTTATGAGAAATGTCCCATGGAACCGGGCCAATTCCTCAGAAGTTTCCTTGGATAGAATTCCACTTTTTTGTGCGCAAATCAATTGGATCATAGCTCCACTTTTCCCCGAATTGGTTGGGCATCTTACGGAGGATTCCCTCGCTAGACTACCTTTGGGTTACATGACATCCACGTCATTCCCCCCAAATGTGCAAGGCACCCCTCGGGCGAAGAAACGTTGGCCATCGACCAAAATCTGCCTGAATGAATCGATCGTTCCAAAACTTTTCATGGGAGTGGCTATATGTGGCTATCTACTTTTCAGGTGGTATATCAAACCAGGACTTACTGAGACTGTTGATGGAAGAAATCCTGCACCACCCAACATGCATGAAACCATATGAAACCTTGTAAATAATGGGATATTTACCATATCAACTGGTGCAGGATTTCTTCCATCAACAGGATGTCCCAGAAATATTTGTTGGATTTAAACCGACTCATAAACCCCCTGCTAGAAGCCATTTCAAAGTAGCACAGTAAGCCCAATTCGAGGCATGCGCCAAACTTGTCGGGACATGTGCCAGGGTCGATCAACTCCCTATATTGGGGAGGGTAATCCGATCTTTAACAGGAAATCCGTACAATGTGTATGTAAACCCCTATTATTGGGTTGATGACCCCCACATATGGAAATCATGGGAGTTGACACCTGTTCGCACACCTGAAGACATACTTGAGTGTGGTGTTTTTGCATGTCTTGCAACCCATGCCTTCACAAATTAAGGCCAATGGACCCCCCCCCAAAAAAAAGCCTTTGTCAGCTCAGCTGAGCCATTCCCCCCATTCAAAAAACACACCTTTTTTTTGTAATCCTGATGGTTCCGAGACTGAATAGCTGAGTTACGAATCTGACATTAAATCCGGAGGTGTTCACTTTTGTTTTTTTTTTGAACTGTTCTATCTGCTCCGCCTACTCGGACAATTCTTTCTGTATCTGCGATCCTCTGAGGAACATACATCTAATATCATCTAATCATATACCACCCCCCCTTTTCCCCCTCCTCTGGGCTCGGTCCACCGTCACTTGCACGCTTCCTCAATGAACAGTGGCTTGGTCACGTTCATCGGAAGGTTGACCCTTGTTGACGCTCCCTCCAAGAAAAAACGGTGTTGTTAGCTTTAAGGTCAATGTTTTATGTGATTGTTTTTTAAACGTACCTGTCGGGAAAACCATACAATAATTCAAAATTCATAATAATTAGAGATATTGTGTTGGTTGATATCTAGCCATATAGCGGTATCATGTTGTTTTCAAATTGAAGGGTGCCAAAAGACTTTTATGACAATGTAGGGCATATAAAATACAATGGACAAAATTATTGGGATTTCCTTCAGTTAATGTCTGAAGGACATCGGATCCTTGAAAGAGCGATGACAGTTATGATGTGTCCAAAATCTGCAACCAAAACCATGTGACATCTTCGAAGGACATCAACAAAAAATCCACTGGTTCCCATGGTGAGACATGACATGCCCCTGCATTTCTACCTCAACTTCGTCCCACTTTCCGCCCAGGAACCAGCTTGCTGGCAAAGCAGCAAGAGGCAGGCCAGAGACGTGTAGCGCAGCATGTGACGATTTCCGTCACTCTTTGCACACTGCGCAAAATTGGATCTTCCACCCCAAAAAAGAGGCTGCTGATGATTGCTTTGTTTGTATTTTCTAGTGCTTGAACATGTGGTGATTCATATGTATGTCATGTATTCCTGCAAATCGGGTATGTTCAAATCAATTTTGCTTCAACTGGTGTCAAAATCGAAAGGTGCAGATTATTTTGTTGCATTCGCAAATGCATTGTTCAAGGATGATCATGTACCATTGTGTCCATTAGGCATCACTGTTTTCGCCTCAAATGTGAGAAACATGACCTGCAGCTCCTGGTTGACATTATCCGTTATCCTCTCGTGTCTATTCAAAGCCTCCATTGTTTATGCCGGGCGTCCCAGTTATGGATGAAGGCTTCATGAATGCGGGCTGCTGTCCAAATGTATTCCTTTCTGTGCCCTTCTAACCCCATCCATGGTATAGAACTTGAAGCCAACGGACGGTGCAGTTGCTTTTTGTGAGCACGTAACTCCCAAGATGACGTTACGTGCCATCGCACGTGGTGGAAAAAAACACAGCAACATCATATGAAGCAACGATTCAATCAATGTCGAGACACCTTTCGGGCAACCGAAACAAATGAACAAATTCATACCCATAAAGGATCGATCCATGTATGCTATATTTGCCAACCTTCTCCATAACAAAAATCAACAGACCTACAGGGTCAATCGGTCATACATGGATCCTATAATAATATGGAAAAAAGTGAAGGAACTTTACGTGAGTTTTTTGCGGTTTTTCGACCCACCCTTTCTGAATGCTCATCCATGGTTTCCAACATCCGAAGACACAGAGACTCCGAACCACCAGGACAGTAGTGAGCACAGGCCCAGGAATAAGCTTTCCCATCTGTGACGTCAATAAAACCTGGCAGGAAGGTCAGGGGTTTTTAAATGTTCAGGCTTTCCTATCCTATACCATCCATGGGACTGGTATATTTAGCTGATTTAGCTACATGATAGCTACATGAATGGTTGATTTCTTAGGGTAATTAGTAGGTAAATATACCTTCCATGGATGGTATGGGTATCCTTTAGGAAAATACAACACTACCTACCCATTGGACCACTGGAAATTGAAACCAGCTCTACTTGATTGCTGAAACAAATCCACTAGTGTCGCCCTTTTCTATGGACAGTATCCGGGCTACACAGCTATTTGGATGAGACCTTGTCTGGTTCAACTAAGGTGGCCGGCAGGAAAAAAAATGCTACTAGTTATAACCCTGACTACTAAGCCTGGCCATTTCTCGAAGAACCAGCCTCTTGGCGGTTCTGGATCATGGGATATGTTTGTAGGGATGAAAAAAAAACAGACTAGGTATCTATGCAGGTATGACGCGGCGGGACACTAGACATTTGTGCAAAAAATACGTGTTATAGGTACATGTATAGGCACATGCATAGATGTACATATGTAAACTATGTACATATGCATAAATATATATATATACGAATTAAACATCTTAGCATAAACATACATGTGGTATACTATATATATATACATATCTATCAATATACTCATTCTGGGCATACATTGTAATTGCATCATGTATATATACATATTTGCAAAATGCCCTCAAACAGAAGTGCCCGCCAGGAATGTGTTATTTTTTAAATATGGGATGCCTTTTCCTACACCTTCACTTACATGGCTTTTCTTGGAGTGTTCCCTTATGGAGTCTATCCTCAACACTATGTTGTGACAATGCAGGGCCTCCAAAGTAATCCCAATGATTCTGGGCTTCAACTATACTTTTCCAGCAGCTGGTTGGGGTTTCCTCCCAAGATCACCGGGGAGGCCCCTCCCATCCCGGAACCTGGTTGACACTCCGGCACAGACGTAGCTCTCCAGTTCAACCTACGGCTCCTTCATGTCAGTTCCGGAGCCGGCGAAGGAAGAAGTTCATATACAGTTGATGGAAGAAATCCGGCGATCACCACTTGGAATGTATAAAACCCCTGTAAATAATGGGATAACAATACCTTCACCTCAAACTGGTGAGCTTACCGGATTTCTGAACCATCAACAGTAGCACCAGCGGAAAGGAGAACAATCATCTTCCAAACTCTTCTAAGGGCTATCTTGGTTCCTCCGAAGATACAGGATATGCTTCTCAGCTTGAGTTCTGTCCTTTCACATCAAAGTTCGCTTTGCAATCACTGAATTCAGTCAGTCCCTTGCCAACATAAGAGACAGCTAGAGAATTTGATTGATTTTACTTCCTACATTCAGACTCTCTCTCTGTCCACGTTGCACTTGATCTTCCCAGATGTAAAAGCAACTGGTTGGTGCGAACCACCCCCAACCAATGCACCCTCAACCAATTCTCCTTTGCTCGGCAAATTTACAAAAAAAATGCCATCTAGGCTGCTCATTTGCTCATCACGATCAGCACAGCCCAAATAATAACTTGCTAGTGAATTCAACCCATCAAACAAATATCAGTCAAATTGGATCATCTCTGCAGGTAGGGATGAACATGAAAGAAAGAAAACACCAACGAGGTCATATGTTAGTAACATATCTATCAACAAACACTGCAAACCTATCTGGGTAATCTATTATAAATCCCTAACCTGAATTAAGGAATTTGTTGGGTAGGATTCCCTTTCTAAACTACCTTTTGGGGTGACCTCGGCTGAGTTCGCTTTAAATTGCCTAGACCTATTGCACCTCACCAACCCCAAAAATCTCCACTCCTTGCGCCCCTCAAGGTTTCATCGCCTAAGTTCTCCAAGTTTGAGCATCGTGGTTTGTGGGGAATGCCCTGCAGGAAAAAACAAAAACCCGAAATCTTCCAACCCCAAAAATGAAAGAATGGCCCCTAAAATCTTTACAAAAGGGGGCCATGTTAAAAGGAAATTTCATCTTCCAAGCACTATTTTCAAGGGAAAAACTGACAGTTTTCGGGGGAGTTCAATGAAGCATTTTGCCAGGCTAGCCGGCGTTGACCCACAATTTTTTGGAGGTGTGACTGACGGTGATCGACCGAATTATGTTGCACCATGGCAGTCTTTGACGCGGGGTTCAATTTTCAAATGCATACAATGTATGTGTATATATATATATACAATGATAACTAATAAAAAGTATAATATACTTATGATAACTTATGATACATCATATATATGACAGAATTTACGCAAAGAATGTCCACATCCACTAGATGCCGTTGACCACTGGAAATACCGCATTGCAAAACAACATTGAATTCTGAACAAGGGTGACGAGGTGAACATCCCAATCTTTATCTAAAACTGGTTATCCTCTAATCAACTACCATAGCTGGCCGCAAATATCCCCATGTTCAATAGGGAAATGTAATGAAATGTACATCTTCCATCCGCATCCGTTTTCCATTCAGCTATGCCAGCACATGCGCCAAGGTACCAGAGTGGGAAGTCTCAATCTCCAACTCGGAGACCAAGGTGCCATGAGAAGTGGTCACCAAACCTTCAGCGTGGCCCCAAACCAACGGTTTCTTGGTCACCCCTAAGGTTCCAACCCCGAATGTTTCAGGCTGGATGTACCCGGACCCCCCCTTTTCCGGGGAAATTAAGAGCTCCCTCCCCCTCAACAAAGAGGGTTGGAACATGTATTTTTCCTCTTTAAATAGTTTATAGTTAGGTTGAGTTTTATGGAACATTTTATGGCCTTGAAGGTAGCTTGGTTTGGGGATGGCAGCCAACTTTTTGGGTGCAAAAACAGCAACATGTGCTGGCAACGCGTCCAGATTGCATGTGTCCCAGATTTTTTCTGATGGAATACCAAAGGATGGTGAGTTATCCTGCCCAAAAAAGAGACATTCCCTATAATTTCCCTATACACAACGCGATTACAGTAATCTATTTGCGGTGGCCAACAAAAGCCTAAGGTGAGTTGGAAGTTTAGATGACTGGATGCCACCTAAGAAATGCTCCAAGCATCACCTGCTAGTTAAGTCGATGTTGAGACGTTCGGAGGTGGCGGTCAAGCTCTTTGGAGTCAATCAATGGGTCGTGAGACAACCAAACTTGCAGGATAACAAAGGATAACAACCACCCCGCCACCACCACCACCGACGACGACGACGACCACCACCACCACCACAACAACAACAACAACAAGGACAACGTGATAGGTCCGCACCAGAAAATGCGTTAGTTTTGTGGGGGATGTCCCAAACTGTTCTTTCCCCAAGTTCTTGGGGGTTGCTCACCCTCTTGTTGGTCCATGTTTCATCAGAAAACAAAGAAATTGATGACATGTTTCATAAACTATATATACCAACCAGTCTGCTCAACTGAAAGTATCTTCAAATACGCATTGAACGTGTATAGTTTTTGCAGCAATCCAAATGTAAGTTACACAATGTATATAGGTACTAGTACCAGTGCTTCAGCTCACACCTCTGACCAAATGTGTCACATCTACGAATCTACTTGGATGTTCCAGGAAGTTAGCAAGTAAATGGCTTATAGCCTACTTACAAATGGGATATATTGGGGTTATAACCCATTTACTAACCTTTTACTACCTCCCTCCTTCGATTCGATGATTCCTGTCATCCATCCAGTCCACTTGTTACTTGCAGCTTAGAAGCAACACAATCCAACGAAGTATACAAGTGCAAACATCTTAGATGTTGAAAGATTGGAGCTTCCAACTGTCCCTTTGGAAAAACAAAACCCGTGTAGATTTGATCATTGCATGATCGCAAACATCATGTTGATGACATGTTTCAAAAAGAACCCAAAATGGTAGATTTCCAACAACTTCCAAAAACAAATACTGGTTGTTTAATTCCGGGATCGTTATAATGGCTTATGAAAAAATCGTCATATAACTGGGTAGTTTGTAATCCCCTAGTTATACCCTAAACAACCTTTCGGGGCCCTTTTTGCTGAATTTGATGTTGGAAGCTCTTCAAAACAAATGGCAGGGTGGCTTTCCTCTAGCTTTTGCCTGGAAAGCCACCTTTCGCCTTGAAAATCTTATGCTACAAAGCCGTGGTTTGAACCCTGCGGGGAAGCGAGCGAATCCTAAGGTATCCAGAAAGGTATCCTTGGCTTCAAGGGATCGCCTTCAAACACGTGAAAAAAGGATGGTTTCAGTGAAACTCAGCTTCTCCCATAGGATCCGTGTATGGTATATTTACCTACATTTACCATAGATATCAACCAAATCTAGGTAAATATAACATACATGGATACTATGGGTCTGGCTAATTGGTGGTTTGTGGCCCTGTGGTTTTGGATATTTGGGATCCCCGAAAATGAAAGGGATTGTTGCTTATAGGGGTCCCCGATTCGAATCCTAAACCACCGGGCCCCAAATCACCAATTTACCATTGGTTGAGAAAATAAGTGTTTTTTTTCCGATAGAAGACAAAACAACTGGAAGCAAACCAAGTGCACGTTGCACTGTCCAAAGGAACACATCATTGTGCAGTGCTGCTGTTTTGGGGGGAACATGATACTGCATGATACCTAGGGTCACTTCCTGAAATCGTAAGTGATTGTGATTGGTTGAAAACACACAGATTGCATCAACACGTGACTGGTGTGCAAGACTATGCAAGACTCTTGTGACATTCCGTTGTATATATATATACTGGTTGGTTATATATAATGACGCTCCAAGAATTGCAATTGTAGTCAGTCCTTCTACTGTACCAAATCTTCCAAGCCTTCAAAACTGCTCATCTGCTCCCTCGACGTCCATTTTTTTCTGCCACTTTTTTGGGCTGGACAAAAGTGCTTCTTAAAGACAAAAACCATCAAAAGCCCTGGTGGTCAAATTGAAAGGGGGAAGTTCTTTAGCTGCAATCTCTATTCTGGTCAAGTTGGAAGCATTCACTAGACTGGAAAGGTCATAAAAAATGGGAACTTCCTTCCGGCCAAAAAAAATGAACTGGGAGTACTCATACCCCTGATTTTTGGCAGTTCAGATTAGGGTCGCTGGACTGTCATCTACAAAATGAGCACAAGTTCAAGCAGTCTCCTCACTCAGCCATTTCGGACCATGAAATACAAGTTTAAACTTTACTTCCTACGAAAGTTTCAAGCTTCTCCCTTGGCTGAGTTACACCCCCAAAAAAATTACATGGAACCCAAATCAATCACCCAATTGAAAAGGAACATCATCTTCCATCCACCTCCATTTTTTGGTTCAAAACGTGAATTTTTCAGGGTGTGAGTCTCTAAAAGTCATGTTTTTTTCCTCGGAGGACAAACCTTTCCCACCCCAAAAAATTCTGTCGCCAGTCAGTCCTTCGGTGGAGCCGACTAACCCTTACCCAAAAAAGTCGTCTCCGGTTCCAAGTTTCCAACAAAAATGATGTTCCTTTAGAGATCATCATACTGATACTATATTATATATATATATATTTATGTTGTTCATATAAATAACCATATATATAGAAACATATCATCATATGATCCATATTATATATTAGCGGTTTCATTTATATGTTGGTTGAAGGAAACCAGGAAATGTAAATGATATTGATAGATTTATGTAGCATCATCAATTACATTCATCACCAATTTTTGGTAGGGTCTAGCAAATCAATAGTGATGTCTAGCATAGAAAATCAATCTAAACCCCTCCATTTGGGAAAGCTATAAACCAGTTCACGAACCTGAATTCTGGTGCATTGCTAACCACCTTGCGATGTAAAAAAACCCTGGTAACAAACTAATAATGGGATCAACTATCAACTGGTACTTCTTTCCAGCTAAGGTCAAGTGAAGTTAGCGATGCTTTGCCCTTCTTGACATATGTTCATCTCCTTTCATCGCCTATTCTGGATGTGTTTGTTGAGATTTTGTGCCCTATACTAAACATGACCCAAAATATCAGTGTTTTTTTTGTTTTGCGTTTCCCCGTCTTTTGACGCATGGCCATACTTATAGCCATATTTCCCCGTCCCAACTCCTAAATCAACCCCCACCCAAAAAAAAAACTCATCTTTTCATTAGCTGGCAACCTCGCAACCACGGTGTCAATGTCCGGTCAATCTTCCGGCAGGTTTTTCGATACCGATTTCGGCACAAAAAATATGGGGAATCAAAGAATGCAAATGTAGGGTAAATTTATGTAAATTTGGGGATTTCCGTTATAGTTAATACATTTAATAGTGTATAAATCTGTGTTGGTAATATAATGATCCCCATCGTTACGAAAGACAAGCTGAACCTTTCCCAAGCTTAGAAGGAAAACGATTCATCCTAGCAAGCCAAGGCATCATTTTTTTGTTCGACTTCCATGTCAATGTGATGTGTGTGTTTTGTTTTTGTTAGTTTTGTACAAGTCGGAGAAAAAGGACCCAGGTATGTATAATAATACATATATACAGAGAATCCCTGCATGTAAAGCAACCAGTGAAGTGGAAGAAAAACAAGCATTGTTGTCCACTGCTCCGTTGAAACTTATGCCCCGAGTGAATAGGAGTTTTTCCCCGAAACCCAACCTATCTGGCCTACTATCTTCGGTGTTTATTTCCTCTACACACACGGTTCGCTCATTTCCTATGCATATCCAATTTGATGATCTCATATTGTCTCGTAAATGTAGATGGATATGTTCTTTCCTGACACTAGTCCGCATTCAAACATACACTGTTCGCATCTTCCGTTTGGCAATTTACACTCTTTTCACATCGAATCAAAAATTTTATGAACCGGAAGAACTGATGATGGGTTTTGGGATGTTTTAAAGGAGTTGCCTTTCAAATATGTCCATTTTGTTTGGTGTCCATGTCAAATTGCAAGGTTTTTGTTCCTTCAAAATCTTCCAGCAAAAATCACCCACCAGAAAAAACACCTACAGCCAGGGACTCTCAGTCATCGTCCTTCTCCTGACGTTGTTCAAAGGGATGAAGCGTCATGGTCGATGTATGAATGTTTGTGTCATTGGTACAAATCACAAAGCAACGACAAAGAAACTAAACACTCTACTGCGATGTTTCTCGCATGGAGACTCGTTTACATCTTGATTACTCTGGAGATGTCTTCATTACAATAAACTTAAACATCTCAAGTAGATGGCCCTGGTTGCTTAAGCTCAGAAACCCACAATCGGCAATCGCCGTAATCGCGGCAAAAAATCATCCAAGTATATAGATCAAATCACTGCATCCTCAGCTAAAAACTGATACAGTAGCCAGGCCATCCATGCCATCATCATACCCCATCGAGGTTTAGGGGGGCCCTGGCCTCAATGCGAACAGTTGTTGAACCAACCCATCTGACAAAGTATTTGTCAAATTTGATCATTTCCCCCAAGCAGGGATGAACATAAAAGATCATAAAATATATTTGAAACCACCAGCCTTTAGTCTGTCTTTATTGCAAAATCCTTTTTCGCTGTTCTTCATGATTTTTCAGGATGTTAAAAGTTACTCCCGCCAAAGCAGGATTGCAAAAAGATCGCTCAACCTCAATGCACCCAAAGGTACACCGATGGTTTGAACAACCATGAACAACCTATCCCTAGTCATCCAAGATCCTCCAAATACCTGGTCAGTAGGTGTTTAAACAACCCCTAACAGCATTCTCAGGAGATGTTTGGAGGTTCTTTCACACCTTCTCAAATTGGATCAATGGATGCCTAGGCTATCTGTCACGGTGACACGCAAAATGAAAATCACCAAACGAATCACATTTGGCTTGGCAAAAGCCCCACCAGCCCAAGTGGCTGGTGGAGTTTCCACATCACGAAAAACCCCAGATCTTTGGCGGCTTGGGCCCTCGCATGGCCCCTGTAAACACCGCCCCAGGGTTTTGCTTGGCACCACGGTAGAAGACTTAGATCTTGAACTCTTCGCCCACCGCCTTCCGACGAAATGTTGGGTCCGACAGGGGCGACTTGTTTGGATTGGTGGTATATCACGAAACAGCCTCTTGGATTGTCTCCTTTTGAATAGAGGTATATAAATTAAACATGTTAGGTGATCCAACAAAAAAAAGCTGAATCATCAGCTGACTTTTGCATGGACCTGGTCTCATCTCACACCTTCAAGTACATTTCAAGTGATTTCACATACACCCTACAAAATGAACATGGAACCTAAAAATCGCCCAATTGAACGGAAAAAATCATCTTCCATCCACCTGCCATTTTTTGGCTTCCAGCCGTTAAGTCTCCAGGGTGTATCAAACGTCAACAACAAATCTTCCGCCGAGTTTTTCGGCACCTTCTCGGACGCTTCCCACAGGGCTTTGGC
Source organism: Breviolum minutum Mf 1.05b.01 (assembly GCA_000507305.1). Lineage (NCBI taxonomy): Eukaryota > Dinophyceae > Suessiales > Symbiodiniaceae > Breviolum > Breviolum minutum. The sequence continues at coordinate 386,398 of DF239026.1, forward strand.
GACGGTCTCATTGTAGGCCATTGGGTTTGCATTCGTCGACTTGATGGGATATCCGGTACGTCCCTCGTGAGGTCCATAGTAGGCTCCTATTTTGCTTAAACAAATCCAAAGAAAGGGCAGTGAAAAACCGCCCTTGTCATTTGAAGCATAGAGATATAATGACCTACTGTATACATGCAACATATTATGATATTATATTATCTATCTTGAGTACGGGTTTGGATTCAAAAAAGCGGGTGCATGGGATTTTGAAGTTAGCACTAAGAGTGCATGCCCTGTTAGTTAGATTCAAAGGGTATACATGTGTCTGTGTTTCTTACCCCTTCTAAAGCAGACCAACTTGAGCTTTTCACTTTAAAAAACACATGGATAACAATTTGCGTAGAAAAAAAACATGTGCAGAACATCAAACTGACTCCATTTATCCTCCACTTATCATTTCACACCACACACCATTTCACACACCATTTCGTAACACTTAACACAACCACGAAACAACTTCGATGTTCCAAAAAAAACACACGGACAAAATCGGACCAACTCAACTCCTCCTTCTGCAGCTGGATGAGCAACAGCCATGACTAAGGGCAAGGAACCATCTGCACAACTATGACCACTCTTTTGGTAACCAGCACCATCCTTGGTGACGTTTCGAGAAGGACGAGGGGAGATGGAGGAGTTTTTGCTGGGATGATTTTTGTTAAACGGGTCGTTTGAGAATGAATGATTTGTGGAAAAATGTGTGTCAGCTTATATAGTGCTAATTTAAAAAAGAGAGAACACATGACACTTGATGAAACTGCATGATAACACAATGAGATTCATGTTGCTTTCCCTTCTTCAACAGAAGAAATCTTGCACCTTAGCAAAAATCAATTTAGGATTCTCACATCAAAACCATTTCCGAAACCTATTGTCACAACATGTCACAACCATCATATAGGTCCACATGTTTTTGGGAACTTTATGTATGAACGTTATGTAAAACTCTCTAATATATGGCTAAACATAATTCCCACATAGCACCCCCCAGCTATGCTGTTCATGAGCCCCGCGTCCTTCATGCCACCACCTTGCTGTGTGGTAATCTGCAGGTTGGTGGCAGCCAAACCTGGTGATTAGTAGCACAGCGCAGCTACCAAATCTTTGAGAAATTGACCCTCCCTGAAACTAATATACTCTTGATGGAAGGAATCCTGCGATCATCACCTGAAATGTAAAAAAAAACTGTAAATAGTGGGGTGAAACTACCTATCGACTGGTGCAGGATTTCTTGCGTCAACAGTAGCACCTGAAAATTGATGGTTGGAAGACGATCCTTTCCTTTTGGGGATATCGGCCTATTTTCAGGTGCTCTTGCTGATACCCCACCAACAAGAAAGAATCCATAGAAAACTTGCACCAGTTGAGAATAGGATGTCAACGGATGCAACAAACACTGCATCATCAAAAGTCGAGCATTAAATCGGGATGTCATGAAAGAGGAGTTCCAGTAGTTCAACACCAATTTGAGCTAAGTATCTTTTTCGGCACCAAGTGGCTGGCATATTTGGGGACCGACACTTCTATCAATTCATGATTGATTCCCATAGGATCCATGTATATGATTTTAATGGTAAATGTAGATAAATGTACCGTTCGTCTCATGGATCCTATCCTTTATGGGAATTAAGATTGGATGGGCGACTCTCAAGTTCCTACGACAAGCCCGTTGGCGGGATATTTCTTCAGATCCATGCGAAATGAGTGGTGGTTCTTCTTTCAAGCATCTTCTTGGGCCTTCCGTGTACAGTCATTGAAAAGGTGATAGATGGCACAGTCCCTACACATTGGTTTGTAAGTTACTAGCCTACCTTTTGGTGCCATCTATGGTAACAAAATAAGAATCCCATTTAACAGGGGACTTATATTACCAACTCAAACACTGTACTATTGTTTGAAAATTCCGGACCCTTTTCCAAAAAATGTTGTTCTACAGTAGACCTAGGCTTGTCCCCCGTCACAGTTCTTTTCACCATCAAGATCTTGTGATAGTTTTAGGCTCGGTCGAATCCTAAAGCTAAAACTTCATCTAACAATTCTGAGGGTGTTGCTCCAATAAATGGCTATTGCTAGGTCTCAAAACAACAAGATACACTCCGAGAAAAAGCTGCAGATAGACATCACTACTCTGTTGATAGCTCAAATCCGGCTAACCACCTGAGATGTATGAAACCCTGTAGATAATGGGATCTTTACAGTATTACAACCCCAAAGTTGAACAGCTCGCCCCTGACAATCCTTTCCTATTGGGTCCTGGTGGTAACTTTTCAGGGGAAAACTCGCTGCTAAACTTCAGAAGGGTACCCTCCCTGAAACTAACATAGCTCATGAAAATCCACCATTTTGATGGTATTTTACAAGGAAAGATGGGGATTTTCATGGGCTATGTTAGTTTCAGGGAGGGTAACTGGTGAGTTTACCGGATTTCTGAACCATCAACAGTACCCACTGTCCAATTTGTTCCCCCTCACACCTGGATGACAAGAGTTGGATTTCACCTTGTCACCTCGGGAGGGTTTCGTTTTTGATTAAAGTTTAGTAAGGTCTATATAGAGTCTGTAAGAAAAAACACGTCAATTCTAGACTAGACACATATCACTTCAGGATATATCACTTAAGGATTCTATGTGTATGCTTTTGTTTTCAAATATTTGTCTATCTGAACGGTATCCCGTTCAAAACATCAATTCGATTAGTCTCAGGGCTCAATAAACGTATGGTGAGGATTCCTTTCGTTTTCATCTGGGTGAATAAACTTGTGCTATATCAGCCAGCTCAACATCGTGAACAATTTATGTAATATCCTGCCAAAGATACCTTATCTTGGCATTTGCAGGTGTTCCTTCCATCTTAAAGCACTCACCTGTGATTTAATCAGTGTTACGTCCAAGTTATACATATGACTAACATGTGTTAAATCATGATATATATATATAATATACAAGAAAAACAAAAATATAATGGAATTCAATGTGATCTTATCATAATTGAGCAGTTGTATCAGAATATAGCTATTGAATCTTGGACACCACTGGTATATTGTATCAAAACATTGTTATATCACACTTATCATGATATTGTACTCAGTACTCAATCAGGGATCTTTCACAAGTGACTCTGAAAATTGTGTGACTCTCATTCTCTGGGGGAATAGGTGTTAGCTGGTCATTCTCATTGCACTCAATGATACCGTTGATGGACTCCTGCACCGCAGGGGATGTTAAAAACAAACGTCGTAAAGAATGGGATGAACTACCAACCTCAAGTGGTTAGCCGGATTTCATCCGTCAACAGTAATATTGTGTCACTGGTTTCCTGGAAAACCAACACTTTTCATTATAAGGAACATTCCTAAACAAAAATACCATACATTTACATCAAGTTTGATCCCCTGAACCATGGGTCCCAGGGCAATTTACCAAAAAATAAATCCTTAAGCTCTCAATGGCTTCGGCCATTTTGGGGTCCGGATTCCCTTACTTACTAAACTACCTTTTGGGGTGACCGTTCCTGGGATCTTGTTGCTTCACCAAGTTACCAAGTCCGGCAGCTTTCACTCGACGGTTCAGCTCCTCCAAAGGGTGGGACGTTGGAGGAAAACTCGTGTCGCTTTTTTTTTGGAACAGGTGTACTTACCCAGCCCTACTTTCCATGAAATACTGGTTGTTTAAAAGGGATCCTTATAACTTATAATGGTTTACTATAATCCCCATATGATTGGGTAGTATAATTCCCTATATAAGCTAAACAACTAGTTTTTTTACCTTGGGAAAAGGATAATCATCTTCAAAAATACAGTGGGTGGGGATATGGGAAGGCCTATTTTCAAGACGAACTGTTAGTTTTAGAGAGGGTAGTACTACTGTTGATGGTTCAGAAATCCCAAACAACCACCTGGGATGGTGCTAAAACCTTGCAAATAGTGGAATAAACTACTTATTAACTGGTGCAGGAGTTCTGAAACATCAACAGTGTAACAAAGGGCAGTATCATTCCCCTATATAACCAGAACAACTAGATCTAGTTCATTGCTCACGTGACAAAAAACTGTTTGTAGAATTTAGAGGTGAAAATGAGATTATATTGATCATGAATTGTATGAGAGACATGGAGAGCATAAACTATATATGTATATGATATATGTACCAGCACCTTCCAAAGGGTTCCAATTGAACCATAAGGGATGGTATGTTGACACCCTGAAACGGAATCATTTGGCACCCTTTGGAATGCCGAGGTATATGCACATCATATAGCTTATATTAATTCATAGTACCCTAAGGATCATTGGACCCTCAAAACTGGCGTCATTTTGAGGACCTAAAAACCCTGCGAAAAACAGGTTCAGGGCCCCTTCCATTGGAGGGTCCTTCTTTGGATCCTTAAAATATTCAGTTACGGCATTCTAGACAGACACATCCAGGAGTCGCCAATGGAAAATTCAGCTCCTCGGCGAACAGGACGTTGGCCAACTTGCTCTGACCATAACGAGCCCAATGTCCTTGACCCCCCGTGGAGTGGAGTCGCCGCCAACAGTGTGTTGAGTTGTCCAAACCCAATGGGTGCTGGAATTGTTATCAAAGAAAAGGTACAGTAACCTCTTGACCCACCCCAATTAAGCAGAAACCGGTGGGCAATGAATTTTGTAATTGACTTTATGTATGGACAACATCAACATGGTATGTGCATAGTAATCATCAGAAACACAGGTTGCAGTCACAGTACATCACAACTGATAATGTGTATCAGTACAGTGCCCTTACTATATCATAGTCTCTCTTGAATTTCTCACCCACGATGCCAACTGCCAAGTGAAGGTTTGATCTTGGCATCGCCAAATCTACAATACGAGTGATCTTCCTGGGGGAATTCTAGGTCAGATTTCACATCCCAGATCCAAATCATCTAAGGGATGCATATATACCCACAATAAATTCAAGTTAGCACTTATATAACAACTTGCGAATTTTGTTTCGCCAAATTCTAACACTCCATTAACAAAAATGATATAAATAACAACCTCAAAAAAAAATAGGTTGAATAGGTTGCCAAAGATGTCTCAACATGTCTCAACCAATATCTTCTCCCTATCCTTGAGGTTACTTTGTTGCCCTATCTTTGGAAACAAAAACCATCCAACCCCCCGGGCCCCCTGGCCCGTTTGCTATCCCAAGACACCGGTGGAGCCACCGAGAACATACGGAGCCAAGTACCTCGTTTTTCCAGGTCTGGTGGCGTGGACCCGAAAAGAACGGGTGGCGTGGCTGCTTAGTTGTGGGAATGGATGATGTTTTTAGGGTGCTATGGTACCCTCTGGTAAACTAACATAGCAATGGAATATCACCATGTTTTTAATAGGAACATCATCTTCAAAGGGTCCATTTTCCATTGCTATGTTTGTTTTTCAATGGAATTTATGATTTTTGTTAGGTGAATGTTGATATGTAGTTGGTGGTTGAACCAACCCATTCTGAAAAAAAATATGCTCGTCAAATTGGATCATTTCCCCTAAAAAGGGATGCACATAAAACATATTGTAAACCACCACCTGGATATTAACTGGAACACTGGAATTTCATTTTCACAAAGAATGGAATGTCGTAAATCACTTATTATTGTTGTCTGTTGGAGATTCTTACTTTGATGATTTTTTTGTTTTAGCAACTCTTTGACGCTTGCCAAACAACATATAGTTGTAAAAAACACAACTGTAACTGCCCCAATCTGGTGCAAAAGAAGAATGGTAATGTTCTACGAGTTACAAAAAACTAGTTGGTGGTTTCAACCAATCTGAAAAATATGCTCGTCAAATTGGATCATTTCCCCAGGGATTTGGGTAAAAAAAAAAATGTTTGAAACCATCTTTTGCCATCTTTTGGGGGTCACTCGCCGCCAGCGAACAGACGACGTGCTTAGACGACAAATCAGGCGAAGCCCCGAAAGCCCGTGTTAGGCTGACCGACCTGCCAACCTTCCAAAACACTAACATGAGTGAAACGATCCACTCGAACACCTTTGTGCAGAACTCCACCGTTAAGCTCCAGGATGACTTCGTCCACGCGGTTCAATCGTTCAGGAGACCAACACAGCTGAACTGTCACTAGCCAACAACATATCGCCCCCGAAGCTGGCCGTATCGATCGGCTCCTGTAAGCGAACCCATTTCCATCCCAATATCGTTTGAGCAGCATCTGAAACCACTTGCACCTTTTGACATAGCCAGGATTGAAATCAGGTTGCTGTAGACTGTCACCCCAGAACCACTTCGAGTTCCACAACTTGGGACCACCATGGCCTGTACTCAGCTGAAAGTCAATGTAGAGTTGCAGAAAGGAGATCCATTGTAAACATCCGCTGAAATCAACTGTTCACACTCCGCGTCGTTGGGCTCCACGGAAGGGATAGGTCGGGCTGTCTTTTCCGGTTTTGAATCCTGATCAGCCCGCTTCCCAACATCCACAATCAACTTTGAAATGCTGAAATGACGACTGCGGCAATGGTGCAAGTCACGCTCACACTCATTCCACAAGGACCAAAAATCTTCGCCCCTTGACATGTTGATTCGGCCCGCCGCAATGTCAACCAAACTGTTGTGCCAAAAACCCCAAAACTCAATGTATGAAGTTCCGACCGTTGGCAAGATATGCGAGTAAATCTGCATTACTACCACCTGCGGCCATCGTTCCAAGCACTGAGAAATTTGTTCCCACAAATCAAAATGTGACATGTTGGGCGAAATCCTCCACAAACCTTGTTGCAACCTGCGAACACCAGATACCACCCCTTGGCAGTCACTCCAGATACGACACGGTTTTCGCAACAAACACGCCACAGTTAAAGCATGCTTCATTGCTTCCAACTCACCACGAAAAGCGGATTGATGGATTCCTGCAAGCCATCCTGCTGCTACGACCGAATGATCAAGTGGACTACCTTGCCAGTGCGCAACCGTGACTGCCCAGGAGGCAAAACGAAGAGCAGGCTCTGTGGATGCATGACACGAGCCATCCACAAACAAGTCCACATGAGGATCAACACACACGTCCAAACGATATCGGCAAACTTCATACGGCTGGATGGCTTCAAAGTACTGCATCAATGCGACGTGAGAGCTCGGCTTGATGGCCCATGCATGGCTAACATGACAGGCAGGGAGTCTCTCAACCTCATCCAAAAATTTTTTACAATGCTTTTCACGCAAGTCCTGGAATGCAGGGCATCTCCACATGCGATGGAAGAACCCATCTTTTTGAGAACACAAGGGACATGAATTGGCCTCATCCCCAGCATTCTTACGATGATCTTTACCATGATTAGTGTACATGGTTCCATCCAAGGCACATTGCAGGTACACCCTATCAGCATCAACGAACTGCTTCAAGACTCTAGTGGTTTCAGCAAGATCAACCTGGTGAAAATGACTAAAGCTCTTCCTATGCGACACTTCACTGGCTACTAAACGAGGCCACGCTAATGCAAGCCGTGAACGACTGGCATCAACATGCGTATCGAAGATACTAAATTCACCAATTTCATCAACGAATTGCCCATTTGCTGAAAGCTGCCACCCTAACCGAGCCACCCGAGCTAACAACACTGCGATAGGACCATTCACTGGCAACACTAAGGAACCACTTCCTACTTGACCAATTACATTTTCCACATGGGCCTGGTTTGCAAAGTCACGAAAATCTTTGATGGTAGACAAAATTGCCCAACCCTCCGGGTCATAGGTGAACCCATGTTGGGCCAATCTCAAAGCAGGATGAGCCCCCACCCGATTGCAACGAAGGCCATAGGAAGCCCCAGACCTTAACTTAGCAAAGTGTGTGTCTGCTATGCTTGTGACCCCAATTCCATGCAGGGCCCGAGGCCATGCCAACACTCGCAATGAAGCAACTTTGGCACTATATGGTGAAAGTGATCGGCGAAGCAGTTTCCATGTGGGGCCCATTGCTTTTATCCTATCAACCATTGTCTTATTACCCCTTTGCTTGGTGAAGTTAGCATGAACTCCCAAACTTTTGGCGTGATGCACCACCCGAAATCGACCATGACGAAGTAATGTGCGTGCTGATGCATTAGTGCTCCATGTGAAGGTTTTACTGCTGTCTAATTTCATGTCAAGCAGGTCCACGAATGCAATCATCCTATCTTCGATGGCAGTTTGGTTTACGATTGACCTATGTAAAAACTGCCAATCGTCCACAAAAGTGTACACTTGCAATTCAGGGAATTGATGGACCATCCACACATCTAGGAGCAAATCAATGACCGCCATCGCACACACTGAGAGCCCGCAACCCTCCGGGTATAATGGGATTCCCGGTCCTATCGAGGATCTTACCTTAAACCTTCGAACCTGTTGGTTAACGAACGAAGCCCAGGCAGGAACTAGCCAAGGCGGGCAGTTCAAGGCAATCAGACATTTCCACAGCGGAATCCTTGGGATGGTGTTAAACGCCTTTTGAAGATCTGCCACTAAACCTACCAAAGAAGGTTGGCTTACATGATCCGCTTCAACTGCTGCTGCCAGTTCAAACCACACCGACTTGCTTTGACATGCTGGAAGGCCACCCCTAAGTCCAGGCGGGGTAACCTTGGCAAACCTGCGGAGGAACTGTCTTGCACGGGCTGATGACCACACCCTATACACTAAAGGATATACAACCACTGGCCTGTATTGCCGCACTGACTGTGCGTCAGGGGTCTTTTCTAACGAAGACACGATTCCATTTGTCAACTGAAGAGGCCACACGGCATGTTGTTCCACCCTTTGATACACTTGCAGCAACGACTGGATTGCATGGGACGGTAGCGACATAAGGTCTTTACGAGTAATGCCGTCAGGTCCCGTTGCTGCCGTGGACTTCTTGGATCTAACTATCTGCTCAAACCTTTCAGGAGTCCACTCCGGAAATTGCCACTGGACTGGGGCCAGGTGTTGTTGAGCAAAGGAACAAATTTGATCCCATTGCGAATCACACACTCTTGAATGTCTGTTCCAGCGTGGCTCCCATTCTTGACGAAAGGCTTCAAAGATTGCAGGAATTTCAGCCGTAACTTTTGATTGTCGAATGACATCACCCGGCTGAAGTGCCACCGGTTCCCCAAAGGTAAGATGATTTCCTTGTTGGCTCTGGATGCTAATCTCACGACCTTGAACTACGACTGGTCTGGCAGCATCAAACGACACATCACTGGAAAGAGTGCAGTGACAACTGTGAGGTTCCACCTCCTCCACTTCCGCTGCCTGTGAATCAATGAGGACATCCACTTTCCTGGGTGGCTCCCTGGCACAATCTTTATAGACATACCTCAATGTTTGAAACCACCACCTAGAAAAGTAATAACATTAACCATCGAAACTTTCTCAATCTGTTCACCTTGCAAATCTGCAAAAAAAATATCGTATTAGACGAACGTATATAAAACCAGGGTTTGCCAAAATCACCTGAAACAACCCTAAAAAATAGGGGAAACCCTACATCACCAAGGGACTTGCTACCTGTCAATCTTTAGGGTTGATTTTCCCATTTAACAACGTCCTTATGGTGGACCCCGAAAACCATAGGGTCATAGGCCCAGGCGTTTGACTCTACTGATTGTGCGGATTCCAAGGTTTTTTTCGATGGATTCAACAACAGAGTGGAACTGCCTCTTGATACAACAACACATGTTCATGTGGTGTTTTAGTTTTTTGTCGGAGGTGATTCCACACTGGACCCTGCAAAACTAAGATAGCATGTGAAAATAAAGCAGAATCATCATCTCTCAACCATGGATTAACAACCCCCTTCCTGCATAACCAGGAAAATACCACCAACAAGACCGGAAGACGCTACGAACTTAAAAAGGACGTTTTTCAATAACCGGCCCAAAAAAGTTTCCAAAAGCAACGCTTTCAACCTTCATCCAAGCGACAGCATCAATCCATGAGGAGGATGAGGATTGTTGAGATTTGCCGTATCTACGGTAGGTCCACCCTTGTCAGAAGCACCAGAGGATACCTCCAGACATCTTGGACTATGACAAGATGGATAAGACAAAAAGCGATGTGTTTTTTTGTTTCAATGCAAAACGGAACTGGATAAGGGAAACAATCCATCAGTTTCTCAGATGTGATCTTTGATGGTTCCATGTTTCCGTTTTGGTGTTTTTGTCAGACCTTGCAGCTGCAAACCTGAGGATTCGTCATCAGCAGTTCCGAATCCCGAAGTTTAGCTGTCCCTGATGGCTACTGGTTCCAGTACTGTACCACTTAGCCTGGAGGACATTGCCCTAATACCACATCAAAATTACTGCAAGGTGTTTGAATCATAATCTGTCCATCCATTCCTAATGTTGATGGCGGAAAAAATCCCACCAACATCCCCCCATGCCCAATATGGTCAAAACTATCCGAAATTTAAAAAACACATCACAACTTCATAAATCATAGATCCACCATCCACGCGTCAGCCTTATTGCATTAAAAAAACATTCTGTATCATTTGCAGCACTTAGATTCAAAATATCAGTCATGAGATGCTTTTTTGATTGACATCACCATATTTTTTTTTTGCCCCCCAAAAACGGCCTGGGTGAGAGATACATCTCCATACTTCTCAGCCGTAGCCTTTAGCAATGGCCAAAGGCGCGCTGTCATCAAGAAGTGACTCAAGTGATTCGTCTGAATCCTCAGGTCCAACGGTGGGGTAAGTGAGCCACGAAAAAAAAACAACGCATACTTTCCATTCCCATATAAAATCCATGTATATTATATTACCTACATTTACCAAAAAATTAAGCCAAATGTAGGTAAATATACCAGTCCCATGGATCCTCTGGGATTGAATCCTGGTTGATTATTTAGGGATTCATAGGGATTTCCTGAAAAGTTTACCGTTTACCGTGAACTAACATATCCCCACACTTGGAAAAAGGAAAATAATCTTCAAAAGTGCTCCGGTGGATCGTTATCCCATTTATTTTCATGCAAGCGTTTTGGCGGTTGGGATGATGGATAAAAATCGTGTAGTTAAAGAGTCAAAAAGATATGAAAATAAGTCGCTAGTGGAAAATCACCCACAACAAATTTCGGGGTCCTTACACCACTTTTTTGGATGTCTTGTAACCTGACCACATTCCATGTGGGTTGGAAAGCTTCATCACGAACAAAGCGACTGACTGCAAACCTGCGCAAGCTCTTGGTGTCCCAGTTGAGGCTGCACCGGCAGTTGTTCTCCTCTAGACACACTGCCAACTGGCATCTTTCAACCAACACACACAACTGGACTAAATACCCTCGAGCTGATCTTGAACTGCCGAACTGTCACCGCCAAAGTCTGCATGACCCCAGGTATCGACAGATCCATTTTCAAGAATTGCAGCAAACGCACGACCTGTGGCTTGAGTTTGCTGCACACACCTGAGCCGATCTTGAACTGCCGAACCCAGGTCACGACGGATCCATCTTCCAGAATCGCAGCGAATGCCTGACGTGTGGCTTGAATCTTGACGTGTGGCTTGAATCTGCATAACACCCTGTAGAAGCGCTCGAACTGCCGAACTGTCACCGCCACTCCTTTCATGACCCCAGGTCACAACAGATCCATCTTGCAGAATCGCAGCAAAGGCCCCATCTGTGGCCTGAATCTGCCGCACACCCCTGAGCTGATCTTGAATTGCTGAACTGTCACCGCCATTGATTGCATGACCCCAGGTTAGGACGGATCCATCTTGAAGAATTGCAGGTAATGCCTTTGCTGCAATTGAATTGCAGCAAAGGTACTACTTGCGGCTTCAATTTGCTGCACACCCCTGAGCCGATCTTGAACTGCCGAGCTGTTCCCGCCAAAGTCGGCAATGACCCCAGGTAACGATTGTCCTATCTCCATGACACCACAAGGCCAAGGAACCGTGTGCTGCTGCCAGTTGCGGTTGAAGTACCAGAGCTGTAAGGCACTCTCCATCCTCTATTTCTGCTTCTTCTAAGGTTTTGTCAGGATCCACTAGGACTCGATTCTTGGCAGTGATAAGTCTGAGGTATTTCTTCCCAAAGGCTCGTTGGGCCTTTGTCCTTACATCTTGAACCGTGGATGAAGGCAAAAGTGTGAGAAGTTCAGCATGCCCATTTGGCAAAACTACATTTATTTGAATCATCTGAGACGTCCACAAAATCTTCACGGCTCTTCAACATCAGCAGTGAATCTCTACTTCACACTTTGAGCCCATGCCATGCAAGTACAGTGTTTGTGACTAAAGCTTTCTGCCCATGTTGCATTGCTACTATTGATGGGCGAAACTCATGCAGATTTGCAGATTTTCGCAGAACAACTAGACTTCATAAACATCAACTGTAAGGTTTCTTCTATCTACCTGGATGTCCCGGGACGGGAGTTAGGATCAATGGTTAGTAAATGTGGCATAACCCAGTTATTCATGGGGTATATTGGGGTTATAACCCACTTACTACTGTAACCATTTACTAACTTCCTGGGACATCCTACTATTTTTTTGGCGGTGGGGGGAACAAGTCATCATTTCAGCTTTGAATCAGCAGTGTTTCTCGTGCTTATTCAAGTCCTTTATTGAATAGGATTTTTAGGATTTAGTCGTTAGTTGTTTGGGGTCTGTGTCTGCTGCTTGGAGGATCATCCCAGGACTTGGATAAGTGGTTAATAACCATGGTTTTGTTGTTTTTCTCTCGGGTTGGTTCCCCTTCCAAATGATTCTTGATGGGATATGTTAGTTCCCAAGGAGGGTAATCCCTACCAAAAATTGGGATAGGGAATTGTCATCCCCAACATATACCCAACAACCAACCGTTTCGGTGCCCTTTTTTGATGAAGCTCAAGTGGTTCTTCTAGATGGTGCTAGATCTCCATCCTTCATGATGGAGGAAAGGTGGTAACAAAGTGGTCAAGGGGCCAACCTGTTAGTACTGTTGATGGCTTCAGAAAAACCCGAAACAACCATCTGGGATGAGAAAAATCCCTTTGTAAAATAATGTCCTCAACTACATAGAAACGCTGGTTAGGCAGATTTCTGAACCATCAACAGTAGGTGGTTCAAAAGTTCATTTTTTTGGGGGGAGGATCAGTTTGATATATATCATGAAAGAAACACATAATGTCAGCATCACAAATGCCAAGGTACAAAATGGGGTGACGCTAGGAGAAAACCCTCGGACCATCCAATACGTGAACAAACAAGCATTCGACCCAACAAAATTTACAAGAGACCGGGGGGGTGACCATACAAGAATTCCTCTCCCGATACGATTTCAATTTCCATAGATTTATTATATGAAATTCAAAACATTTCCAACCATGTTGATTTCGGGGTGTAAAAAAAAACAAGAGGTATAAAGTATAAACCTTCAATGTTTCTCCATAGATTTAATTCAATACATTTCTCTGCAGGGCTGCTTGGGGGGTGTTCCTGGATGACTTCTTCTCAAGGCTCTGAATGTCATAGCCATCCTTTGTCATCTGAACATCCAAGCCTGTATTTGTCAAGAACAGCGAACGGGCGGCATCTCTTTTAAACAAAAGGCATCAACAGGGGCCATAATATTACCAATCCAAACAATGCACTACTATAAGGGAACCCCCTCAAAATGACCACAGGTTTACGTTGTTTGATCTTCAGATTCGTAACACATCCTATGCATTCCTATGCGATGAACTGCCATTGGCGGTGGATCTGTTTGTTGTTTCGAATTGTAAAGCCCAAGACTTATATTTTTTTAGGAGGTGAAACTATATTACCATAAACCCTAGTAATCTAGGATTACCGTATAGATCAAGGAAGGTAAATGCATCCTACTGTTGTTTAATGAGGCGCTTTGTGGTGTTTTCTTTGCAATAAAACAACAGTAGTGAGGTGAAACTATCCTGGAACCCTAAACAACCAGATTTTTGTGGTTGTTTCAATTGGATAATTCCAAACCTTTGCTTGGGAAATGGTTGTTTCACCAAACATCCATTTAAAAGGGGGTGTTTAGGGTTCCAGGATATTACCACAAAGGTTGAAACATGCATCGAAGCCTAGGCATAATTTTCTTCAAACATAACGTTGTTGGCATGCCATTTTAGTGGGTGAGAGACTTTACAAAGCCTCATATTTTTGAAACCAAAGGGGCTAAGGCTAAGGAGATAAGGATGTTGTATAAGGAATTTATGACAATCACCTGCGAAACGGGTGCCATGCAATCAAATGAACAATTGATGCAACCACCAATTCAACATCAACAAAAGAAACAACGTCTGTGTTTAAGCCCAAAACAACAACAAAAAACGACTTTTTGAGAAATTCCCTTCTGAAGTACCAAGAAACCCATGACTCCGGCATTGTTGCAAACGATATCAAGACGGTCATATTGTTTCTTGAACTCGTCTGTAAAAGAGCGGATAGATTCCTCGGTCGGGATTTTCTCGCTGAGGATAAAACTTGGATGTCCCGGTCAGGAAGTTAGGATCAATGTGTGAGCAATTTCCCCCAATCCGTGTGATAGCATGTGGTAGCCATCTTGGACCCTTTCAAGAATGGAACTAATTACCAACTTCAACTGGTGCTCAACAAATGATTCTGCTTTCAAAGGACTATTCCGTAGCCTTGTTGATAAAGAAAACAACAGTAACATCCCTCATGAAAGCGGACAAAATCTCCACTAAAAAGAGACTCCATGTTTCATGGTGTTTGAAAGCTGGAAAAGTGGTATCGAGAGTGTTGTGACTGTTTTGGGTGTTTTTTTTTGCATCTTATTGCCTTCTACTAGTTGGTGGTTGAACCAACCCATTTGAAACATATGCTCGTCAAATTGGATCATTTCCCCCAAATAGGGATGAAAACATGGAAATATTTGAACCACCACCTAGTTCTAGCTGTAAACGTTTGTTGAAGATCTTTCGAGAGAGTTTTGAAGATCAAACAACCGTGAGAGCAGAGATAATTCTTGATATGACCAATGAACAAACAGTGTGTTCCAGACCACAACACATCAAAAAATCAGAATTGCATCTACCGTACAACTGGCCAACAGGCACAACGACATGCCAGCTTTCAGTTTGAAACTCTATCCAGTCACATCAAAATCCTTGACAACCCCCACTTCTTAACAACATCAATATCTTCAACAGGTACCTTTTAGAAGACATGTTACCTCAACCTTCCCTTTCCGACTACAACCTCTCAACTTCCTGTCATATGTTGGGGGGAATCCAAGAATCAAAGTCGCAGTTGTCCATCTTCATGACCTACAGATCTGGAGCTCACACAGCAAGCAAAAAGTGAAGTTTCATTCAATGAGTATCTTTTCAACAACGGTGACCAGTGTCACACTGTTAACAATGAGGGGTGGGTGGGGGAAGAAAATTGCCACCACGCAAAGCCAGCGTTTCCAAACTGATGAAAAATGAGATGCTGACAAGTAGTGGAACTATCAAACTGGCATATAAACATAAAACATATAGTAGTACTGTAATATCAATATCAATATGCAGTGATCGATTCTGGGTCACACGGGTACGAATACAGCATCTGTACTTATTTGATGATAATATTGTACACAGTATACACCATATTCAGCTATCATTGTCATGTTAATAGTAGTTTAATCCCAAATGTCATATGTGTACCGTCACCGTCATCGTGACTATCAAAAGCTTTTGCAGCATCACCATGATCATCCTCATCGTCATCACCTTTGTCATTATCCCCACCGCAACAGCGACAGCATCCCAACAGCAACAGCAACAGCAGCAACAGCAACAACAACAACAACAACAACAACAACAACAACAACAACAACAACAACAACAGTAACACTAAGAACACCAACACCAACAATAGCACAAAGAACAGCAGTAACAGTACTAGTGGTGTGGCTTTTCGACGGCTGCAATCGCAATCCCGGCGTTTTCCAAGCGACTACGATAGGCTTCGAAGTGACGCCCATTTCTGACAGCTGTGCCTCTCAGTGCAGCTCACCAGTTCGGATGACAGTTCCGAACACGACAAGGTGTATTCAGGATATCTAACAAATCAACTGGTTGGTCAAGTTGGTTCATTTGATGTTTTTCTGTTACTGAGTCTAATTCTATATTCTCAGTATTCCAGGATGCTTTTACACAAAGCATGGCTGCATCAAGTCAACATTGCACTCTTGCTCCAGCAGCCGCGGAACTGGAATTGTTTGTTCTTCCCTATCAAGTTTCCCTTTGCAAGAATGGTGATGTTCCACATCCATATCCATGTAGATTGGAGGGAGAGTATATACAACTCCATGAATTATTTGAGATGACTTACAACACCACAAAAACTGATCCAACATCAGGAGCCAAACACCACAACTAGCTGTCTTTGTTCACAACTGGGCAAACATTTCCGCAACAGGGTTGTAGGTCAGAATCTGAAGATGTTTTTTGGGACATATCCACAACCCTTGAAGGATATACCACCACCTTCATGGTTGAGAGGTTGAGAACCTCATCCATGCCATCATCGAACTAAAAAAAAACGGAGTTCTTTGAGAGAAGGGCAGGGGGTACTTGGAGGCTCATTAGTAAATGATTAACTTAACATGGTTAGTAAGTCCATTCATAGCAAGTCCCCTAAGTAGGGTTGATCTATGTAAATGGCTTGTAACGCCCTCAACTAACCACGTTTACAGAGTTGGGGTCGATTCTCCAAGTATCGCTGCACCTCGAGATCTGCCTTCACTGCTTGACCCTTCTCAGGGTTTCGCACCGTAATGACGCACTGTGCTCCTGTGTAGAGGGCATGTTTTTGTAACTTGTCGTTACTACACAATTTGGCAGCTCAGCCATGCTCAACTATCTGAAGGTAATATGTATACAGTATATAATGTATAATATAAATATAATCGTGATGCATGGCCACGTGCTCAAGACCAAAAACAAAACAGGTCGGAATTGGGACTTTAGTATAGTCATATCATATATCCCAATGACCAATGTTGGGGAAGTCAATCAAGATTTTGATGCAACCATGTAGGATAAAATGACACCCAAAACATAATTGAAACACTTTCTCCCGTCTTCTTTGGATGTCTGCCATATCCAAATACTACACCCCGAAATCTCCACTGAAAAAAAGCGCTTCAAAAAGAATCCCCAACTACTTCACCCTTAGAAGTGCCAAACGTCCACCGATTGTGTGCAACTTATTATAGAAAATTCTTAAAACTTGAATCATCTTTCTGGCATTTTTGTTTGGGGTTCGATTTTCACATGTCCGTCCCGGACGCAAAAAAAAACGTCCGCCTAACATTTAACGGGATGACCCCGGTAAACGGGTGGGTTTTTGTTGGGACAACCAGCTGCCCGTCCCAGCGGCTCCTTTGGATGCCAAGGCTTTGGTAGCATAAAATCCCAAACCAGAAGAGGTTGAGACCTACGGCAGAAACTTCAAGTTACGATCCGGTGGGAAGGTGAAAAACCAACAAAAAAAACACATTAGTGAGGAACAACAACTCTGTGACGTCTTCATGTCATGTTTACAAAAAACATTGCAAAACATATCAAAATCAAGTAAAATAAGCAGTTTGCAATTTCGTCTGAGCAACATCTACATATGTGGTGAGTTTCCAGGAAAGTCCTAACATGAATTCATCGAATTGAAAGTCGTTACAGTTCACAAGCTCGGTCGTTTCTGAAAGCTGCTTGATGTCTTGAGCTTTGACAGAACAAAGACCCTCTGGTAGACTAACATAGCAATAGAATATCCCCATTTTCAATGGAAATACATCTTCAATCCTGGTCCATGTTCCATTGCCAAATTGCTATGTGAGATTACCGGAGTGTAATGATTGGTTCAAGTGTTCTGCAAAATTCATACTCTCCAGGGAAGTAATTGATTTTCAGAACTCCCAAACAACCACCTGGGATGGTGCTAAAACCCTGTAAACAATGTGATGAACCACCAACCTCAACTGGTTAGCTCCAAAAACCAATCCACCAATATCCAACTCTTCACTGCAGCCGAGGTGACCCCAGTGATCAATGCCACACGGCCGGTCAAGTCCTGGTGGACCGCCCATGATATGAACCATGAATTCCTAGTTGGCTGATGGGATCCTGAATGACTTTTAGAACTAAAATCACCTGATACACATACATGTATATCTATATGATATATGTATATATAGATATATATGATATATATATATATGCCCAGCTGTCTTAATCAAATGGAGCTTCTACGCCTCAAAGAAATGGCTCCTTTTTTGAAGGGGATGGGAGATGCCCTTACAGGTGCCGAAACCACTTAGGCGAGAAGCTGGCATCTCAAGTACCTGGAAGGCTTGGTAATCATGGGAAATCCTACTAGGGCACCACTGTCCCAGTGCCTCCCCTAGAAAGTAGTCCCTGAATAAAAGGCCTGGTTGAAGGATAGCAGTGGTCAAGACTCCCACTTAAGATACCTTAATAAGTCAATAAGGCCTTCTGTTCTGCAGGATTGGGCATTAATCACCATGACATCACATGTGATCTGAGGAAAATTATTGCTCTGAGATGTCTATGGTGAGCCCAACTTCAATGTAAGTAATTGTGTGTGTGTGTGTGACTAATCATAATCAGAAACATACCGTAGTACGTCGAGTAACTACCAAAACTATAATCTTCATGAATGAGGAACAAAGTATTGGTTGAAAGACCGAATCATACTTTGTATATAATTAAACGGCTTACGGCCTATGAATGTGTACTAGTCTAAATATTGGCCCCGACATGTATAAAGATAAATGGGAGTCTACTGCAATTGCATATAGACTGCTAAATTAAAATACATCACCAACTACAAGGGTTTTCTGTCAGCGCGCTTTCCGAAGTGATTTGCAAACTCCCCGTATCGTGATAAATCGTCACTTCTACAATATCCGGATAATGTGAAATGTCATATATCAACAACTTGTGCAGTTATATATACAGTATATATAAATGTCGATTGAAAACCTTTAAATAGCCTGTACGTATAAAACAACATGAAACTAAAAAAAAATAATATATATATATATATTGTATCTCTGTATCTCTATTCACTGTTAAGGATCACCCTCACCGGCGGGTTCACCCCGTGACGACGACCGACAGGGAGCCACAATAAAATCCAGTCCTTGATATTCTCCGGATTCTTGATCCATTCCTTGGTCCACGTGTTCACTCATCATCCATCATCCATCATCCATCATCATCATCATCATCATCATCCTGAACCTTAGCAGCTTCAGCACGCAGCACGCGCAACGCTGCGTGCCAGCACGCAGTGTCGTCACACAGTGGGTTTGCTATCCAGAGAATCATGTGAATGCATTTTTCTCAATAAAAGAAACGCATTTGGCGACGTTGAGGCCTACCGGGGACCCAAAACAGAACCGCAGCGGCGAATGCATTTTTTCGGGTTCACAAATCGTCTTCTGCAACTAGTGCTTCTGAACAGCTGCTTGAACTACTGCTGCTTAAGGAACTGTCTGAGGCCGCAGCGTTCTTCGCCCGCCTTTGGCATGGGGTCAAACCGAGATTTTGAGCACGAGGTACCCCCCCCCCTGTACAGAGGCCCAATGCCCCCATGCCAGAGGCAGCGGAGAACATTGTGGCCGCAGGGAATTGCTTAAGCAGCAGCAGCTCCATTAGCAGTTCAAGCAGCTGTTCAGAAGCACTAGTGAGTTGCAGAAAACGATTTGTGAAGCGGAAAAAATGCATTCGCCCCTGCGGTTCTGTTTTGAGTCCTGGGTAGGCCTCAAGGTCGCCAAATGCATTTCTTTTATTCAGAAAAATGCATTCGCTTCATCTCCCATAAGTGCGGCCACTGTCTCCAATGCATTTGCCAGAGCTTTAAAAAAGCATTTCAGGGGATGATGACCCCATGAATAGGTGTTTAGAGGAAGCAAATCAAAAATGCATTGAAGCAAGTGCCAGCACGCAAGTGCCAGCACGCTAGTGACGAGTGCCAGCACGTGAGTGACCGAGATGCTAAGTCCTGAACGTTTTAGAATCACCAGCAACCTGATCATCATCAACGTTTTAGAATATACAGTATAGTGATTGATATTGGTTGGTCATCATTCATCATCCATCATCTCCATTCTTATCATCTTGCTGTTGATGTTGCTCAGTATTGGTCACCTTCTTTTTTTTAAGAATCACAAGAGCCAACAAAGCAATCTATAGGTTTCTGAAACAACCCAGATCTAAAGCACAACCTACACCCTGGAAGATTAACGGCTGGAACCTGAAAATGATGGTTTGG
Organism: Breviolum minutum Mf 1.05b.01; assembly: GCA_000507305.1. Classification (NCBI taxonomy): domain Eukaryota; class Dinophyceae; order Suessiales; family Symbiodiniaceae; genus Breviolum; species Breviolum minutum. The sequence continues at coordinate 406,696 of DF239026.1, forward strand.
AAGATGATTTTCCTTTTCAATTGGGTGGTTTTTAGGTTCCATGTGAATCTTCCGGGGTGTAAACACTAATCATTTTTTTGCAAGAACAGTGTTCGATTTACTTTTAAAAAAGCCCCGAATTTTTCCAATATCAAGGTATCCAGCTATCTGAATATAATCCAATAAAACCTGGATTCTAAATGTATACAATAATACATATATAATATATGATATAATATTTATATATGTATACATTCTAGAATGCATGCATATATAAAAATACACATGATTCCCTTTCAGGGTTGATTCCCTTTTCACTTGATTTCACTAAAATTTGGAGTGGAGAACAGCAGAACTCGTCATAAACCGCACACTTTTTTTTGCCAGCATTCATCACATTTCATCTCGTTGTCACAAATCTGGCACAAATCATGCTGATCCAAAGAAAAAACATACTAGTTGATGCTGGAACCAACCCAATTTGAACAATATGCTTGTCAAATTGGATCATCCCCCCAGGGATCGGGGGCCCGGTGAAAATTTCCCAAAAACGTTGGAAGTTTCACCACGGACCTCATAGCCCAGGCTCGGGGTAATACTTGTCCTCAAGCTTGGTGGGGCCACTGGCTGGTGCACTTGCTGAGGATCCCATGATAGGCAACTGGATGGCAACTGTTCACGAGGACAACGGTGGCTTTGTGATTCAAATGGCTGCGGTGATGGATTTTTATTAGCATCAGCTACCAGTCATTTTGGGTAGCACTAGATCTGTTGGTGTTCACATTGCAAATGCCAAAATGCCAAATACAGCGTGTGTGAATAGAACTCAGGGCTCAATGCAATTCGCCAAATAGTCGATGTTGAAAGTCGCAATTGTGATTCACTTACCGCCCCAATTTCTAATCTTGTAGTCATCTGCAAACCTAGTGTGGGAGGCCCTGTTTCATGTCAGTACAACGCGCAAACAAACTCGTTTACCACCATGCTGGTCAACATGCTGAAAAAACCTTCTTCCACCTGAACATACTTTGCATTTTGTTGTTTCGGTTTCAGGACTAGCCTTACTAAACAATATTTCACAATTTACTTGAGTGTGTCTCAAAACTTTCATTGGCCAATTGTTCAATCCCACAGTTTCCTGCTTTGGTAATTCCTACTCTTTTGGGACACATCCATATAGGATCATGTAGGTACAAAGAGGGGTCATTGTAGCTCCTGATGACTTTATACACCATGATGCTCAAAACACCTCTCAAACACACACACAAAAATGTAAAATACGTAAATATCTAATACTACACTATCTATCTATCTATCTGTCTGTCTGTCTGTCTGTCTGTCTGTCTGTCTGTCTGTTTGTCTGTCTGTCTATCTATCTATCTATCTATCTATCCATCTATCTATCTATCTATTAATATATATATATATCAATATATCATATAAATATATATGTATGTATACGTATGTTTCTTTCCCCCCAAATTGCTACCTCTCCAATTTAAAAAAAATCCTCTCCAATATGCATAGTCCTCATCAAGGCCAGCCAAAGACGCCTGACACGAGGACAACTCTGGTCATACTAACATGGCTGGTAATGGAAATTGCCATGTTTAATAGGACATGGTTTCCGAAAATAGTGGTACCCCAAAATGGATGGTTTATAATGGAAAACCCTATTAACATGGATGATTTGGGGGTACCACTATTTTCGGAAACACCCATATGATATAGATTGATATATCTATAGATATATATATATATAGTTATACATCTTTAAACGGTCCATTGTCGAGCCATGTTCGTTCACCAGAGTACAATTGATACACTACACTACCTCAAAACCTGACACGTCCCCCTCGAACTCAAATTTTTGCCCCAAGAATTCTTCATCCTGCCCATAAGGCGGTTCCATAGTCTCTTTAAGAAACGCTGGGAATGCAGAACTGCCTGACAAAAGAACAACTCTTGTAAGATGGATTGCTAAAGTCGATTTAGCAGCTACTTCTTGACTGTAATTTGCAAACATCGTCCCACTAGGTCCAAACTTGGCCAACAACTTAGGTCAGGAAAAACGTACAAACGAAAAACGTCACACAAAAAAAACGCTAAAACTTGTGTTGGGTTACAGGCCTACATCTCTTATTTGAAAAAAACAACAATTAAACATCAACCCAAAAAGGGCAAACTTCAGGTATACCTTGGGCGTGGATCCTGGATGGGTGTGGACCACCAGGATGGTTTAGCTTGCATATTTAGATGGGGATTTTCAAGCTAAACCTTCATTTTTGCCACTATAAGTTGGAAGGGGGCCCGCACCCAAGGTATACTGGTCCACTGGCTTGTGTGAACCACTCCTTAACCAAAAAAAGCGACCCTTTGCTCGTTATATGGTAGGGTAGCCTGGCTGCTCATGAATTGCTCACTACAGCCCAGTGTTGGTTCTACACATCTACCGTAGTTGTTGATCTTTGGAGTCACAAGTTTCCTGCCGCAAGGTGAAATCGGTTTATCCTTTTCTTTTGTCCTTGCGCTGCAATCCCCTTTGGTTTGATACCCAAATCTATGGATTTCCTTTATCTACATGAAAGATGAAAAATGGCCACATGAACAAGGGGAAATGGCTTGGTACATATTCCCTATAAAATGGAGCATCTGGGATAAATTCCTTAACTGGTTGGGGGTTGAACCAACCCAGTTGAACAATTTTTATTCAAATTGGATGATTTCCCCGGGGATCGGGGTGAAAATAAAAGATATTGAAACCACAACCTAGAAATCATACATGATACAACTACAGGTCTTCAATAACACAGAAAAAAACACAGGGGAGTAGGTTGCCAGCTGCGACAGTAACAAGACTTTTTCCCATAAAAGTTTCTTCCGATTTTCTTCAGCAAACCTCCCGATTTCCTCAGTCACCCGGCCTCTAAGCATCGATGGGCCCAACTCAATTCTGGCTCCAGTTTCAGAGCCATTTGACCTTCGGCTTCCAAACAAAAACAACGGCAAAAAACGTGTTTTCAAAAGAATAATTGGATGGGAAATGTTGGATGTTAACAGGTCTTAGTGGGCAATATTGCTAAATAATGGGTAAAATTGAGTCTCCCCCCTTTTCGGATGGGAATCAACACATCTCTGCAAAAATGATTGAAACCCACAAGTTAGACATGGATCATTTATTATTTGTCTGCACTAAATCTTAGGTTTACAACAAAGAGACAAACCCACATGTCACGTCACTGTACTCCCTGCAGACTCATTAGACGTGCACTTCAGAGCCGAAAAAACAACCATTTTGTTGCAAGGTGGGCTGCCCCTAGTCATAAATGAAGTTATGGATCCCCTATAAATGGCCCCCTATAAATCAATGGGTTCAACTAGGATAATTTCAACCCGAAATAAGTGGAGTTGTAATATCCCTTTTCTATTTGGTAGGGTCCCACCTCATGTGTTTGCTGGGAAAATTCCAGTAAAGTTCCCTGGAATCACCAATATCAACATATCATAGTGTGCTACCAACAAAAAAAGTTGATAATCGACATGGTGTACTTTGTTGGCAGGCTGATTGGATGGCCGATGGTCGAACCTCCAAAGAAAAACCTCACCCCTATGGTCACACTGGTTCATTTATTTAACCTTTGAGTTGAAAAAGGCACTTAGATCTTGCTCTGATTTTTTGTCAAAAGATCTGTGGCAACAACCAAAAATTGCAACGATTTTTTGATTGACAAATTTGACATTTTTTTTTGTTCCCACCATTTTGGCAACGAAAAAATGCGTTTCCACCCCTACTCTCCAACGACAAAACCAGGCATCTGATGAGAAAAAATTCCCCAAGTGACATGCATCCACCGCTTCTCGGAAGCGACACTGACGTTGACGCACCGCCTGAGGGGATGGGTGGAAGGAAGGCGTGGCGCTTCCCAGGGAGGGGAACTCACATGAAGCCATGATGAAAACCTTCCTACCATGGGAACCCAAAACCTTCATTAATATGGGGTTATAACCCATATTTTGGGGTGTGTAAAACCTTCATTTTTCATGGTTTTGGGGTCCAAGGGTACTTTCTATTGAATTCTGCTTGTTTGATTCCAGGATCCTTATTTCATGGTTTATGAAATAATCCCTATATATATATATAAACCTGGATAGTATTTTCCCCCATTATACCGAAAAAAACAACCAGGGCTTTTTTCGTTGCTCACATGGAACCCTGTGGAAAAAAAGGGCCCCCTTTCAAAAGGAAAGTCTGAAAAATGTTAGTTGCAAGGAGGAAATTGTTGTTTTCCAATCATGGTTGCAAGGCCCCGGATCCTGTTATAAATGGGGTGAAATAACGCCACTTACAGGGGCCCGTGAAAGACTTCCAGTTCCGGATTTATTATAAAGTCCCCAAAGGTCACTGGATCTTCGAAAATTCTTCGTTGCCCTTGACCCCACCAGTTGTAATGATTTGTTTGGTTCCCTAAGGATCATTGGACCCTCAAAACTGGCTATTTTGAGGACCCTACCCCTGCTATACAGGTTCAAACCCTTCCATTGGAGGGTCCAAGATCCTTAGCGTTTGGTTCAAAAAATAGGCCATACAAGATGGGCACGGGAAAACCAGTTATAAGTATGGAAACTCCACAAAAGTAGGGGTGAAGTTTCACCGTTACCCATTGATAAGGCAAATTTATAACCCATTGGATCCATGTATTATGGGATATTTACCTACATATTTATCATAGAAAATAAAACCAAATGTTGGTAAATATACCAGTCCCATGGATCCGTCATGGGTAAGGATTTTTTGTGACACAACCCATCATTTTCTGCTCTGAGTTCCAATACTCCCAGAAGTCCCCAGCATGACGCGCTGTCACGTTGGAGCTTTAAGGCTGCCTTGGAATAGCTGAAGGTCGGTCTGAACGGCTGGTTCCCCGGCTGGGTTCCCTTCAAAAAAAAGGGGGGACCATGTCAAAACTAGTTGCCTGCCAAATACCTGCTAAATAGGAGGTTTTCTGGAACACAAACATCATCAGCCTTTTCCAACAAAAACAACACTGGGGGAAACGGTGTTTCACGCCTCAGCATCATCAGAGGCGGCTTCGAGATGTCCCAATGCCAAATGAGCCGTGCCACGACCTGTTTGACAGACTTTCGTTAAGGGTGCAGTCATAGCTACCATACGGTAGCGTCACTCTTTGGCAACATATCTTTGGGGGGGGGTAGAGAGAAGCATATCTTTTCGAAATGGTGTATGTGAGGATATTAGTTAAGGTTAACGTTAGTATGGTTGGTACCCTTTGGAAAAATGGTATATGTTAGGTTGTACCCTTGTACTCCACTACCCCCTTTTAAGGAGGCAACTTCAGGGATCATCCATGCAGCCCCCTCCATCTGCAACAAAAAACGACTGAAACTACTGTAGCCAAACGGGCACCAACACAAATGCCAGCATTTGGCTGCTATGCTTAAAGCCAACCAACCAAAAAAAAATCATTTCTGCTGAAGTTTTGGGTGTTGCAAGGAACCTTCATAGCAATCTAGATCTGTTGTATAGGACCGTTACAAGGCTGGTCAAAGTTGGACAGTTGTAGTTTTAAGCACTTCTTAAGCACCAACAAAGATCAACAGGCTATTCCTCAGATCATCTGACATCGAATGATAAAACAAAGATGTTTCACAATGTTTTGGGTTTTCAAATGCCATGGCTTTTTTAACAAGAAGGAGGATTTTGTTTAGGTCTTCCACCTAATATGGATCGACTCACCTGTTTCTTCCATGATGTCTTCTATCAACGCGAAACCGTGAAACGCTTGGAAAATGTTGGGTTCTGTTCCGTCAGCTAGGCATCACTCGCATCTGCAGGAGCCACCGAATCACATACAACATGATGCTGCTACAGTTCGATGAACTTCTTACAGGCAAAAAAAACACAAAAGCGAACAACTTACTTGGAACCTGGACAGCAGTATATAGATACATGTTCATTTCAAGCAAATTTTTTGCTTCGACTCAAGTTTCAAATCAACTCCTCCAACTGCCCATGTTTCACCTTCGCATTTCACCACTTAAACAACGTTTTCCCCTCGGAAAACTCCCATGGCGTCATCAGCCGGGACTCCCAAACTTAGCCACGCTTCCAAGCGATCGGGTTCTAGTTTCAATGCCTCGAAATGGAAGGATTTTTCCATTCGCAACAAACCACTGGTCGTTACCAATAGAACCCGGTTCTTTATAGCGCCTATATGGGATTTGAATCCTTGGATATGAAAGGAATATTTGGGTATACAGCCTGTTGGTGGGGGATGCTTTCTCAAGGTGTGGTAATGTTATAAAAACATACTCTTAGATAAGTACATCTTGGGTGATTTCCGAATCTTTACCCATACCATCCATGTATGGTATATTTCCCTACATTTACCATTAAAAACAACCGTTCGTGTAGGCATATACCATACATGGATCCTATGGGTGATGATATACCACATCAAGAAGCTTAACAAAAATCTACAGGTCCCATAAAAAGGGCCCAAATGGTCCAAAGACTTGTTCATAGGGGTTATACATAAACACAAGGTGTTGCCATCCCGTTGTTATACATGTATATCATAAATCTAAAGATGTGAAAATCACATCACACAGTAGGACTTCATCAATGATGTCACCCATGGCCTCAACAAATATCTTCCAAAAAACGGACCAAACAAAGTAAAACAACACAAAACAAAACACAGAATATTGCATTTTGCATCTATCTGCGCAAATTACTATACTGGTTGGTGGTTTCAACCCATTTGAAAAATATTAGTCAAAATGGGAATCGTCCCCAATTTTAGGGGTGAAAAAAAAAACAAGGGACAATTAGGTGTACCCCTAGCGGTGTACCCATGGTATTTATAGTGTTTTCTAGGGATTCTTGGGGATTATAGCCCATAAATACCCACTATATAGGGCTTATATAGGGATTTCCCATAGGGGTGCGTTGGTAGGGGTACATCCAACTATCCCCTGAAAGAAATATTTGAGTTGCCACCACCCAGTATAGTTCCTAAACCTGAATTAAGTGGATTTGGGGGAGAGCGTTCCCGGATTCCCTTATCGGATGACCAGATGACCTCAGCGGGTTGGTCGCTATAATTTGCCCAGAAATCTATGGAAAGTAACAGAGTTGAGTCAACTGTTTCGGATCTTGATTCCGGGACATTGTCAAAGCGATGTCATGTCTTGGAGCAATGAGAACTGCAAGTTTTTTGGCAATGATGGGTACTACTGCTTGTAACAAGATGCATCTTGTGAAATCAGGTGTTTTAGTTATATACTCCAAAACAACACAAATTGACACCGACATTCAAGTGGATACCAAATCAAGAAGACGATGATTAACTTGATGAGGCGTCCTGCTTGGTTGGTGCATGGTGTCAACCAACACCAATCATTCATACTCAATGGGAACAATACACATGTCCTGTAAGAGTCTCATCAACAAAAAACCCTGAAAGACATGGCTTTCGGGTTCTTTTTCACACAAAAAGTTCTTCCCCCAAATGGTTCTTGAAATATCCATTTGGGCCACGAAGAAAATATTTTACTTTCCATTGAATCCTGCTTGTCGAATAGGTTTTTTTTTTCAGGGTTTATATAATTTAATCCCCAAACCAAAAACAATGATACCAGCATAGAGATCAAACAGTGCAAGTAAATCAACTAAATCTAATAACACTCACAACAACCTTGCTTTTTGGCTCAATCCATGAAAAGCATTCTGAAAAGCTTAAGCTGTGTTGGTTGCCGCTACTGACGTTTCTCTCCTTTTGCTTCCATTTCGTTCGCTTCACATCACACTTTTCGAACACAGAATTGCTCAAAACCACGTTTCATGCACCAATACCAGGCTTTGTTTTGCTCAAGCCCCAGGATACACATCTGGGATACACATCAAGATAACCACAAAGACATGGGGATCCATCATTCCATCCATATAGTTTATGAAATTAATCCCCACAAAAGCTGGGTAGGAAGTTTCATCCCTAAGATTCATCCCCAACATTGCTGGCTCATGGGTTCACCGTTCCCAACCTCGCCAAAATCGGCAATGGCTTGAGCCTACGAATTCGCCGTAGTAAACACGACGAAGGGAGTGACACACACAACTGTGGGGATTAAAAAAATCATGGGACTGATAGTTGATGTGTGTAGATATGTTCGCAAATGGATCTTGTTGTAAGATAGATGCAAGTTGATTTTGTTGTAGATGCAATTGCTCACATTGCCTTTCATTCTCCAAACTGTTTGCATATACTTCTCTCAAACTGTCTTTTGGGTAACCAAAACTTTGGCATAATCTGCAAGGGTTGCTGGCAAAATCTAAGCCACTCTGGCAGTAAAATATCACCTCCCCACTTTATGAACATGATTGATGATGTTCCTTTTTCCATGGTGGGATATGGTTGATGGACGAAATCCTGCACCATTATTTACGAACGGATTTATACATCCCAGGTGGTTGTTTGGGATTTCTTCCACCAACGGTATGTGAGTTTCCTCGAGGGTATCATTTTCAAGTTGGTCGTTTCAACCCATCTAAAAAACATGCTCGTCAAATTGGATCATTTCCCCAGGTAGGGTTGAAAATAAATAAAGCAAACAACATTTAAAACCACCAACCAGCTGTTTAATAGGAAACCTCATATTGGCTTATGAAATAATCCATATAACATCCCCCTGTTTCACCTTAGGTCATCCTAAAATGGGAGCTCAAACTCACCTATTCTGTAGAGAAAATGGTCCGGGTGATCATATAACTGGCTAGGTCTTTTTTGTTAAACAAACAACGACCTTTTCGAAGAAGTCATGGAACGCACCTCATCACCTGCATCACCACGTGCAGAGCCACGGCTAAAGTACACACTCGCCAGCTCCTGAAGGATGTGAAAAAGAAAGGATGGTAGAGGAGCACCTTGTTCAAAGGTCACCTTCAAATGATAATTTGTTTATTATCTTTATCTATTATATATATATACACATTTGTAAATGTTAATATGTAATATTAATATGTAAAATACATATGTAATATACATATGTAATGTATATATATATATGTTTGAAAATACATATAGATACATGTGTATGAATAGACACTTGTGGATGGAAAAAGGTTAAGAACAGACAATGTGTGATAAATCTAAATAAAGAAAACATATGCATATCTAAGTACGACATGACCATATGTCAAGTATATAGAATCTTATGCATATACAGTCATATAGTGTATACTTTTCCCAACATACAAAACAACATACAATTGTGCGCCCAAAAAGGATACAATAAAACAATCCAAGAATTCAAATTTGAGCAAATTGCATGCATTAGGGGATGTTTCTTCACGTAGATGCTGCAAAGAGAAGTCTTGTGATTCTAGCTTTGGTAAACAATGACTTTGGATAAAATGAACTTGGAACATCCCTATTGTGACTAGCTACATCTAAAAACAAATAAACGTATATCCCTCTACTGTCATGCTACAATCTATTTCGTGACTGGTTTCAACAAAAGAATCTTCTGATCAAATTAACAGATTTTCGTTGCAAAAGAGTCAAAACGATGTGATAGCAGCAAACCTATTCAGCCCCGCCAGGCCCAATCAAGGAACCCGGAACTAGTGGACAATGGACACCTCTGTCTATCGGAAAAAAAACAGCTGAAAATTGGCAGAGCAAAGTCGCCTCATCATTGGAAGCTCGCTTCAATGCTTCTTGAAAATCTTCTTCAGCCTTCAAGTTGACATGCCAGAATTCCATACACCATTTTGATTGCTATAGATATCTTATGAGCCATGTATGATTATCTACTTTGGCGGGGTTTGGCGGTCGATATTGACTACAAAATGCTACAACAAAACAAGTCCATGTGTCAGAAGCCTTCTATTCAACCAACCTCAATGTAGGAGGATTCACCATAGTAAGACCATCTTTTTGAAGTGACATCGTACCAACATGATCCAGTTGGTGCTTTTTGGGACATTGGTCATCTAGAATCAGTCAAGTGATGGGACTGAACCGCAGAACCAAATATGATGAATCAGATCTCGATCATAAATCCATTGCACTGACAGGCTACCACTAGAATATACGTCTGAGACGACTTGTTGCTTGCTGTACGTACATTAAAGTCTTATAGAACTGATGGTCTTATAGCTATAATATGATGATAATAACAATTGATTAGGTACAGAATCAAACATCAAAACCTATCGGTTCAAAATGCAGGTACACAAAAAGAAAAAAACACAGAATTGGTTGTGTTTGGTGAGATTCATATACCAACCAGCCACCATCCACGGCCACACAAATTTGGATCCTAATTTCTTTCTATCAAATATCTGCAGTCAAATGAACTACCGAATTTATGACTCCACTCAACCGAAATTCACCATGCATTTCTGCATTTTTGTCTAGCATAACATATTCAACGAATATCACGAGTCACTCATCCAAATTTACCAAACAAACATCTGGTTGAACTAAGTGAAGTTACGCTGTCCACCTCGTCAAAGCGACCCAAGCTGGCATACGCAGCACCGCGTTCCTGATAGGCCTGGAAACGTGACGATAGGATGTTGAATAAAAAGTCCATAGGATCTGGATTATTTACCTAGTTGGTGGTTTCAACCCCTTCGAAAAATATTAGTCAAAATGGGAATCTTCCCCAAACAGGAGTGAAAATAAAAATGTTTGGAACCACCACCTAGTTACCTACAATAGGTGAAACATGGCCACATGAACAAGGGGAAACGGCTTGGACAAATATTCCAGACTCTGGAGCATCTGGCAATACACCAAAACATGTTCGTGGTTGAATATGAAAACAAAGTTGTATTTATTGACACTTGTATACTATGTAATGTATGTAGATTTACATGATATGGGAATAGAAATCCCCTATGAAATCTGAAACATGTGATGCTAAATGTCTTGGGGATACAGAAATAGTTCCAGTCCAACAGCAATATTTCTAGCATTCTAGCCGAGTTTGGTCATTCTTGTTGGGGCATTTTGGCCTGTGATGTCGCTGTAAATTCAGAAATGCATCAGCCAATGGTTAATTAGTGGTTTGGGTTGGTGATGGTTTGGGACTCGAATCGGGATACCCCTAAGTATCCCAATCCCTTTGATTTTCGGGGATCCTAGGGAACCCAAACCACCAATTTATCATTAGCTGAATGAAGATATATATGTATATCTAATACACCCTGCTTCCAAGAAAGGGGACAGTTATGGACCTCTGGATCCTACCTATCCACCGATATCATGTCCTTTTACAAAAAAACTACCCTACAAAACAAACACATGATTTGGTGAATCCCTTCAAAACAACATGTTCACTTGTTTTTTCATCCACTCCCTGAAACTATAATTTAATTTTTAGATGATTGAATCTTTCAACTCCCATTGTTACAGCTTCAAACTGCTACTTCTTGTTGGGGGGAAGGGGACATACAAACCTTCATACACCTTGCTAAACAAAATTCCCAAAAACAAATGGTTTGGGAAATGGCAATCCTGCCTGCAGTCCATCTTCCAACTGCAACACGTTCGTCCAGGCTTGGATCGCCTGTGATCCAATAAAACAAGACACGGATCATCAAAGGAAAACCAATGTGAGAACATGGGCAATGTTGTTAAAGAATGAAAACTAATGCAATATGTTGTAAATTGTAACAAACACACTATGATTACTGCAATTATATCACTTCCAAGAACAAAAACATGCGCAACGAATGCTAAGTTTCAATTTAACATGTCTAGGTCCGTTTGGTTGTATCTTATTTTTGACCTCATCATTGGTCTGTGTGTCGCTTTGCAACTTCTCATCTGGGATGGGTCTTTGCCTCCTCAAAGTCACCCTCCTTTGACCTGGCGCTTTTGCCACGGGTGGTTGAGTTCAGGATTTAAAAGAACACCCCGCAAAAAAAATCAACCAAACATCTATCTATCAGGTGTATAGTAGAGATATATCAAAATATATTCATGGATTGCAATGAAAGTGGTATTGGTGCTAGTTTATGTTCAACCAAGATCCACAAAAAATGATCAGTGGTGCGAAGTCAAGAGGGTTAGTTTTCCACGCCCCAAAAGCCAGGAAATTGTTTAGACCATCTGAGGTCAGGAAAAAATCCATGAAATTTTGGAACCGACTATCGATCCACAGTACGAGTACCCCCTCTATAGGTGTATGCCATGCAAAAGGCAAATTCCACTACCCTCCTGGGAATTAACATATCCCATCAAAAATCACGTTTGAAGATGATTTTCCTTTTCCCAAGGTGGGACATGTTAGTTCCCCGGAGGGTACTAATTTGTAAGTTTGCAAGTATGTTTCAGCAAAAAAAATGACGGCCATCAGACCCATCACTTTACGGTCCCCCAAAAATTTCCCGTCCCAGAGATTTGATAAGATTTTTTTACCCTCCAAACAAGCTTTTCCGGTCTCAACGGTCCACACGTAATTTGTTCATGCCACATTGGAAGATCGGGTCTCCAAATTTGACTGAAAAAACTAAAATCGTTGATTTTGATCAATTATTCTTTGAAAAATGTTGAGTTTCACCACCCTCTAAACATGTTTTTTATGGTGTGTGTGTGTGTGTCAAAGTCTGTTTCCAAGGCACAACTACCAAATTCTGCCTAATAAGCGATCCATGAGTATCCGTTTACGTCTTTGTGATTTCAACGGCAGCAGGGTGACACAGTTCTTTCACGCTACTTTGTCCAACGACGCTATGCATCAAAGAGGGCCACGGATGTGTGTTTGCTTCATGGCATGATCAAACCATGTTTGGTTTTCCTTGCTGTTTTATGTTGACAAATTGTTGTTTCCACTGCACTAATGTCACACAGCAGCATGTGTGTTGACCTTGGCAGTCCTAAGGGGCACCCCAAGTCCAACCGGTTCTTGTTTTCATACTTATATAAATGTCAATGTCTCAAAAGGCCTCCATGGAGCCACAACAACAAGAGTTTCCCAAACCTCAAAAAACACTGTTTTTTTTTCTGAAAAAAATATTCAAAAAAAAACGTTGAATATCTAGGACCATAAGAAGCTGACTATTAGTTTAAGGAATGGCTCAACATCCCAGGTTTCATCGGCCCGCGCCTCTCGGTCGCTTGGGAAAAAGCTGCTAACAACTCAGCCAGCTGACGGTCCTGCTGTAAGACAAACCCCATGGGGGCATCAGGCAATGGGAGCCCAACGTCTTTGGACACAGGTTGCTTAAATTTGGTGGTTGGCGGATTCTGTGTGTATTTAAAAGCTTACAAATATGAACATATACTTGTGTAAATATACATCTTTTGCATATGCCGGGTCCTCGGGAGTTTCAAAGCTCTTGCTTTCTTCTTCCTCTTCCAGAGCCATTTCCTTCCAGCGAAACCCCTTGCAATTGCTCACTGTCTGGTTCACAAACCACGACTTGCTGAGCCTTTGTAGAACATAGAAGAGTAGAACCCGTCTGGGATTTCCATGCTATAGGAAGTACATTGCTTGTTTCGATAAGTTACACACGAAACTGATACTTTGATAATCCAAGCAAGTACCGCATCTCAGTCCGGACTTTGTTTGCAAGTAACATATACTCAACTTTCCTTCGGTCTCTTGAAACGTGTTATCTCAAGGATATATCTTAGTGAAACATGTTCCTTGTCCGGAACCTGGTGGTACCTCCACTGCAAGCACACCCAAACCCCCAAACCTCCCCAACACAAACCGCAGCTTAAACTTTAGTTGACTCACACAGCAGGCTGCAAAATCAACCCTTTGTAGATATTTGTAGATATGATATATTCTTACCCTAATCATGGAAATGGAAAATGAGTCCCTGGAAAATGAGTTTAGTCTTCAAAGGGGTCAGTTTCCACTCCCATGATTGTTGGTAAAAATCGTACTTTCTCTTCGACAGGTGGTTTTTCGTCCCGCCTGCTATGTTTGTTCAAGAATGTTGCTGGGAGAAATTCTAGCTAAGCTATTGACATGGTGAATCTATGCAATAAAAAAAATTAGAGATCCCATGAACCAAGATGTTAACAAAAGTCTCAAAAACCATTCTCCCAAAGGTATACATTCTGAGCAATCTGCTGAAATTCCTTCATCTTAGCAATTGGCCAACCAACCAACACCCCGGCTAACCTGCCTCCGCGAGTTTTTGGAATTTGGCCGTCTTTGCGGTCACCAACGCCATGATCGCGGTTCAAGTATGGTCCGGATACGGACCCTTCAAAGCAGAATCTGAGACAGAAGTTGAATCCTCACATTTAGGTAGTCAAAGAGGTCATCCATGTTGGTCCAAAGAATGCTAGAGGGTCAGGGTAACTCATTCAAACCAAACGGCAAGAATAACCACTGCCTATGTTGATTTGATCAAGCTCCTTTGGTGACGGTGCTATGTGATCGACAAACACCATGCAAGCATTGTGAGCATCGTCACTGGGCATGGTTTCATCATGTTTCACTGTGATGGTACGGATTGATGTATGTCATCATCCCGCATGATTCTCCGCTTCCTTCCTTTTAAACAAAAAAGCAGCTCGAATACGACATCTTGAAGAGGTTTGGACCGTGGTTCCAGTGGTTCCCTATATAGCCTTCAGTTTTTGCGCTTCCCGAACTGGTCCAAAGCCCTCAACACTAAATTACCATTCGAAAGGTTTTTTGTGAAAGGGACTGCTTAATAAAGTTTAAAAAAGTAGGGAAACACATGGGTGTTTCCCAAAATCGAGGTACCCCAAAATGGATGGTTTATAATGGAAAACCCTATTAAAATGGATGATTTGGAGATACGACTATTTTTGGAAACACCCACATTCAGTTTTAGGTAAAGTATATATCTCATTTTGAAGAAGCACCAAACTTAAGGCAACACAACCGGAAATTGATAAACAACAAAAAAAGCTAACCATTAACATCCAATCAGTTACACTGCTGTTCAAAGAAACACATGTCTCTAGCAGCTATTGCGTCCAGGTTTTTGCAAAGAAAAACCGCCTCTGAATCCGCCCAATGATACTCATAACTGGTTGATCAAAAATAAATTCAAAAGGCCATAATGATGATAGGAACAAAAACATTTACAGTATATGTGCCAAGGTCTAAACTCCTTATATTGGGGACGGTCATCCCACCTTAAATAGGGAATCCTTATAATGGGTATACAAACCCCTATATTGGGTTGATGACCACCCCGTATTCTATGGAAATCATGGGAGTTTAGACCCCTGGCACATATGAAGGAAAAAAAACAATCCCTGCCAAAATATCCAAATATTTTCCATGGCATTTCACATCATTTCATGAAAACAAAACAACTTAACTATACCGTCCCCTTTCATTCAAATGGACTCCCCAATGCCCCAGCTGGGAGGAGGCCCAAGGGGGCACTGTGGTGGCTGCAACCGGTTTGGAGCTCCGGGGAGGTTGGGGTCCGGGTGGATCTCGGGGATCTCGAAGGACAGGAGCTTTGGAGGGCACTGGTGGTAGAGACCAAGCCCGAGGCTTGGGCTTCAACTCCTTGCTCCTTGGTTTGCCAGGAATGTGCTGAACAACCCCATCTATAAACACTGAAGAATAACCAAGCCCCATCTGTCTTCGGGTAAGACAAATCACCAACATTTACCATTTAAGCGCACACAAATTTCCCACCATCTCCCCACATCTCCCTATCCATTACTCCCAACCCCATCTCCCCAACAACCCCCTTGTAAAAAAGCCCCTCCCCCCCGTTTCCTGCTCTGCTCCGAGCTTGGCCGCCGCGTCAAAGGTGGCAAGGCGCGAGCCATGAGACGAAAACCACTCGGCCATGGTGGGTGTTGGATGCTGGGTGTGTTTTTCAAAGGTAAACAAAAAGGTAGGAATGAATCAACAGTTTCTATAGGGATTGATTAAAGGGTTGAATTTTTTTTAAGGGGGCTATATTTTTGTGCTATATAAGGTGCACCAATCGGGTTGATTATTAAAAGGCCCCCATCCCAAGGCACCCAGTCATCCAATCACCTCTGAAACGATGAGGTCTTTAGTCTTTATAGGTGCCATGAAACCATTCTCAGGTGATTTTTCATCCCCAAACGAAGGGTGCCTTGGTTTCTCAGTTTACTTTTGGGAGATGCCATTTTTGGCCGGGTAGATTGTAATTCCTGTGCTTCGCTTGTAGATGCCATGTTTTTTTGGTTGGAAATCTCATGAGGTGTTCTAAAAAGCTTGGGCCAAGACCAAGTGGCAATGGTAGGTGATGTGTCTTCTTTATAATGTTTGCATTGCTCGTTTGCACATTTCTTGAGGTATGGCTCAAACATAATGGAGGTCCCAAAATGCAAACTCCAATCGCTACGTATGACATGATATCACCAAACGTGTTGGCAAATGTTTCAAAAAACACTCTTCCCTAGGGCATCGGTTGTCATATTCTCAGCTGATGAGCAAGGGGTGTCCTTCATCACCTCCGAAAACGCAAGGTACTTAGGTTCCATGAAACCCTTCTCAGTTTCGGTGAGTGATTGGATCCCTAGGGCTTGAAGATAAAAGGCTGGTTCAGGTATGGATGAAGCTAAGGAAATATTAAATATGAAGCTACGGAAAGAGAGGTAAACTAACATTAGTCCATAGAAAATGCACCATTTCGATGGTATCTACCAGGGAAAGCTGTGGATTTTCCATGGCTATGTTGGTTTATACCTGTAAGTTGTAGCACTCTCTGAGATGTTTTCTGTCCAACACTTCCAATGATTTGAAAAGGGTCTGACTCCTCCCAGACTCGAGCAAATCCCCATCTGGAAAACAAACATGGCCGACAGACATGCCTATATCAGACTATAATCAACTGCAAATTTATAGAAGGAATCTCATTGCAAATGTAGCTATGTAAATTGATGATAGGAGTTGGATTTCCAACTTCTCTTGAAGGGTTCTTCATACCTTACACCTCATTGAGTCTCGTTATGGTGTTGCGTACCCCGAATTATCGACCTGAAACACCTGTTTCTTATGATTCGTTTTTAAAAAGGAAACCTTTCCCAACTTGGATTTGCATAAGATACGAAGATACTAAGATAATTGAAACATCTGAAAAAAACTCCCAAATGGTAGTTTGTGATCCAACATGGTAGGGAGTAACAAATCACCTCAAACAAAAGCCGATGTAAGGGGTGAACATTGTCCTAAAGACATCCAGTCATATCAGGCCTCCTGAGGTGTTTCGGGTATGTTTTAAGGGTGTTTCGTCATACCCTCTCAGAAGGTGTTTGGATTTCTAGGGTTGATTTCTAAAAAAAAAACACCTCTGAAAACGGCCACCGGCCTACCTGCAGCTTGTTTTTTTCTGGGGCCGGTGGTTTGCGCGTTCTGAAGAGACCTGGTAACTGTTAAAACCATCAGCAAAAATGCTCTGGTGAAACTGCACTGCTCGTTTCGAATCTCGCCAAACAGAAAAAACATGGGCGCTTTCATGGAAAGCGAAACACTCCATGAGCGAGAGAAGGCAACCTCTTAAAATGCGAATTTCAAGAGTCTTCTCTCCCATTCCTGCTGTTCTTTTAACCCCGTTTTCAAGCATCTGTCAAAAGTTATTTTAGAAATCTTTGATAACATGTTTAATGTATCCTCTCATTGAAACTGACATACCACAGATTTGAAGTGGAAAAGGGGAGAAAACACGCCTGCAGAACGTAAAAACCTACAAGGTCCTTCGAAAAATAAATGCACGTTGGCTCATTTCAGCAATTTGGATCCATTGGGGAGAATGCAAATGTTTCGCAAACTCTCAAGACCTGAAATAATAAGGATCAACATTGTATGGAAATTAGGGTGAAACCAAAACCACTTCATAGGCTGTAAATTCATTAAACTGGATCATACTATATCATACTGGGCCATTACTAGTCAAAGCATCATATTTTGCTGCCAACACAAAACATTTGCCTGCAGGAAACATGGCAAACCTATGGCTAATATGAATTCACGATCAAAAGGAATCTTTTAAGATCAATCTTGTAAGGTATCGGAAAAAATGCAACATGATGTAGTGCATTCCCCAAGTTTAACATGGAACCTGAAAATGATGATGTCCAATAGGAATCTCATCTTCCAAGGGCTGATTTTCAGGTGAACCATGTTAAACTTCAGGGGTGTAGGTAGTACTGAATCCATGGCAATCATTGCATTGTCAACTCTCAAACCCATGAAGATGCAAAAATCCATGTATCATTTTCCTATACCCAAAGAACCCCCCCCAATTCTTGGCTGCAGTCTATGCGTTTGCCCAAAATATTTGAACCCCCAAAGTGAGGAGTAAACGATCAAGTACTCTGGTAAACTATACATTGCAATGGAAAATGGACCTTTTTGAAGATGTATTCCCTATTAAAAGATAGGGATCTTCCAGCCAGCCATGTTAGTTTACTGGAGTGTATCTTGAGTTGTCATTTTTGTTGGTCTTCTGTAACGCCACATGGCGAGATTTGCTGATTGAGCTGCGGAGATCTTGGAGGGCTTCGCCCAGAGAGAGCTGATGTAGCAGCGAGACACTCCCTAAAATAACTAACTGGGCACCTGCAAGGAAGGCATCCAAAGAATAGGAAACTAATTATCATGAAGTCTTCTAATAAATCACACTCATGTTTATCTATCTTTCAGGGTTGAACTGGTTTTCAGTTCGTTTTTGTTCGAAAAATCAACTAATGGTCAATTGTTGGTTTGGGTTGGTGGTTTGGATTCCTAGGATCCTCTTATGAAAGGGATTGTTACTGAACGGCACCCTTGAACAACTGTTTCCACAAAAACATCCTGCTCAATCCTTATCAGCTCCCTGTCAGGCGTTTCCCTTTGCGATGTGTCGGGTTGATGCTGCGAGATCCTCGCCGTTGATTCGGAGGTGGGGATTTATCGGCTGCCCGGTTGTTTGCTTTAAAACTTAGATGTAAAAGACTTATGCACTGTACTGTGTATATAAAAAATGTATATATATATAAATATACAACATATATACACCGTATGTATATATATATGATATATGTTACACATGTTACAATACAGTGAAGATATGAAATTTCCCTTTGGGCCCTGGCGCCATGCCTGGCCTATTTTTTTTCGGCGAAAACTCTTAAGCTCAGAGAGAGTTTTTTTCGCAACCCGGGGGGCATTTTTTGACACCAACCCAAACAAAGCACTGTTTTATAGAAAAATCCCTTGGAAATTAAAATACATTTGTCAAATTGGATCATTTCCTCAAGGATCGGGGTGAACATTAAAAACATTTGAAACCACCAACCAGATTTGTATGGTTTGATCCCCCAAAAAATATGTTCTTTTCTTTTGCTACCAGGAGAGGTATCATCCGTCGCAACAACCTTTCGAATGCGAGACGCCTTCCGAAAGGAAAGTTTCATTGGGGATCCTGTACTAAAATTGGAATCATTGTGGTGGTCACTGTTACTGTTGTTACTGTTACTGGGAAGGAAATACATCCACAAAAAACCCTTAACCCCATGACCCTTCTTTTGCTTGGAAAAAACACAACCAAAACAACACCTTTGGAGGGGTCGAAAAGGTTCTGTACATAAATACCTACTGCATATAGAGCATGTAAAAAGGTGAGTATGCGATTATATGCGTATATATATATATATATACTGCTTGGTGGTCTCAACCCATCTGAAAAGCATTAGTCAAAATGGGAATCTTCCCCAAATAGGGGTGAAAATAAAAAAAATGAAACCACCACCCAGCACATATAAGTTACCTATTACACTATCTTGCATTGAATCAAAAAGACTGAGCTACCTTAAATCCAAGGAAAGAATTGAGAATAACCGTGCTATAAACAAAAAAAAGCCCTTCCCTTCCACCGCACCGCCAGGCTGATAGGCCTCATTGTATTGGCGGCCACTCTAAATGGAGATGTGAGCCAAGTTCACCTCACTTTTACCCAACAAGATGCAGCAAGTAAGAGCATGGTTGGTGGTTTCCAACCCATTTGAACAAAAATTAGTCAAATTGGATCATTTGCCCAAGAATCGGGGTGGAAAATAACACATATTTGAACCCACCAGCAAGAGTCCACCATCTCCAGTCAAGAGTGATGAATGCATTCATGTTCAATGGTTGTTTCTGGTTCCCTTAATAGGTGGTAGGTGATATATG